>JARUPZ010000017.1:7387289-7949789 GCA_031213475.1 Nereocystis luetkeana
AATACGTTTTGTTGTTGCTGGAGTCGGACTGTTTTCTTCACAGGAGAGGGAGGCGAAGGAGGAGGAGGAAAAGGAGGATTTTCTTTTTCTCCTTCCCTTTCTTACGGGTCGGAAAATGTTTTGCTGCATGGGAGCTCTTCTGCCCAGCCGCCGTTTCACGATGATGCTTTTGGGCGAAGGGAGTGGCGGTGATTGTTTTCGACCCGCGGTCATCAAAACTACAAACCAAAAACGAAAATGTATACACCACTCCGTCCACATCAATGCAAGGAAAAGTTTGTATACATTTTTTTTGTTACCGGGGGGGCCATAGTAAATGGGACCAAATATTGTTCGTAAAAATACCGAAATATATGTAGGTTTTTGTGTGCGCCGCAGGTCCTGTTGGTTAATGTCCCCCGATAGTACAAAAGTTTCCCTACTTATCGGGGCAGAGTGGTCCTACGAAAAACGGGCGGGTCAGGGTGTAAATATGCGAGGGTGTTCACGGGTTGGGGATCGGGTTTTTACCTAGCCCGACCCAGGCCGCGACACCGACTCGTGAGATTTCTGAAGACCCTCTTTGACGCAACGCGACGCGGCCGGGGTCGACGCGATCGGGGCCGACCAGACCCGACCCAAGCCGTGATATGTTGAAGACCTCCTGACCCGACCCGCGGGTCAGGCGATGGCCCGTGAACGTTATTTTTGTTGTGACCATTTTTTATTTTGACGCACTGCTGTTTTGTACGTTTCCGTGCGCCATTATTTATTACGTTTTGCACTGCTCGATTTTTTCTATCTCCCTGCCTCTCGCAGCTCAGATGCGGGGTCGCACAGCAGGCATCCCCCCCCCCCCCCCCCCCCCCCCCCCCCCGTCAACCGCCTACTTTGGTGCGCGCCTTCATAGTTGTCGAGAGGGAAGTTTTATGAATTTCTTACTCGCGTCGGCCAATAGATCGTCCCGATACAACAGTGATCCGGCCGATGAACGGGCGTCCGCTGTCATCGCAGGCTCTGTGATCATCCATCCGTTTGTTGCTCGTTTGAACGACGGCCTGTCGGAGAGGGTCGGGTTTCTACATGAGTATCGGTGTATCCATTTTTTACCGTTGTTAGCCCCGCACTCCCTCTCGTGGGGACAAACACCACTCGAATTATAAGCGAATTTGTCCCCCAAAACGGGACTGACGCATGTCCGAAAGAGCTAAGACCACGTCGTTCATGTGTGTGTGTGTTTTTTTTTTTAATATGCTATTATCTTACTACTACTGATAGCGTTGATATGATACCATAGTTCCGATAGCGTTTTTTCTCGTGACAAAGCCGATTCACACGGCCTCAATCTCTGCTGTTTGTGTCCCTAAACCGGGTGTAGTAGAAGGATCAGAAGGGTTGACAAACAGACCTGGAGCCATGACGCGGCACTCGCAGGTGCTGTCGCACGGTCGAGCGGGGATGCGTTTGTTTGTCGCTGGCGGTCTCCTCTACTCTACCACCTTGTCGCAACCGATGAGTCCGCCCGGCAATAGAGTTGCCACCGGGCGTTCGGGTGCCTTTTAAAAAATAGTTTGGTCGGAACCCACTTTGGCTGGTTCCCCTGTACTATATCTAACCAGGTACCGTAACAGCAGTAGCAGTTCCCAACCCACGAAGCAATGGGACCATCCTACCATCAGACCGTGGGAGCAAGTGACCTAAAGGAAGTTTTTTATCCGTGGCTCCGTGGGCTTTCGGGTTTCATTTTTTGTGAACCCGACCAAATTGGATTATCGCAAACACCCTACTAAACCCGACCAAGTTGGATTATGGCAAACACCCCATTGTGCGAAGTATACATGAATAGGAATCCGCGTCGTGTGTTCTCTAATATGCCACCGGTGTTACGTTAGAAGCGTGCCACGTACGGCAAGGGCAGTATGTCGTTTTTTTCTGAAAAGTCTCACATGAGAAGCCGCACAACCCACCCAAGCAAACCGGCTTGCAAGAAAAAGCATAACCTACGAACCTATATCCTCGTACGCAGTCAGTCCCATGGAATGCTGTGCACTTCCCATCGGAGCCAACGAGTAGAGTACTGGCAGTAGCTACGAATAGAGGTGGTACCCGACAGGTACCCGTCCTGAACGAGTTCCCGCTATCTTTGGGGAACATATACCCGGGCACTCGCGAGGATTTACGGCCATTTTGGGCGGGTACCCGGGTACCCGTCCAATAGCCAGGTATGTATATACCCGTCTAACACTCGGCTACCCGTTTAACACAAGGGCACCCGGGTACCTGGGGCCCAGATATTAATATTCGGCGAGTATGTGAAGGGTTACCCGTACCCGTGACGGGTACTAGCGAGCCGGGCAGTTCTCGCGAGTACCCGGACAACCCTGGCAAAAGGGTGGCACCTCCATGGATAGGAGTGGTGTGAGATGTGGGTCACGGGACAGCACTTTCGCTTCGACACGGGCGCCCTGGAGAATATGTACGTACGGGGCACGAAATACCACCCAGAGCATGTGATGCAGGCATGACAGGTTGTCATCCGCGGGATCCCCGAGGAAAACCAATGGGTAGTAGCCGGGGGGGCCGAAATATCCGGCGAGTGTGAACCGTTGCCATACTCGCACCACCCGTGACGGAGTACTGGCCAGTCGGGTAATACTCGCGAGTACCCGGGTAATACTGTCTGAAGGGTAACGAACCTAAACCGCCAATCAGATCATTTTTTACCTAAAATATATATATCTTCTCTCAACCTTAGGTCAGATACTTACAAATTCAACTGACTCGCGTCACTCCACCGAAAAACAGTGACACCGGTCGACCACGGTTACACCGGTCGACCACGGTTGGACCAGTCGCCACTCATGTATACGATCGTGGGTTTGGCTTGGCCCCCCGGGGCCACCCACTGCTGGCGCAGCGGCGCAGCCTCGACGGCGCTTGGGATCCGCGTGCAGACCTACCAAACCCCTCTGAGCCCACAACGAAATTTCTACTAGTTTTTTTTTTATCATCAACAGGCTTCTTTTGTTGTGTCTAGCCAATCGTCGAATGCTTCTGGAGAATTTATCTCCAACCTTCCATGAACCATGGCGTAAAATCATGAATGGAAAAAATAAGTACGAAGTATCGTATGTGTTTCGCGTCAATTTTTATGGATGTGTATATTCATGTGTCGCCTTGGGTGTGCGCGATCGATCAGATCAGAGCATAAACTGAAGGTCTAAATTGGCCAATCCGTTTCCGAAGTACACCCCGCCGTAATCACCCGTTTCTGCCTGCAGGGCACGCCAATGGCACGGGGGTGGGGGGTGGGGGGTGGGAGCGGAGAGGAGGTAAACGGTCAAGACGGGGTTCAACTGTTTATGTCGATTGCACGAAGTGAACCGGGAGTTGGATATATGCATCGCACGGTGGCGGGGGAGGGAGGGGGGGGGGGGGGGGGGGGGGCGGGCGAGGAGTCAAGACGAAGGTTCAGCTTTATGTCTCGGCATAATAAATGAAGCTGGGTTGGGAGTTACCGTAGACATACGTATCGTATGGCGGGGAGGGGCGAGCGGGGGAGGGGGGTGTACTCGATAGGAGAGATGTACTCGATCTCATGCATGGCCGTTGCCGTGCGACCATAGACCCTCGGGGGTGAACTCGGGGGGAAGGAGGGAGGGGCAAGAGGACAAGCTCACGACGGGATTATTTTGAGTGGAAATGGGAGTTGGAAATATGCATTTTACGGTGGGCGGAGGTCGGGGACCGGGACGGGGGGGGGGGGGCGGGAGCAGAAATCCAATTGTCTCGACATATACTCGAAATTGAACTGGTAGTTAGACATACGCACTACTATACGGAAGGAGGGAGGTGGGGTGTTAGGGAGTCGGATCGAGGGGAGCGGGGGCGGAAGGTCAACATGGGGGTTCAACATTTGTTTCGACTTATTCTCGAAGTTGAACCGGGAGATGGACATGATATGCTTTGATTCGGCGGGAGGGGGGGGGGGGGGTGGCGGTCCGGAGGGAGGGGGGGGGGCGAGGGGGCAGGGGTGGAAGGTCGAGATGGACGTTTAGCTTAGTGTTTGGACTATGTAGACTGATGCGGCATTAGGGAGCCCCTTTTTAAACTGCCACGTTTGCCCCACCTTTCGGCGAGTAGCTCCGTACACAACCCAAGCTTGGGACTTGAGAACGTTGTATCGGCACCGAGTAACAAAACAGTCCCACTGCGGCGCATATCGCGAAAATAAAAATAAAAAAGCACAACGTTTCGTTTTTTTCAGGACAGCTTGCAAACCTGAGGTTCGACAAAAACCCTCGATCTTACATCTATCTGTTGTTTTTTTAAATATATAAGTATGTATCGGAACAGAGGGAGCCCGATCGATCTGAAAACGTTCTTCGACCGAAGCGTTTCCCCTCTGTCGCATCACGCCTCGGGGGAAGGTGCCTATCGTAAAGAGCTTCCAGGTACCGCTTCGTCCCTTATTACGAGGACCGTTTTGATTGAATATTAGTATTCAACCTGTCCTTCTACTCAGGGACGGAGTGATCCCAACTTCGAAGTTCGCGGAATATTTGCACGTTTTCACCTCGTGTAAAGAGGCGTGCTACGGTAGAGGTTCACCCGGAATTTTCCGAGGCTCCCCACTCGAGGAGCTCCTTACCTCATCCGGATAATAGCCTCAGCAAAAATCAAAATGCTTCCCGATGAAACATCCCATGGGCCCAAGCATACAAAACGTCCTTTTTCGAAACAAGATTGACGTTTCCGACGATCTTAGGTCAAGGAGGCCCGTCATTCAGAAACAAAAAAGCGGAAATGTGCTACCTCTACCGTAGAAAGCGTCGTAAGAAGAGGTGCCCACTATAAAGGTGGGGGTACCCACCCCTACGAGGCAAACAGAGCACGTTTCTTTTTGCCTCACCTCGTGGAAGAAGAGGTACCCCGGCCAAGCGAGGCTGCGCAGCACCGAGCAAGTCGACGACGGGTTCATCGATATCGTCCAGCACCCGTCCGGCTTGTCCTGGGCGATGGGGTCCAGGAAGTCCGCTCCTCGCACGAGCCCCTTCTTCGACAGCGCCGCGATGGCCTAGAGCAGGGGGGCAGAAAGGAGAGGGACGTGGGGGTGGAGCATGGAGAAGAGGAGCGGGGGGGGGGGGGGGTGTCGTGCTTATTTGTTGCTTGCCGTAGTCATTTGACCATTGACCACGCATCTCGTTTGAGACGGAAAGGGGGAGCGGGGGGGGGAGGGGGGGGGGTACTCAGTTGCTGCTTGCCGTATTAATTCGGCCATCGACAACGCATCCCTTTCTAGACGAGCCAACGTTCCCGCCCCTAACGGAGACACCTGCGACGGTTGGGTGTTCAATGCGTTTGTTTTCCACATATTACGTACTCGGAAACCTTTTGTCGATCTTAACCCTTTCCTGTTTCTCCGCTTGTGATAACCATATATATCCTGAAAGGAGAGAAAAGGGGGGGGGGGGGGGGTGCGGCACTCACGCTGTGCATTACGGTACCTGTATGTCAAATAGACCCTCGCAATCCTACAAGGCGGAACGGGGTGGGGCTTTGCGGAGGTGGGGAGGGGGTGTACTGATTTTGAAAGCTTGTCTTAGTCATTCAGCCATTGATCGCGCATCGTTTTCGAGACAGAGAAGGACAGGGAAAGGGGGGGTTTCCAATATGTACATTTTTTGGGGGGATGGGTCAGTGCTGTCCCCTCCAAGGGGGGGTCGGGGTGGGAGGGGGTGCTGGTTCCGCACGGGGCACAAGCCGCCTTAAAGTAGAGGCACGGTTTTTGTTTTTCTGAGGCCGCCCCCTTTAGGAGCTCTTATATCTTACTTGAAAACTGACTTGATCAGAAGAATCAAAGCTCAACGGGATCTACATTCCCATGGGCTGGGTATGCATAATGTACAGTTTTGCAAAAAAAAAAAAGAATGGGATCCCGACGAGTTTTGGGTAAGGAGCCCCACGTCATTCAGAAAACAACAACAACAAAATATGCCCTCTCTATCGTCACAGGCGCCTTAGACAGGCTTCCTTACCTCGATGCTCTCGGGGTTTCTGAAGTGGAAGTAGCTGCGAAGGTCCTTGGCGGCCTCCAACGATAGACCCTCAAAATTCCGGAACGGTGTGATTTTGCGGGAAGCCTTAATGCAGCCGTGGGAAAAAAACAGATGCGCGGTTTGGAGGGAGGGAGGGAGGGAGGGAGGGAGGGAGGGAGGCGCAGGAGGGGGAGGGGGGGGGGGGGAGGGAGGTTGAGAGAAAGGGGGGGGGAGCGGCGAGGGGGGGGGGGTATGGAAAGCGTACGGTTAGGGGCTTGCGTGAGATAGAGGCGGAGGTGGGGGACTCGAGGAGGTGGGCAAAAGAGAGTATGTTTCGGGTAGGGTTGGTGTGGCGGATGATCGTGTCTTTCATGCTCGGCTGCTGAAAAGTACAAATAGAAGCAGACCAGTCGGGAGGTACGTGTGACGTCGACGAATAAAATAGCAAGCTGGAGCCTTGTCCTGTTCCGGCCTTCTCGTGGACGCCGTTGTCGTCGTTGTCGTCGTCGTCGTCGTCGTCGTCTGATCAACCATGTTGTCGAAACCGTTTCACGTAAACCATGTTTCGGAGGGGATCCTGCTACGTCTCGCCTTCGGACGAACTCTTAACCTTTGATAGCATAGTTCCTGTCGCCGTTCTTACATGTTTCACACATGTATCTGCCATTCACACAAACTTGCCGTTCGTGAGCGAGCGAACCGGCGAGCCAGAGATGCCGCGGCGGTAGGAAGGCGACGTTCATACCCCAGAACCATTCGAACGACGAGGGCTCCTCAACTTGAGAGACGTACCCCAACAATAGTTTTGGCCCATTTCCCGTTTTTTTGTTTTAGATTTAGGTTGTGGATTGTTCCATGCCTTGATCCGTAGCGCATGGATTGATGGGCCATTCATTGCTCATCGAGGTTGGTCGCATAAATATCCATGGGGGGGGGGGGGTTCTCTGGTGTCCGCGCGGAACGCGTGCTTGCCTCCGAGGGTTCGCACCTTATTTTTTTCCGAGATCTCTTCACTTGCGAGTCACCCAACCCTGATTTTGAGAAGGAGCTAGGAATGCAACCGGATGGCTACACCCGAAACCTATTACGGGGGGGCATAGTTAATAGGACCTATGGTATACATAAAAACCTATATATGTGTCCATTTTTACCAACTAAATTTGGTCCTATTAACTACGGTCCCCCGTAATAGGTATATAGGTACTTCGAAGTGTCGAAAATATTGGACAACGCTATCGATATTCCAGCGACCCCTCGTGCCACTCTGTCTCAAAACGGAAGGGTCCTGATCACTTGATTTTGGTACAGTAATAATTAAAATAATAAGAAAATAATACTCACAAAAATGCTAGCAATAGTACTGGCAATAATACTAATAACAATACTAACAACAATGCTAACAACAATACTAACAATAATACTATTAGTAATATCGACAATAATAGCCATAATAAGAAGATAAAAAAGAGGTGTCTATATTTCGGGACAGCAGTACTATTACGGGGGGCCATATTAAATAAAACCTACAGCACACACAAAAACCTGCACGTTTCCGCATTTTCACTATCAATATTGGGTCCTGTTTACTATGGCCCCCCGTAACAATAGGGGTGAGGACACCGGTCAGTCAGAAATAGTTGGCCGGAAATCTGCTACCCCCCCCCCCCCCCCGCTCCCTCCCCCACATCACCAGAGCACGGCCTCGTGTGAGGCGGTTCCACTCACCTCGACTAGTAACGCCCCCCTGGGAACCACCGCCACTGCCCTGTCGATGGTTTTCACGATGTGCGCCAGGCGGTGCATCTCCAGGAAGCGCTCGGGGGGGCGGGGTTCCTGCCGTCGTTGCCAGAGAGCGCCGTTTGCGCGGTTGCGCGGTCGGCCAGCCAGCATGAGCCGAGCACAGGTGGTCAGACAAGCATTCGCGCCGCCAACGTCTTTTGCTATATCGCTATCGCCAGGATCAGCCTTGCGGGGCCTAAAGAGGGGCAAGAAGACTCAGCAGAGGAAACACGCAGCTTACCACTTCTTGAGCTATGAATTTGGCTGAGTTGTTTTTTTTTTCGTAGTCCGATTCCCACCATATGCTAGCGATCCCAATCCACTAAAATTGACTTTCGCTGGGGCGAAAAGTGGGAAAAATGAAAAAATGTTTTCACCCAAGCGGTCTTTGGTTAGTTAGTTTACTCTGTGGGTCGGTGAGGAAACGGAGCAACTTCTGACTGGTGGGCGCCATCGAATCCACCTGTTTAGCCAATCAGCTCCACCCCTCGATCGTTGGTTGCAACGATTTTAGTATCACAGCCAAATTGGATTTTATCGTAAACACCCTAGTGCAGCCCATTCGGGGAAACCTAAATCCCGCCGCACTCTCCGCAGATGAATAGCAGTTTCACGAATCACACAGGACATGATACTAAAAATATTTTGCGAAGAGTTTAGTTGGAACCAATTTGGTTGATTTTTTTTGTGGTCTGCTTCCTGTATAAAAATGACCCCAACCCAGGAACCTTCCCGAGGCTTTACCCAACGCAAGAATAGATAGGTTGAAAGTGGCATTTGGACCACTTTTTCTCCACCACACCCAAGGAAAATCCAAATAATTTCTTGGGTGTCGGGCCGTTTTTATCCCGGAAACAGACCCCAAACAACCCAACCAAATTTGTCTTCATCCTTTTTTTTCTCGGCAAAAAACACCGTACTCAGACTTTTGGTTCGAGTACATCACACACGTCAACACCCAAGTACTATCCTAGTACGGGAGACAACAGCAGAACATAGTAATACGTGGTAATCCGTACCACTATTTACCGAAATAAAATATAAGGTCCATTTACGCATTAATGATCAATATAAACAATTGTTATATTTTGGGACAGAGTAGTAAATAGAATCCCTTGACGGACCCAAAAACCATGCATTCCCCTGGTGTTTACACACCATACTTGGCTCTGATTAAGGTGGTCTCTCCCGTACTACTGCCAGACATATATCCAGGGGGGGCTAATGTTGTAATCAGATAGAACGATGGACCCAAAAAATAATGCATTTCCCCATGTTCACACGCCATATCAGGTTCTGATTACTATGCCCTCCCCCCGTACTACTGCCAGACATATTCCGGGGGGGGCTAATGTTGTCAGAAAAACCCACGATGGACCCAAAACCAGGTATCCGCCTATGTTTAGACACCGCATTTAGTTCTGATATCTGATTGTGTTCCCCCTAAATAGGCGTGGAGTGCTGCCAACCTACAGCCCCAACGAATACCTCTACTATTACGGGGGTCCATATTGAATAGAGCCTACGGTATACGCAACCAATTGGCGACAGGGACGCGTCCGGGCTGTTCGGCGGAGGAGGGAGTGTACTCGATAGGAGAGGTGCGCCCGATCTCATGCATGGCCGTATGACCATAGACCCTCGCATCCCTACAACGCCGGTACGCAGCATGTCGGGTTTTTACCGACCAGGCAGACGTTGCTTGCACCAAGCGCGTGGAGGGGGAGGGGGGGGGGGTTGCGTCCGAACTGCCACGCAAGCAAGGTGGTGTGCGGCACGCGCGCAGGCTGATGCACGCACTTGCACTGTGCTGGGTGGGGGTTGAAAAATAAAGCACTTTCGTTTTTCAGTGTTGAGGTGGGTATCTATTCGGCCGGGGGTTTCTGAAGAGGTGTATACTCGACATATCATCGCCAACTTCGTCATCGCCGCGATCATAGTCGCGATCGTCAGGATTACCACCATCGAACTCACCATCACCACCACCACCGCCACCGCCACCACCACCACCACCACCACCACCACCACCACCGACACCTCCGACACCACCGACAATCACGACCATCGATCGCCCTCACAATCACCGTTCCCACTACCACCCACCACCAAAATCACCACCAGCATCACTATGTCACCACCACCACCACCACCACCACCACCACCACCACCGCTACCGCCACCATCGCTAACCCCACCACCACCATCGCGGGACACCAACACCAACACTACAACCATCCAACGATACAAAAAAAAAAAAAAACGATTTTAAACAATTGAATATGTGTTTAAACGTTCGATACGATACCCCAAAACCACAACCAACTCACAGTATCCCGATGCTCCGATATGCCGATGTATCGATGCTTCCGATACTACGCGATATATCCCAACACTACAACCAGCGCGCGACAAGGAATATCATGCCCACCTCTTCGTCCTCGTCGGCGGCGGGCGGCTCTTCCTCCGGCTCCTCGTCCAGAGGCAGCGACGGGTCGCCCCTGAGCCTCCCGCTCACGGCTGCGGCCAGGGCCTCGTACTCGGGCTTGAGGGCGGGCATCAGACGCAGAGACGTGTCCGTGCTCAAGCAGAAGTAGAACTAGAGGGCGGGACGGACGACGGACGGGAGATGGAGACGGGGCAGGGGAAACATGTAAGAACTTCACACGCCGGGAAGATGGCGGCCGCCTACTGCGGATAATCTCAGCCGCTGTAAGATGTCGTTCCAGCGTCTGTACACAGCACACGCTTAGCCCAGGAGGCCCGTCCCGCGGATCACGCAGATTCGCACGGCTCCCACACCCGGCAAAACGCGAGCTTAGCATAAATATCATACAGATCGGGCACGTAAGTGCCGTGAATGCCTCTAGAATGTAGTGTTGGAATCGATTGCCGTTCCGAAGTGTGGAATCGACGTTGTGTAGAGACGGCGTTGTGTGGAGACGGAGGCGGGATCGAGTACGGTATAGGTGTGGGGGTGCTTCAAACACGGGGGCTACCATGGAGGCAGCACGTTATGGCCAGAATATTTATGTTTGACCGGGTTCCTCAACCCAACACACATATATTGGAGCGGAGGTGGAAGGAATTAACTGAATAAAGAGTTGACCTAGGGTAGTGTAGATTGGTAAGTTTTGGCAATAGACGGACAATATACCAAGCGACGGAGATAGAGGGGGGAAACCGATTGAGGTAGGAAAGTTTAGCGGTACCGTTGGAAGGAACCACACCCGGATCGAAGTCCCAATTGCCTGGCACACATTTGCACATTTAAAATCCGATATAGTGGTGGTGGGAATGTTAGAAAAGGGGACAGTTCCGTTGGAAGCACAACGAGCTCGAAGTTATCCGGTCAAAACTTTCACAGTTCCACGGGATAAGCTACCATGAAATACAGGCACAAAGCCTTCAACCTCTTCTCTCCTCTTCCTCTCTCTATATTCTAGTCGTACTACACACAGCACCACTTCGGACGGACTTATAAGGACCGTTTATACCTTAGTATGGAGACCAAGCCGTCCTTACTCTCACGCCAAGAACGGTCCTGGGATTCTTCACTCGAGGAGCTGTCAACCCCATCAATATTATGTTCTCTCTCCGACAATATATGGCACATGCTTTCATTTCGGCGTTGAAACCGAATATCTTCTACTTCCGCAGCAGTAGCACAGTCCATGCTTCCATTCCGGCGTGAACTCGAATGTTTTCCGCTTCCGCAGCAGTTACACTGTAGCCTTTCGTGTATCAACTCTGAACCAACAGTTGCCTTTCCGTTTTCCCTTCTCCAAGGATCCTGCTTGCACCTTCCTCCCTCGGGATCACGTTAATGAGCAAGTAATCCCAAACACATCAAGACGCGCAATCCCACCTGGCCTACTGTAGGCGTACCGAGAAACACGTCGTAAAACATTATTACGGGGGACCATAATAAATACCAGGCATGACATATGGTATACACAAAAACCTATATATTCACCTGTTTTTACCAGCAAGATTCGGTGCTATTCGCTATGGTCCCCCGGAAAAGTGGCGTTCCAACGACAAGGCGTGCCTTATTGGGCAGTGCTGCAGTTGACCCATTTAGGAGTACAGCCCCGTCTTTGTGGGCAAGATATTACCGGGGGGCCATAGTTAATAGGAACGAAAATATTGTGAGTACAAATGGTTCGATGTGTGGATTCTTATGTATGCCATAGGTCCTATTGACTATGGTCCCCCGTAATACTCGAATTCCAAGCAGTGTGTCCCCCAAAAGGGAATGCGCCCCTGAAGGGGTTAAGGAGCCCCCCAAACCGCCCAGAATTTGGTTTGGCTAAAAACGTTCCATGCCTCTATCGTCACGCGGACCTTGGGTGCACTGTGTTTGTAAGGCGGAAAGCGAGAGCCATTTGAAAGAATAAAACAGCCCCCATAGTTTCTGATTCGCAGCGGTCGCCCTCCTAAGAGTACACAGGGCGTGCTCATCCGTTGCTTGCCATAGTCATTCGACCATTGACAAAACGCTTCCCAATGTAGACGGAGCTTTTTATACGAGCATAGGGTGGCCTTTCTAAGATGTTAATGCATGGAGTTTTCAGATTTTACTTTTTTCGTGCACCTTTTTCAGGGGGAAGTCGCCCTCCGCTAGAGTAGGCGTGGCCAAGGCGTAGCAGACGAGGTAATCGTTCTCGTTGCCTTCCACCTTGCCCCAAAACACCATTCTACCCTCCAGCCGTTCCTCCCGCTCCCGCTGCATCATGGAAACCTGAAAGAGATTCACGTCCGTGTGGTATGTATGCACGGGTAATAGGTGGCAGACCCCGTCCGAGGTTTTCCGTCGAGAGAGGAGGAGGTCGATTTTGAGCGTGAAACAGCGTGGGAACCTTGCGAGTGTTATTGTGTGTCCATCCCATTAATTAGCTTCGCTCTTTTGTTCTCGCTCCCTCCTAATCGGAACTAACGTCCAAAGTCACACAGCAGGCGCCTCCCCCACTATTGTACGTGCCTTGAATTATGTTTCTCAAAGCAATCTTCAGCCCTTGCTTGCGTCGATAATTTTGAGGGCTCTGTATTTATTTTGGCGGTATTTCCGTGATCACCGCGTGAATGCTGCTCTCGTCGAGCCCGAGACCAGCTCGAGCGAGAAACGGCGAAACATGTCAGTCGATCGTAGTCAAGAGGGCACTTCCGAACACAAGGCCAAGAGCAGAACCAGGGGCGAAGTGGCATCCACCTTTTCTTGATGTTGAGTTTAGATACGCACGGCCTCGAGAGACGCAGGCGCCACGCGCTGGTAGGCTTTCCAGAACCGGGGATTTGCGTCGTAGTCTTCGATTTTTTTGGCGGACATGGGAGTTTCTGCTTCTTCGTTGCTGCCCGGTCAGCAGTCGGGGTGATCAGCGCTTCAATACCGTCTACGAGTATCGCGCCCCCCGCCAAACTGGTGCCACCACCGAGGAGCCTGATCTTATACTTTGCTCGTCTTCGCGACAACCCAAAAGTTGCCAGAGTGCGAGTTTGATCGCTGGTAGTATTGGTACGTTGCACTTCTGGCGCTAGAACAATCGAGCGTGCACGGTTGGGATAGATTCGCTGAACCGCACCCACCTGCCGCACCCTAGTGATAGTCCGGCCTTATGTGCATACAGAGCTCTAGAAAAGACGACGTGCTTACAGATGACGGCCGCTGACCGGGTTTTAGTGGAAATAATTACCAAACTCGAGCGAGTGCCATAGGCTGCACACCGATCAGTCGCCGTGGTAGAAAAAACCGCTGCTTAACCTCTTCTCTGACCCCCCCCCCTACAGTAAAACTAGCATCTTCTGGCCAGAAGAAGCATCGACGCGCCCAACACGATCGGTGTCCTACGTATAGTAGCATGTTTTTGCGCGGAAGAACCACTGGCGCTTTATACTCGTAACGCGAACTGCGCTATGCGTATGGCAGGTACATACGAGCATGGACTGCTTGCCTACTTTCAGTACATAAGTATATACCTGGTATTATTTGCGTGCACATTAATATTATGGAGGGCATATGTAATCGTCATACCTGGTATGTATTACCAGGTACCTGGTACCAGGTAGGTTTGGCAGCTACTTACAGTAGTGTTACGGGGGACCGTAGTAAATAGGTCCTATGGTAAATACAAAAATATATATATTTGCGTATTTTTACTAACAATATTTGGTCCTATTTACTATGGTCCCCCGTAACAGGCGCATGCATGGCACAAGAGTATGGAGGGCAGATGCCCACCATACAGCGGTAGCTTACCTGCAGTCCGGACCTCTCGGACACGCTCAGGGTTTTCCCAGAGGGCCCGAGGTAGTCCATGTGTCGAACAATGTCCACCATCGTGTCTGCACTCCGCACTTTAGCTTAACGGTCTTGGCGACGTTCTCAGCCAGCCTTATTTAGCTGCGACCTACGGTACTGTAGAAACTTTGATCGGTGGTCCGGCTGCGCCTCCCCGACTTTGCTGCGACGGTGGGGGTGATAGTTTCGGGGGCGCGATTTCGGTGACACTCAGTACACACGAACGCGGTCGACTTGTATGACGACGGGTATGCTAGTGCCCTCGATAGCATGTCGTGTAGACGCGCTCGCTAGGGTATACCATACTTGTGGAGCATAGTCTAGGTAATAGGCGCAGACGATCCGCTGCGTACATTGTGGCATTTCCCCTTCGGCTATTATGGGGGACCATAGTTAATAGGACCTATGGTATACATAAAAACCTATATATTTAACCATTTTAACTAACAATATTTGGTGCTGTTAACTATGGTCCCCCGTAAGAGGATTCTGGATACGTCGTCATCTATCTCACAACCAACGGCCAACGGCGAACCCCACCACAAGGCAGTCGATTCGACAAGCAACCCGTACGGCAGACACCGATCTCGAGCACGGCAAACACGAACAATCGTTCTATCTTTACAACTCTCTTACCGATGCTGGGGTGCACGCTTGTCTGGCACAGAGGAATCGAGCTCTGCGTTCCTCGCTTGAGGCGGCCAGGTGTTCTCGGGGTGGTCGACTGTGTCTGGTTCCTTCAAAAAATAATATCGTCGGTTTCACTTCCCCGGACCCTCTTCCAAAAACGCCGTACGTTGCAATATAAAACTTTTCTTGCCCGAAAAGCTGAAAAGAGATATCCGCCGCTCTGTTACATAGGACGCCAAATACCCGGCGATGGAAGGGTGATGGAAGCTCAGAATGTTCTCACGCAATCCAGGATCTCGGTGGAAGAGATGAATCTAGAGGTTAAGGCCGAAGGAGTCGTGCTGGCGAGCCGACGGGGAGAGTCCAGAGCCGTGATCGATGAGGTGAATATTGAATATTCTGAAATGTTGGAGATAAATTCGAATTTTGTCTCGAGCTGAGTGTGGGCGATGTTCAAACGCCCCGTGTGTGTGCCCCCAGGCGTATCGATCATCGAGCGATAAGGAGGACCAATGCATCCAGCTCTTGTGACCCTAGGCCTTTCACTGACTACTGCCGTGTGAGGTGCCGGGAGTTTGGTTTGTTGCTTGGTGCTTGGTCGTTGTCGAGGAGGTCGTAGGCGGTAGTTGCTCGAAGGCAAGCCACGCGCTGCTGTTGTTCGTCTTTCACAGACGGAGGAGAGAGGCAAGCTCAAGGTCACTGAGTGCAACCTACACTGCAGCTGCACGTTCGCCTCTGTACACTTGCACCTCGTGCACGAGCCAGTACGGCACGCCTGGTATGATATCCGGTACCTGGTACAGCAGCACACCATCAGTACATCAATTCAAGTACTAGGTGTTTACCCCCACACCCACACGCGGGGAGAGGGGAAGTGCACTCGTGTTCACGTACCGTAGTACACAGCAGTAGTACTGCTGCAAGTACGTATTGATTGCAATGTGAAGACGTAAGACCCTCACTGCTACTGGTTACCACGCGTGTGCGCGTGTGTATGTTGGTACCGCCGTACGACGTACCATACCCAGGTACAAAGTTCCCCTCCGGCACGTGCCTAGGGGAGTGGCCCAAGAACGAATTGGAAACGATACTCGTGCAGCATACGGTATTGCATCATACACACATGCTTCAAATATTACGACGACATGAAATATCTGTACACAGCAGCAGTATTGCTGCTGTACATGTACAGCAGTACCATTAATATTAACAGCGCAGTAGACGTGTACTCGTACACAGAAGACTCTTTCAGAAGACAATTGGCCAAAATCGGGTATACCCGATGACTTTGTGGCCAGAATCGGGTACCTTTCTATTTCCGTGACCGCGAAGGCCCCAGGACGCCATCTCATTGGTCAACGCTGGCCACCACCCGATGCTGGCCTCTGTTGCGCCGGGTGCACCCGATTTTGGCTACTTACCCTCCACGAGGTACCCGATTATTGTACCCACCTACCCGAAAATATCCAGACTATTCTACCACAACGACCAACCACGACGTCGGGGTTCATGCCTCTCGTCCTGATAAAGACGGGCAAGAACCATCTACGTGATGTCCATGATTAGATTCATTCTAGACTATCCGTACGGGGGACCATATTAAATACCAGGTAGGACACACGGTACGGAGAAACACTTGTATGTTTCGCTGTTTTTACTAGTAATTGGTGGTAATGAGGCGCGACCTCGGTAATACCTGCAGTAGTCACATCTGCGATGCATCATGCTGGGCGCATACGGATTATTTTGTATTGTGCTGAACGAACGAACACGAAGGAATATCTACCACGTACGTACTACTGTACTTCTACTGTACGCCGTCGTGGGTGCATCTCAATAATTTTCGTAAATGTTCTTTGTTCGTTTATATAAAGGATAGACCACTGAGCCACTCAGTCAGCGCTGACTTCAACCCCGGAGGATGTTATCGGCGGGAGGCCGTATCGAGCCCAAAGGTACTTCTTTTGTTCGATTATAAAGGATAGACCACTGAGCTACTCAGTCAGCGCTGACTGAGTAGCTCAGTGGTCTATCCTTTATAAACGAACATTCTTGGCCTCTCCTGGCTCTTGATATGAAGAAGTGTACTGGATTTGGTCGTGTGTATTCCACCTCGAAATCCGGCATAATAATTTGAATACGAAATCTGCACTGCTGTGACCACAGAACTTGTATCTCTCAGGGATTGAGAAATCGGCACGGACACTGCTGTGGTGCTGGATGTCGACGGGTAGAAGGAGTCAAGAACACACAACACTCGACATGTTTTGTCCAGCAGAGTGTTTTCTGGTTGAAATTCAGCACAATAAAAATCTGCATCTCACATGTTTTGTCCAACATAAAGAGCTTTTTCGCAACAGGTGTCACCAAAACTTTACTTGGACTGATGTACGACATCTACAGCAGCAGTGCGCCTCCCGCACCATAACAGCAGCAGCAGCACCAGTAGCAGTAGGACACGCGGGGCCAGGGTCAGCGTCGCCGTACGCTCGGCTTGTCGGTCTAACCCTTGCACCCTTTGTACACGTACATATACACATACGTACTGTAGTACGTACCCTGCACTCGTTTTTTTATATGTTTCCTCGAAAGTCGGCATAATATTTTCGAGACGACAACACGGACATGGCATGCCCAAAAGAGCTTCTCGTAGCAGGTGCCACAACTACTGCAGCTGTGCAGCATCTACATCATCGGAGCTTCTCCAGCAGCAAAACAGCAGCAGCAGTAGCAGTAGGATCCACGAGGCCAGGGTCAGCGTCGCAGTACGCTCGGCTTTTGCCCTTTGTACACCGTACTCGATGTTGTGTGTGTGGTTCCTGATTCCACCCTCTTAATTTGAAGACGAAATATCCACAACCTCTGATATGATACACATGTATCCAACAGAGGTTCTCGTACCAGGTGCCACCACTACTACTGACTTCTGTACAACTACAGCAGATCTTCTCCTGTTTCTCCGTCCCCTCGTCAGTAGGAGGGTAGGCCTGACAATATCACCTGCAGCACATGGCCCGAACGTTGCTGTGGACAGACAGGCGAAGTCTGCCTATGACTTCTCGTAGTTGAGTTTCGTTAGTTATTACTGGTACGTAGGTAGAAGAAATAGCTAAATAAAAAAACAAAGTCGTCTGCCTGCTGTGGACAGACCCAGTCTGCCTGCTGCTGAGTGCTGCGGACAGACTCAGTCTTCCTGCTGTGGATAGGCCCAGTCTGCCTGCTGTGGACAGGCCCAGTCTGCCTGCTGTGGACAAGCATAGTCTGCCTGCTGTGGGCAGGCACAGTGCGCATGCTGTGGGCAGGCACAGTCTGCCTGCTGTTGGCACAGGCACACAAACCGTTATGATTTTGTATTTTGAACACGGCCCAGCACAGACATGTGCCTACACACGTTGCCGCACCTAGCTCGACGAACTGTGATCGATTTTCCACCCCATCAGGACGAGAAAGTGTCTTGCGTGTGTGTGCGTGCACAGAGCCCGCCGGGACTGGATTTGGTGGCGTGTGCGTCGAGCGCGGTGGTGAAAGGTGGACCAAAACAAATGTTGAATTACACACACCAACTCACACACACACACACATACAGAAAAACTCAAAACAGGCACCCCACCCTCGTACCCGAGCCGTTATGAAGAGGCTTTTTTTTTCCTTGGTTAAAAACCAAGTAAAAAAAGGCTCGCTTCGCTCGCTCGCCTCATTACTATCAATACTTGGTCCTATTTACTGTGGTCCCCCGCAATAGTTTATTCGCTGTGGTGCCGAACCAATCATTCACAAACCACCGTTCTCCCCCCCTCTCCTTTCCTATCCCCGACCAAATTTAGCACACACAGCCCTCTCTCTCCCCTTCTCCCCAAGCACAAACAACCTAAGCACAGCTGTGGTAGTGACGGATCATGAGCAACGCTTCCAACTTCGTGACAAATAAAGTGCTATTCAGACACAAAGAGTCGACATAGCTGTGCAGCATCTCTTTTTTTTTTTTTTCTGGCCACACGCTGGAATTTTTGTGTAAGACAGGGAGTGTCCCACCCTATTTTCAGTACCTATTTTTTTTTTTTTTTCAACTTTCGTCCAGCCCTCGAGCCTGAAATTCTCAGCAGTCAAATTCGTTTGGGTAATTGCTGTCGCGTTGTAGTCATCATGCATCTGTTTGACACGCGCGCGCCCGGTTTTGTTCGGTGCTTTGGGCAGTACAGCAGTATACGCATTTGGAATACGCATAGTGCTGTTGTTCTCACACTAAGGGCCATTCTTGTTGGAGAGTATTATTTTGTCTCCATAACTTCCGAATTCCTTTCGCATTTTTTTTTTCATCTTCCAGATTTTCCTGATCCACGAATTTGTACCAAATACCTGGTATGTGATATCTAACTTTCCTATTTTTCTTCGCTTCGAGAGAATTTCACAAATTGCGACCGAACGCCTCCGTATATTGATTACGTATTTCTACTTTTTCCCAAACTTGGGGGAAATTCTGGAAATAAATATGCTCTCCGATAAGAACGGGCCTAACTCGTGTCCAAAATGTTGAGTCCGTGGTCAGAAGACGCCCCCCCCCCAAAATGGAGCGCAAGAATGCCTCAGGGGAAAGAAGAAATCTAAATAACGAAATAAGACCAAGTACAAAGGCAGTCAGCTACGTAGACACGGCTGGAACACACCGTACACCTCAAACAGGAAATAGTCAGAGATCGTTGCATGAGTTGCAACCTGATGCCAATGGAGCCCCATATATACGCGACAAAATAATCAAAACGGAACGAAAACGAGCAACACAAAAATGTGTGATGTGCTTGCGCGATCGCCAAGCCCCTTTGCCCTTTGCCTTGCGCCCTTCGAGCCTACAGAGGCCAAAACGGATGCGAATACATCCGTCGCACATATGATAGGGCAACACATCTTGAAACAACTCGGCAGTATGAATTGTAGCGCAACCAGCTGTACCGAGCGGACACGGCGCGATAGCACTACACATACCCGTTTTTTCTCGCACTCGTCGGATATAGTCGGTACCTGGTACGTACGTAGGCCGTCAATTTTTATAAGGCCAAAAATCCAAGATCCCATCGTTTCGGGGCCAACCTCCCCGGGGGGGCCATAGTAAATAGGACCTACGGTACACACATAAACCTATATATTTACCTATTCTTACTGACAATAGGTGGTCCTATTTACTATGGTCCCGTCGACATCCAGGGCAATCAGTGTCCGTGCCGATTCTTCTATCCCAGAGAGATGCAAGGTCTGTGGTCACACTGGTACGACACGAGAGAGATACTACTATTAATACTAATAATGCAGCACATCGTTAACCCTGTTAGAAGCGCAGTCCCGTTTTGGGGACAAACGACTCACATTTCGAGTAGTTTGTCTCCCAAACGGGACTGCGGTCCTAAAGGGTTAAGCCTGAGCCCTTCTAGGGCAAAAGTGCAGTCCCAGTGTGTGGACAAACCTCTTGAAATCATGAGTACTTTGTCCCCAAAACGGAAATGGAACTCCGGTCCTCAAAGGGTCGAGCAGTGTAGACGGTGCAATGAAGGACATGCCGTCGTGCTGGATACGACGGGCGCGGCATGCACACTATCAATGTAGCCACCAAAAAATACGTATGCACGTATGCCGTGAGCTCCCAGAGCTCCGTTGGTATACCACGGCTCTGATAAACGCCGAGGTCCCGGGTTCGAGCCCCGGTGGGAGTAGTGTGCCCCTTTAACCCTGTTCGTACCCCACACTACGTATCTGACTCTAATTACGAGTAAGTGGTGTCCCCCAAAAGGGAGGGCAGTCCTGACGGAGGGGTTGAATGAATGCCACGGGAAGCTACGGGTTGCATGAAGCGACATGCAAGCGACGCGTATTGTTTTTCAATGCGAGAGTGTGGTGAGCATGCTGCAACCATCGTGTTGGGCATGCATACATATATATATATATACATATTATGTACCTGGTATGTACTATACGTACGTACGTAGTGCTTGGAATTCAGGGCGTTTGTGCGTACTGCTTGGAGTTGGCTGGGTGCTCTTGTTTTCGGGGGGTTTTTCTTTCTACCCGTCTACCGGATGATAAAATGAGTAAACACGCCAAGTACAACTACTCCGGGAGAAATATCTGGACCCTTCCTGCGACACCCACTTTGAGCAATACCTGGTTGGCTTCTTACCACCCGGTGTGCTGTTTGTGCATCGGGGTAGGTTTTCGTGTGGCGCCCGCATCCAAGCATGGTTTCCCGGTAATTGTTTCCTGCAGTGTGCGGGCATCCTTACCAAAAACGCGAAGTGATCCTCAGTTGCTCACTCGCCCGCTTCTTGCTCGTGGGCCCATGCTGCTATACCGCAACTGGGCCCGCTGCTCTATTAGACGGTCGTCTCGCCCTCGAGTTTTTTTCATGCAACTGGCGGGAGTACGTCGGCCGTAGACGAGAGCACACGCCGTGGGGCAGTGGTTGTATCATAGCGGCTGCTGCTGCTGCTGCTGCTGCTGCTGCTGCTGTGATACATGGCCGTCCTCCACGAAGTCGCACTGCCGTGTGATGCATTGCCTGTGCTCCCTATTAATAGAGAAGCCTGGTCTCACGCGTCAATCGAGCAATAGCCTTCCGAAAAAGAAAAAGAAAGATAGACCGGCCCGCTCGCCCAGCAGCGCCGAACGCGCCCGCTCTCGCCCAGCAGCGCATGTAGCTTTTTTTCTTGTGCTACGTACCTGACGCGTGCTACGTACGGTAGAGTTTTGTTCTGCGCGATTTTGTTTTTTCGAGGCTCCTCGCTTGGAAAGCTTTATAGTACTGCAAATCGAAAGGTTTGACACGGTAGAATATATAAAATGGCTCTAAGTATATCACGAGCATTTATGATATACAGCAAAACACTATATTTTGTAAGTATTAAACTGATAAGGCATGCTTTATTGGTTTTGTTTTCTCAGTGCACTTGGGGAGCCCAGTCAGTCCAGTGTATGTATTGCCTTGGAAGGCAAGAAGTGCAAGCCCTATGGTAGTACACTATCCGTTCGCTGTCTGCAGAAGATCCCCTCCCTCCGTCTCGAAAGGGATACGTGGTCAATGGTCAAATTACTATGGCAAGCAACAAATGATTATCCCCCCCCCCCCACCCCTGCCCCCGTCGCCCCCTGTGCTGACCCCGCCCCCCTCCCCCTCCCCGAATGTCTCTCTCAACCTCTTCCCTCCACCCCCTTTGCCCCACCCCCTTCCACCCGCCGTTCTCTGCGTCCGCTTCCCCGCCTGCCTCACCCGCCCAACATCGACCTTCCCCCCGCCAACCGCAGGACGTTGCTCTTCGGCGCGCTCGGCGCCTACGCCGCAAGAGGCTCGCGCAGAGAGTGGTCGCGCACTGGAAGCGCTTCGCAATGGAGGGAATTGCCGACGCCCGCGCCCGCGCCCACGCGTCCGACGCTCGAGCGCAGCGCCGTGCCCTGGCCCGCTGGCGAGGCGAGGTCGGCGAGCTGCGCTCGCGGCGCCTCCGCCGCACGGCGGCGGCCGGCCGCCGCCGCTTCCTGGCCGAATCCCGCGGCTTCGCCTCGTGGCTCGCGTCGACGCGGGCTTCCCGCGAGCGCCGACTGTTTCGCGCGGAGGTGGCGGCGGCGACGGCGGTAGCGGGCGCGCTGCAGACGGCTGCGGGTAGCGCGGCCGTGTCCCGTGGCCTCCGCCGCTGGCGAGCCTTCGCTGCCTCCGCGCGAGCACGGCGAAAGGGCACGCGCTGCGCGCGCGCCCACCATGCCCGCGGGCTGGCGACCCTAGCCCTGCACCACTGGCGGGGGCAGGCCGCGGTTGGGGCCGCACGCAGAGGCGTCGAGGCGGCGGCGGCGAGGGCGTGGGCGGCGGGGAGGCTGTGCTGTGGGCTGGCGGCGCTGCGGCGCCACACCGAAAGGCGCCGGATCGGTTCTTCTTCCCACGGCAGAGCCGACCGCGCGCGCCTGCGGCTTCTCGGAGCGAAGGGTCTCAACGCGCTGGAGGGCGCGGTGTTGAGGAGGGCCTGGGAACGGGATATCACGGCCGCGGTGGTAGCTGGGCGGGCTCGAGCGTCGCTGAGGATGTGGGCCCGGCGAGCGGCGGCGAGGGCGGTGAGGGCGCGGCTGCTGAGGGCTGCCCGCGCTAACCAGGCAAGTCTGTTTTGTAGAGAGGGGTGATGTTTGTTTCGTGTGTCCGTCCTCGAGAGTGAAGGTTGTAGGTTGTAGGTGGTGGGCTGTAGGTTACGATAAAGGTCGAGTATCACCACACCCACTTGACTGCGCAGCCGTGGACTCTGTGTCCAATACAGGGGTGTGTTCTGTGCCTGCGCGCTTGGTGACATTTGGTAGAGGATTCACCGTTTTCGGTTTTCGTCGAACGCTTTTTTTTTTTTTTTTTTTTTTTCCCACGGGGGTTGTCGTGACGACTTGAGGGGTGCATCCGGCGCCCGCGAATTCGTCTGCACGCCCTACAACGGTTTACTGGGCGCGTACTTGCGCTGGCCTGTACTGTACCGCGCTACTGGACCGTGTGCACTATTGCGCTGTGCAATACCGTACTCTAGGTACTCTTCCCTACAACGTACTGTAATGCGCCATGCCGTATCGGACAATGCCGTACAGTGGTGGAGAATTGGTTTGTGCTTGCGCGGAAGTAAACTCTGCGCTGTACTTCAAAACGGGATAAAACGTACGATATGGTACGATGTTTCGATTTGTTTCGGCGTTTTCGTGTGTTCGTGTATGCCACCGCCACCCGCCGCCCCTTCCTGCCCCCGCCCGCACCCTCGCTCCGATTTCCGCCTTCTGGCCCATTACGAACTCCTGCATGTCCCAGGCTCTTGTCCACTCGTCGCGGATGCTTTCCGGGAAGGTGCGGCGGGCGGTTACACGGTGGTTCCGGTTCAGCGCGAACCGGCGGCATTTCCGCCGCCTTCTCGCCGACCGCGCGATTGTCCCGCTGCCGGTGAACCGGTCTGTCCCGCCGCCCCCGTCCCCGCCCCCCTCCCCCCCATCCCCTCCCTTTTCGAGGGAAGGTTTGTATTTAGGCAGAAGAATACCGCTGGCGAGGGGTGGCAGCCCTTTGTTCCCCCCCCCCCCCCCGCCACCTCCACCCCCTCCTGTCCACGACGATCACCACCACCGAAATTTCAATGGAAACCGAGAGTTTTATCAAGACCAAAAGCGGGGTAGGCGGAAGTCGTTTTTTTTTAGGAGGAGTAGTAGTGCTAGCGGCGATGGAGGAGGAGGAGGAGGAGGAGGAGGAGGAGGAGGAGGAGGAGGAGAAGGAGGAGAGGGATTCTCAGAGGGAGGTGGACGTGGAGGTGGAGCGGACGGGGTATTTGGAGGAGTGGGAGAAGGAGGAAGAAAAATAAAAGAAGAAAGAGGAGTAGGAGGAGGAGGAGGAGGAGGAGGCAGGCCGGGTGGCGATAACCCGGGCGGTTCCGCCCTTCCGCGTGAGGATGGTGCTGCTTGGGCTTCTGATGATTCTTCTGTTGCTGCCGCTGCTGCTGCTGCTGCTGCCGCTGCTGCTGCTGCTGGATCGGAGACCGCCGTGGGCCGGTCGCGCGCGGTAGCGTCCCTGCGGCAATGGAGGCGAGGGCTTGCACACAGGCAGGGGAGGCGGGAAGCCGCCGGGCTTGCAGAGGGGTTCCGGGACCACGTCCTCCTCCTGCGGCATCACGAGTCGTGGAAGGCGTCGGCAAGGCAGGGGAGGGCGGCGGCGGCGGTTGCGGCCGCCGCGACGGAGCTAGGCCAGCGCGCTCGGATGCGGCGAGCGCTGCTTGGGCTGGCGAGAGCGGTGGAGGACGCTGGCGAGAGGCGGGAAGCGGAGCGACCGCGCCTGGGGCAAGCGTTCGGGGCGTGGGCGACCCTGGTGGAAGAGCGGGCGCGAGAGAGGGAACGTCGAGAGGACGAGGGAAGGGGTCGCGCCAGGTGGGGTTGTCTGGTTTGTTTCCTTTCCGAGGCGGGTTTTCTAGGAGCGGAGGGGTGGGGGGCGTATTCATGTCATGCATGGCTGTAGTCTTCCGCCCGTTTCCACGGACCCTCGCATCCCTTACAATGACGGGACGGAGCATGTCTTGTTTTAACCGACCAGACAGACATCGCGTATTGCACCGAGCGCGAAGAGCCGTGAGGTGTTGCGCGAGCCGCATGAAGGGTGAGCGGCGTCCTGCTCAGATCCGCCTTTGAGGCGGACTATGTGTATGGATGTCAGCTTCGAATCAATTGATCTGTTTCCCTGGCGTGGCCACCTCCAGAGACAGCAACGGGTATACTGTGTCTGCCTCATGGGTGCCTTGCCGTACACACACTGCGTGATACCATATTTCCCCTCGTCCGGAGGTAAGTTTCTCCACCCCGCACAACTGATCTAGCTCGACCCCGAGAGGGAGGGGGTGCATTAAAGGGTAATTGGCTTGTCATCGCTAGCGGTCGTAGCCAGGGAGCCCATGATAATTCCGCCGGTAAAATAACCCCCCCCCCCCCCCCCATGCTTTGTGTCGGCGAGTCTTACTTCTGTTTGTGTTTTTTCTCACGGCGTTTTTCTGGGAGCGGGGAGGGGGGTGTACTCATCATCAAGCATGGCCGTAGTCGGAGCCGGGAGGGGGGGGGGGGGGGGGGGGGGGGTGTACCTGTTTGTTCCTCGGCCACGCGTCCCTTTCGACGGAGACGGGGGGGGGGGGAAGGGTAGAAGTGCCATCGGCCCTTCCGTAAGTACATAACTTTTCCGTTGATGGAAGGGGGGTACATGCTTTCGGTATGATAAAATATTGCTTCGCTTGGAAGCGTGGGGCGGAGGTGGCGGCAGCGAGGCGCTTGATTTTTCTCGGACTGCTGGCGTTTTACCGCAGGGGGTTTTGATTCAAAAGAGGCGAGCCTATAGGTGGGGGGGGGGGGTGGGTACAGGGGGAGAGGAGGGGAGAACAGGGTCGGTGGTTTGTTTTTGGGCCTTGAACTACCGTCGGCAGAGGTCATGATCTATTTGAAGTTTACACAAGGATTTTGCTGTTAGAAACATGCATGATATGACCCCCCCCCCCCCCCCGCTTCCCCCAATCCCTCTGTGTGTGTGTTTTGTTTTCTATTACTCTACTGTAGGTTTAGCTCCTAAGTCTAAATAGTATCCTGGCTTTCGCCTTTTTTGCATCGCTAAAGCTTCTTTTAGTTCTAGCTTCCTTCCAACCAATCGGTTTTCTCTGTCGGAAACACTTGTTGTAGTCTTCTGTCTTTACCTCCATTTTAGTTTCTACCGTCACCCCCCCCCCTTTTCTTCCCCTTCTCCTGATCCTCCTTCTCTCCCCTCTTCCCTCTTGTCCTTCTCCTGCTCCTCGTGCTCCTCCCCCTCCTCCTCCTCCTCCTCCTCCTCCTCCTCCCCCTTCTCCTCCTCCTCTCTGTAGCTTGCTTCGCTTTGCTTTGTGAAAGCATGCCACCCCCTTCTGATGTCTGTGTTTTTCCAACTCGCAGCGCTAATCGCCGACAACCGCGCTTGCCCTACCCTCTCGCCTGCCCAGACAATCGCTGCGTCGCGCACTCTCAGCCTGGCAGAGACGGACTCACGCGACCGCCGCCGCTCGGAGCGGGTTGGTCGAGGGGTCGCGGGAGCGGCGCAACAGGTGCCTGCTCGCAGGTGTGCGGGGCTTGGGACGTGCGAGAGTGGAGGCTAGGCATCGGAGGGAGCAGGCGACGGACACACTTGCGGTAGCGAACAGGTGAGCTAGATCCTGGACTGTATGATCTGCATGATATGAATGATCTATATGATTTGTATTATCTGTATGGTATGTATGATCTATAGGATCTGTATGATCTGTACAATCTGCATGATTTGTTTTTTTGATCTGAATGATCTGCATTACTTTGGATGATCTGTATGACATGTATGGTATGTATGGTGCATATGGTCTGTATGATCTGTATGACCTGCATTCTTTTGTATGATATGTATGACATGTATGGTATGTATGGTATTTATGATCTGTATGATCTGAATAATCTGTATGATTTGTATGATCTGTATGTTGTGTATGATTTGTATGATCTGCATGATCTGTATGATCTGTATGATCTGTATGATCTGTATGATCTGCATGGCTTGTATGATCTACACGACCTCTTACTATCTACATGAGCTACGACGTATATATCAGTTTTGCTGGGGGTGGATTAGTTTTGTCACGGCTCTTGCATACGTAAGGTTTTGCCGAGTGGGCTATATGTATGACTACGGACATTGCACGACATCTCATTGCGGCAGATATATACGCTAAATACTCTCCTATGGATAGGTAGATACATAGATCATGATCTGTCCGATGCGTATAATGTAAACGTTACACACCTCGCGCAGATGGATCATGATCTACATGTCTGATCTATCTGCAATATATAGATAATCTAGCTCCTCGCCTGACGTTGCGAGAGGTTGCGCAAGATCTGCATAGTGCAGATTTATCCAACCCAAGAAACATTTGCTGGAGCATGCAGATTATACGAGCCCCACCCGGCAACGTGAGCTAGATCATACAGATCATACAGATCATACAGATCATGAACTGTCCTAGGTGTGAGATGTGTGTTGCCGCTGTGTGTGTTTCGTTTCCGTCGTGGCGCTGCGGAATGTTTCGTTTGCCTGGTATGCTTTATTTTGTTCTTATCTTTTGTTTTGTTTTGTTCTGTTTGTTTTCGGTGGTTTGCTTGTTCGTTTGCTCGTTCCTTTGATTGTTTGTTTGTTTGTTTGTTTGTTTGTTTGTTTGTTTGTTTTTTTGTTGTCCTCGAGTTTGTTCTTGCGTTGGTGAACAGTAGTCGAGGTCGGCGGGTGCTCCTTTTGGCGGATGGTTGTCTCGCGCTGCTTTGGTTGGCGGGTTCGTTCGGCATTGAATACGCTGAAAATATACTTATTTATTTTTTTGTCTTTGTGTCCGTGTGTTCGTGTGCTTTCGTTTGTTGCTTGCTTTTCTGTCTGATTGTTCACTTGCTTACTTGTTTTCTTGTCGGATTGTTCGTGTGTCCGTCTCTTTTGTATTGTTGCTTGTCTGTCTGGTTGTCTACTTGCCCGCTCGCTTGTTCCTTCGTCTGCCCACTTTTGTTTGTTTGTTTGCTTGTTTTTTGTTCGTTCTTGTTGGCGTCGTCGCTATCGTTTTCTTTTTTTTTTCGTTCCGTCGTTTGCGGGCTCTTCCCCCCCTTTTTCGTTGTAGTCCGGCCGGTCGGCAGGACGTTCGAGGGTAGCTTTATTCAGAAACGTTCGACCCATCAAGAACCCAACCTCCAGGCTTGTTGTCATCCGCGCTTTCCTGCAGCCGCCCGAGCAAACCGCCGCCGCCTGGCGAGCCTTCCTCCCACCCCCTCCCCAAGCCCCTTCTCCCGTGTACCCCTTTTCCGGCCCAATCCTTACAACCCCTCCCCTACTCAATACGTGGTATATATATTGGGTTGGCGTGGGTTGGCGACGACGCTGTAAAACACGCCTCTCATGGCGGGAGTTAGACGCCCAGGGTAGCGTTTTTTTGTTTTTGCGGTCGAGTTGGATCATTTTTTGTTGTGCGGGGAGGACCTTACCTCCGCGCAAGTGGGATAATCGCATCAGGTTGTGTGTACGTGGCAAGGTACCCACGAGGCGGTTGAGTAGTAAACCCATTGCTGTCTCTTGAAGTGGCTGCACCAGAACACCACACCAATTTCATGGACGCTGTCATCCATCTGCAAGAAAATCCGCCTTCAGAGCGGTTCTTCGTAGTAGAATGCAGCCCACCCTTCGTGCGACTCGCCGAACCCGTCACGGCGTTTCACGCTTGGGCAAGCAATGCCTGCCTGGTCGGCGAAAAGTCGGCGTGCTCCGTCCCGGCACTGTAGGGATGCGAGGGTCTATGGTCATCCGACTACAGCCATGCGGGATATCGAGTACATCCACGCACCTCCACCTTCACCGCCTTCCATCCCCACCTCGTTCCCCTCCCTGCAGCCCAACCCCACCTGACCTGCTACCCCTGTCCCCCCCTCCCCGTCCGTGTATGCGGCCCCTGGGTTTCACAGGAGGCGTTCTGTCACTGCGCTTCGGGTGTGGAGGGCCGCGGCGGCGAGGGCGGCGTCGAGGCGATTGGCCAGTCAGACGGCCAGGACGAAGGTGTGGGGATGGCGTGAAAAAAAGCCAGCGCAACCACCCCCCCCCCCCCAGACGGCAGAGTTTGTTTTTGTCATATTGGCGACGTTCATCCAAGTTTGCGTGCGTTTGCCGCTGGGCGGGCGGGGGGAGTGGAGGGGGCGTACTCCTTCATTGCTTGCCTTGGTCATTTGACCGTTGACCGCTTTGCATCCCCTTTGAGACGGAGCACCGTGTTCCTCCTAGAATTTTCCCGTGTGCTCGGCTTGCCAACCTCCTGTTTTATCATTTTGTGCCCACCATTCGTCTCCCACGCGGGATAGCAATCGTTTTTGCCGCTAGTATCTATTAAGGGGGACCATAGGAAATAGGACCAATTATTGGGAGTAAAAATAGGTAGTTATGTAAGTTTTTTTGTGTGTGTACAATAGGTTCTATTTACTATGGTCCCCCGTAATAGTGCACTACTACTCAACTTCTCCATGACCCATTGGCCTGTTTTCCTGACCTCCTACCGACACATTCGATTCCTCCTTGTACCCAGCAATGCTTGGGGGGAGGGGAGGGGAGGGGAGGGAGGGACGGAGGGGGTGTACTCGGTACCATGCATGGCCGTAGTCCTATGACCATAGACCCTCGCATCCCTACAACGCCGGGACGGAGCACGTCAGGTTGTAATACCGAGAGGGCAGGCACTGCTTGCCCGAGCGTGAAACGCCGTGACGGGTTCAGCGAGTCGCGCGAAGGGTGAGCTGCATTCTACCACGGAGAACCGCTCTGAAGGCCGATTTTCTTGCGTGTGGATGACAGCGTCAATGAAATTGGTGTTGTTTTCTGGTGGGGCAGGACGATGTATTTCGAGGGTGCGAGGGAAACAAGGGTGTGAGGGGGCGTATCACAGCTTATATTTTCGAGAGGCGCGAGAGTTTTTCGGGGTGGTTTCAGGCAGGGAGGGAGGGAGGGTGGCTCTGCTTCTACACGTCCCGGCATCCCGCGACGTACTGTATCCCATGGACCCCCCCGCCCCCCGCGCCCCGTCTCGAAAGGGATGCGTGATCAATGGTCGAAATGACTTAGGCCAGCAACAAATGAAAACGCCCCCCCCCTACCCTCGCCCCCCCCCCCGCCACCGCGTCCCGTTGATTTTCCCCCATTCCCCCCCCTCCGTCCCCTGCCCCTCTCTACCCCTTCAAAATCTCTCCATCCCCACTACCAGGCCTCGAGATCCCTGGCTCTCAGGACGATGGGGGCGTGGCGGGAAAGAGCGGATTTGCAAGCAGCCCGGAAGGCAGTTTTTTTCGCCAGGGTATCGTCTGTTGCCAGGGTCCTGACAGAGGGTCGGCTGCGCCGCGCCCTCGGCCGCTGGAGAGAGGTTCACGGCTCCGCGCGGGTTGCGGCGATTGGATGGGCCCGGGCCGGGGGCCACGCTCGACGTAACGTTCTGATAAAGGTCTGGCGGACCTGGGTGGCCGCGCGAGATTTTCAGGTGCGCGATGGTTGGGTGTGTATGTAGGAAGTTGTGGGACTTCATGAAAATGTTCTGGCGGGCCTGGGTGGCCGCGCGAGGGTTTTCAGTGGCACGTCGCTCAGGTGGAAAATATTGTGAATTTTGTAGTCGTGGAGCGTTCGGAGAATGTTCTGGAGCGCCTGCGTGGACGCGCGAGAGCTTCCAAGTGCGCGCCGCTCAGGTGGAACTCATGCGTGGAACGGTCTGAGAAATGTCTGGCGGGCCAGAGCGTCCGCGTGTGTTTTTCGGTGCGCGCCGAAACTGTGTGGAAAATATGGGGGAGAGGGAAGTGGGAGATGATAACCGGAAACTAGGATAACGAGGGATAGGGGTTTGACGTAGAGGTTGATGGGGCAAACGGGAACGAGGGAAGCTTGAAGGGGGTGTCCGATTAAAAGTGTTTGCGGGCATTTGCATCGGATGCGTCGTGGCAGTTTGTGTGTGTTTAGCTCGTGATAACGTAGCGCCGTGCTGAGAGGAAGACCACAGAAGACTGTTCGGCAGTCTGTGGCGGTGCCGTGAAATGCTAGTAGTGCTGCTTGTGCTAACGCTGCTCTGTTGCTGCTGCAAATACGCTGCTGGCAATGCTGATATTAGTGCTGATGCGACCGGGCCTTAATCTTGTAAGGGGTTTGGTACCACTCCTGTTGCTCTCTCGGCCTCAACCATTTCCGCCGCGCCCGCTCCCACGCCTCCCGGGTTTTTACAGAGGAAGCGAAAGGCCTTTCGAGCCAGGGCGAAGGCCCGCCAACGGATTTCTCTTCAGCGGCAGGCGTTTGCGGCGCTGTTTGCAGGTTGAGAGACGCGTTTCACAACGATCGCGTGCATTCATTTGTGATGTCCGTGTAGCCGCATACATTTCGACCTGTATACGCGCATGTACGTCTCTTTGCATCTTCGTATTTCCTTCTTTGGGTAGTCATATTAATATTGGCGTGGTGTATGCTGTGTTGGTATGCATGTATCTACAATAGGCCCATATGGTTGTGTGCGCGTATGTCTTGTGTGGTCGTATGCGCGTGTTGTTGTATATTTTAGGTGTGTGCGGGTATAGGCCTCTTTTTGTTTGCGTGTGTTTCCTCTGATTCATGCCACTAAGTAGTCTGCATTCTATCCTTCTACGTGTGTCCGCGTACGCCCTTCTACTTGTATGCAGTACAGTGGGGCGCCCACTTGAAGATCAGTGGGCTATCCTCTTTAAGATCGTCCGGTTTAAAATGTTTGAGCAGATATTATGGGGGGTGAATATATGTCACGAAAAATACCCCACTCGGAATTAGTATGGGATATTTTTTGCAGCAGTAAGGTATACCTGGTAGGACCGTTGGCAGAGATAATACCACCTAAATGGCGTCATCGCGGGGTGGTCTTAAATGTGGGTACCCCACTGCACATCCTTCTACTTGTGCGCGCGTACGCCCCTCTACCTATTTGCGCGTGGTTCACGTATCCGCGCTGTTGCCCGCAGAAGTTGTTTATTTCGCCTTGTTTGTTGTGACCCGGAAATCTTGATAAACGGTCTCCCTGTGGAAGCGGATCTGAGTCGTTGATCTATGGCGCCAGAGCTAGCAGAGGTGCACATCCCAATTTTTTTGGAAATGTACCGAAGCGACCACGATACTCCAGTATTGGAGTACCACTCGTCCGCCTAGACTTTAATCCGTTTTCGCACCGCTGCTGCAATAATATTTTTGTTTCTGATGCTTATTCGACGCAGCTGTAAGCGAAGCGAGGCGCGAAAGAGAGCGGGTTCGTTCGGCGCTGCAGCTGTGGAAGTTGCACACCCAGGGGAAGGCCTTTGCCGCCCTTGCCGCGCATTGCCTCAGAAGGTGAGACCGGTATCGGCTTCCATATTTGTCGTTGTTGCTGCTGTCGTTCTTGTTTTTTCAGCTGTCGTTCTTGTTTTTCGGCTGTCGTGTGTTGCTCCCTTTTAGCGTGTTTTCGTTGTTGTTGTGATCGTCGCCGCTGTAATGTTTGGCTGTTGTTCTTGCGTTTGTGTTTGCTGCTGTTGCTGCTGTGGTAGTTGTAGTCATTTTTGTTCGAAGGGTGGCGTTTCGGTGCCCAGCTTTCCTTCGCTCAGACCACCCAATTTGCGCTGTTGATGATGGATCGACCCCAAAGCCGGTCGTGGAACACAAACACCACGGTATGTGGGGTACTGGTATGTTTGGTGTCAGCGGTACGAGCGATATGCGTGCTGCCTGCGGAATGTTAGGGCATGTGCTGTATGCGCGGCGTGTGTTCTTGTTGTGTGGTGCAGAATGTACGCGGCATGCGTGGTATCAGTGTTTTTTTTTTTTATGTGCTACCTTGATCTGCGTGATGTTGCGTCACAACATGTGTAGTATATATGGGGCATATATGCGTGATGTAGGCGGTATGTGCGGTAAGCCACATCTGGACGGGAAAGAAATAAGGGCCGTTATATCGATAACGAAACATTCCCTATGTTTTCGGCCGGAGTGGTCTATTTTGTGCGATGTTGAGCGGCGGTAAGGAAGGGCACCGTGGTGCCGGCGAGATATAATGGCCCCGCCCGGTCTTTCGCGGCCACCTTCTCGGGTCCGGCGATCCAGAACGTAACCGCGGACAGCGACGTCCATCGCTGTTCGTGAGTTCTACGCACGAGAGCGAGGGGGGCGAAGCAAGGCCTCCCCGTCATTCGTCATCTTCGTTGTGTTTGGAGATCCGTGCGAAGTGTGCGGTCGAACCGCTCCGCCCACTGGTCGGCTGTTTCCGGCCGGAGCTGAGGAGTATCGGGGCAACGCCTTGAACTGTGCACGGGACCACCGCGCGCGAGGGCGTGCGTCGTGCGCGGGTGGATATTTATTTCATCGTCGACTCGCTGTTACGATTCTGTCCCATTACATAAGCACTGGTTGTGCACTAATTGTTGAATCAAACGGTGCCTATATTTCGGGATATAGTGGTAGTAATTTGCTGCCGTCAGTCGATATACTTGTTTTTGCCCCTTCTCCCCGCTCCGTCTCGAAACCGATGCGTGGTCAATGGTCAAATAACTAAGGCAAGCAACGAATAAGTACTCCTCCCCCCCCCCTGACCCCTGCCGGCGCATGAAAACCTCCCCACGGCGATTGAAAACCCCCAGAACGTTTTAAACCTCCGACGGTTGAATGATATTTGCTGGACTAGCTTGAAACCCCCACCGGTTTATGTACGGTTCACCCTAACCCGCCCCCCCCTTCGCTTTGACCGAGGGATGCTAGTGGTTGTCTGGCGTTCTTTTCCCCAACGCGTCAAACTAATGAGGTTTGTACATATGCCGCCTGTCCGCCCCCCTGTCCTCCCCTTGTCCCCTTCCCCCCTTCGCCGAAATGGCGCTAAAGGCGCTGGAAGCAAGACAGGGCGCGCCGGGCGGTGGGATGGCGTCGGCAGCGCCTCGTAAAAGAAGGAGCTCTTAGGTGCGCTAGCGCGAGCCCGGTGCCCTATCACACAGCATATGTAGTCCGGCTATTTTTGTATTTATTTTTCTTTAAAGTTTTGGTCTGGCGCGACGTTTCTGGTGCGTGTGCTTTGCTGAGCGAGTGGTGCCGTTTCCCGCTATCGTGTGAGAGGGCGGGTGAGAGGGCTGGTGTTAGTGCTTCTATCAAGGGTATCTGCTGTGCTTCATGGGGTGTTTTGTGTCGACGGTATGTACCGCGTTGTTTTTGGGACCCCTTAGCAGTGTCTGTGGACGTTTGCTTGTTGAAAAAATAATCTGTTCGCTCTTTTTAGTCCTTGCTGATGTCGCTGATGTTGGTAATGTGATGGAGCACATGATAACCTACCTCTACGGTAGAGCTAACCCCCCCCCCCCCATCCGGCTGCTAGCGTGGTCACGCTGCCGCATGTTTCAGGCCTCCTAACGCTCGCTGACTTGCTGCCACAACATGAGCAACAAAAAGAGCAACCAAAACAAGCAACAACACTCGTAAAACCTGCAACAACCTCCCCCCCCCCGCGGCAGGTGGGCGGCAACCGCGGACTCTCTCGCCTCCAACCGGATATCCACGGCCGCCTCCAGGGAAGGGCATGCGGCAGCTCGGCGATGGGAAGCGGCCGGCCGTTGCGCGCGGCACTGGCGTCGAGTCGCGGCCGCCCGCGCCATGGAACGCCGAGCACTCCAAGCAAACCCTCGAAATAGATCACACCGGTGGCAAACGCTGCCAGTAAGAGGGCCAGTGGGCGAGGCTCGGGCATGGGCTGGGGCTGAGGAATGGTCCCATGTTGGGGCTGATCCTGGTGCTGATGTATTTGGTAGGGCTAGGGCGGTGGCAGCAGCAGCGAAGGCGACGGAGAAGGGGGCGGCGGAGGCGTCTCCCTTCGGTAGCAAAGTCTCTGGCGAGGGTTCAAGGACGGATATTTTCGGTGTCCCCTTGGTCCGCGGCGCATCCGGGAAAGAAAACCGCGTTCGCCGCGGCGGGTACCTAGGGCACGCCGCGTCAGTAGACGCTCACACTGCGGCTGTTCCCCACGCACTGTTTCCAGCCGGAGCTTCCGATGCAAGAGCCCGCTCTGCGGCAGCGGCAGCGTCGTCAGCGGCCGCGGTAGCGGCGGTTGCTGCGGGGATCAATCAGCATCAGCGACGCTCCGGGGTTGACAGGAACGGCGCGGAGGTGATTGGCTCCGGGCCGGCTTCCCATCCGCCCCCCACGCGGATCGAGGCCCGCGTGTCCACGGCGACGGTGGACGCGTCTTCGGTGTCCGGTAGGTCCGACGACTCCGGACCTCTGACTTCGTTGCATCTTCTGAGTGGTGTCGGCGGGGACACCGGCCGCCGCTGGACGGCGATGCCGGCCCTTCATTCGCCCGCCGGCGGGAGGTTAACGGGGGAGTCGTCGCTGTCAACGCCCGAAGACCACGAGCGATTCCCGATGACCACGGTGGCGGTACCTGCAAACGACCTCGCTCAAGCCCGCGCACCGGCCGGCTTACCCTCCGTCTTCGAAGGGGAAGATACTGCTGCTGCTGCTACCGCAGCAGCTGCACCGGCGCACGGGAGGAGACCGAGACCGGCCCCGCGACGCCCTTTAGAACTATTGCTCGACGAAACCTCTCGTTACGCCACCGTCGCGGGGGAGCGTAGCAGGCGTGGCTTGGAAGGCGGAAAGTTCGGCGGTGGTGGCGGTGGCAGCAGCGGCGCCAATCCCCCTTTGTCCAACTGGGTGGTGAGCGAGATGAACCGCCTGTTTGGCGTACGCAGCCTTGGAGGCAACGACGCCACCGCAGGCAGCAGGGGAACGGTTTACCGAGTCGATCCACGATTCAGATGGTCGAGCTACGGACGCGGCGAAGGCGGCGGCGGTCTTGTTGGAGATGGCGCAAGAGGCGCCATCTCCGACGAAGTCGGGCTTTCTTGGAGTGCTGGCGGGCGACCAGAGACGAGCATGGCTCAGCTTCCCTTAGCTTTGGCGGACGAGCGGCGGGGAATGGATAGGAGCCTCGACGGCGGCGGTGATGATGGTGGTGGTGGTGGTGGTTATGGTGGTGATGATGGGGGTGGTGGTGGTGGTGGTAGCGGCGGTGGTAGTGGTGGCGGTGGTGGTGTTGGTGTTAGCAGTGGCGGCGATGGCGACAGAGCCGGTCTCATGCGGCAGGTTCCGCTCGCCACGGGTTGCGCTCGTGGTGACATTCGGGGGGCGGCATATGGCGAGGGGGTTGGCCGCCGTGAAGGTGACCCCATCAGCAGCAGCAGCGTCAGCATCAGCGGAAAGGAGAGTCTGAGCCCACAAGATACTCCCAGCGCCCGTCAATCTGGTGGCGGCAATGGTAGCGGCGGCGGCAATACCGGCGTGTTGGGTGATGTATCGAACTATACCGGAGTTCCCTCTGCCCGAGTTCTTGACGATGCCCGGTGGGGGTCCACGGTTGGTGCACCCGTTGGAAGTGGCTACCACGTCAACCATGCTGCGGACACGACCACGACCCATCCCCCGCAGCCTCAGCCTCAGCCGCTGCCGCGGCCGCCCCAGCTCCGGCCCGAGGAGAAGCTTCGATCGCCGCGCGGGAGTTCCGCCGAAAAGAGGGTCGACGCCCAGATCAACTCCACCGGCGATGTTCCTCTGTCTGGCTTTGGCTTAGCGGAGCCCCCTCACATTGAAGACGAGCACAACCCCTGCCCCGGTCTTGGTCCTAGCGTATCCCCAAGCCTGGGGGCATTTACGCCACTTGGGCTTACCCCGCCAAGAATGCTGGCGCAGCGGCCACTTGAGGTCCCGTGTATCCGGCGCTCTCTTTCTCCGACAGCGAAAGAGGCGGGCGTCCCAGGTCCTCGTCTGGGTCCGAGCATGGGGGCCGCGGCGGCGGCGGCGGCGGCGAGGGGGCGGGAAGGGCGGGAAGAGCCACCCCACTCCCCGCGCGGCAATCGCGACCGTCCTGGGCTCGAGGTCACGGCCGAGTCTCATTCCGGCAGGGCCGGTGGCACTCCCGCTTCCCCTTCGCCTCCACCTCCGCCTCCTCCTTCGACGGCGTCAAGTGCGACAACCTGTCAGATTTCCGGCGTGGTTACCCCCGCGCTACATCCGCGTAGCGGCGGCCACGACGCATCGAACTGCGGTCAGCGGATAGACTGTCCACAATCCTTGACGAAACGCCGAGACGCGGAGGGTGAGCAAGGACGACTGCCACCTGACGCCGCTTGTACTCTTTCTGCCGGGCGAGGCGCTCGGTCCCCGGGGGTTGGTGGCGGCGGGGTGGGAGGGTCGGGCGTTACCTGTGGGGCCGTGGCAGGGGGAGAAAAAAGCGCTGCAAACTGCGAGGTGAGCCGGGGAGGGGGTCGGCCGTGGTTTGCAGTGGCAGGCGCCGACCGGGCCCATCCTCCTGCACTTATTTCCTGAATTTGTGAAGTGCATACATACATACCCGTCCGAATACGGGCTAATGAGTAACGCTTTACTCCCTTTTTCGCGTTTCTGTGATTGGTTACCTTTTGCACCTCTAGCGATTGATTGCCTTTTGGAGCATCTAAATGGTCGTCGGGATTGCCTGCTCCGTGATTGGTTGACCGTTCGTGAAGGTCGATGTGGTGTCGGTGGCATTGTTCTAGCGGCTTGGCGAGGACTCATTCGTTTACCCCTACGCGATCCCACATGGAGCTCGCGGTGTACGTTGAGTATAGGAAGAAAACGCCATGTTCTCTTTATTCGAAAACTTACCGTTGAAGTAAATTGGCTTCTTTGAGCGTTTCTGCATCCGTTTCTACACTGCATATACTTCTCGTTGTGTTTTATCTAAATATGCGCACGAGAGACACGCACCAGCTGCGAGTAAGCTTCCGACGCTGCGATCGTAAATTGCTCCTTTCTACATATAGATACCCTTTTTCAGAGAAACAGGTGATAATAAAAAGCGGTCTCCCGCCGCAGGTCACCAAGTGAGCAGAAATCGATGAGGTGAGGTTGGATCCATGCACGAGGGGACGAACCTGCAAAACTGATCGCGCGCGCACATGTCACGCTCCCCGCTCCCCGCTCCCGCTCCCGCTCCCCGCTCCCGCTAACGCCCCCACGAAAAATGCCGCTTATGGCGCAGTTGAAACCAGCACAAGGATTACCACCTGGGACCACACAGCCGACGGTGGGAGAGAGAGCGCTTGAGGTGAGGGTAGTGTTGAGCTTTTCGACGGGCAGTCGTTTCATCTAACGGGGCCGCTTCGTAGGGAACTCGTTTTTGCATATTGCTGTTGGCTTGAGCTCTGTGCATACTTGGGTTCAGGAAACCGCCTACTGCCACAGTTTCCCCAGTCTATAGTGATGTGTTCCCCAAAAATATGGTTGATAGTTCTGAAGGTATTTTGGTTAATGTAAGATGCAGCAAGTTACTGAAACTGGGTCAAAGCGTCCTGTCCGCCCTATCCTCGGGAAAAATCAACCGCGGTGTTGCCAAGGGGATGGGTTCAGTATGGTGTTGTCGCCCGTAGAACAAGCAAAATATTAGGAAGTTGATGTCGTGTCGAAAACACGCGTCGTTCTCCAAAACTCGCAAACGAAGCACACAATTTGGCGAGGGTGTGTCCCCTGCCCCCTCTCGCCGAATTCGTCCCAACTTTTGTGAGACTCTGACCGGCCGCTCTCATCCCCCGCTCCCCGCCCACGCGATGACAGGCGCGAGTTGCCGATGCCGAGCGTCGCCTTGTGGCGCTGCAGGAGCGCGCCCGGCTCAGGCGCGAGGCTAAAAGGGAGCTTGCGACGCTGCACCGAGCGCTCGCTTCCACGGAAAAGCCTGTGCCGAGGGCTTCGCCGTCACCGTCGGGATTACCGTCAACGTTGCCGTTATCGCTGGCATTACCGTCGAGTGAGAACCGATCGGTGCAGTCGTCGGTGGTCGGCGCTTTCCGCGACAGCGACGACGCCCGTGACCGAGCAACACAACTTTTGCCGCTCGGGGCCAGGAACCTGAGCGGCGGCGTAGACGTTGACGATAGCGGTAACGGTAGCGGTAACGGTAATTTCAACGGTAGCGGTAACCGCAACGAAAACAGCAACGGTGATGGCAACGGTAGTGGTAGCGGTAACGGTGGTGGTAATGATGGCGGTAGCGGTAACGGTAACGGTAGCGGTAACGGCAGCGGTAGCGGTAACGGTAACGGTAACGGTATCGGTAACGATGTTGGTAGCAGTAACAACAGCGGTAACACTGAGGACGCGTTGGGTGTTGACAATAGCTACTGGTCGAACGCTTCTCGTGGCGAATTGCTCGTTAGGATGGGTTTAGTAAGAGCTCGGTTGGGTGGCGGTAACGTCGCGGGGGACGGAAGGTTGCGCCCGGTAGCAGAGAGTCTTCGGCGTGAAGTGGAAGAGCTAGGGAGGAGCAGCGCCGGGGCGAACCGAACTGCGGGGGAATAGGAAGGCGCGGAGCAAATACGGTAAGGTGTTGATCCTTGCTAGCGCGCTTGTCTCAATCCCGCTATCCGGTAGTTTTTATCCCGGCTGGCGTTGAAGGATGGGAAACCTTTGCGTATACAGTGTTTCATCGGTTTAATCGCGGAGAAAACGTTGAAAAGCGGCCACAGACTTCACTCCTGCGAACCACGCACTAATATGCACTCCTAGAGCTCCAAGTGCTCCGTCCACAAAAGCTTGGAAATAAGCTCCGCAACCAGCGTTATATTTTACTATTGGGATCGCACGGGAGGGACTGCTGTTTCGTGGAGAGGAAGCAACACCCGATCTCACTACATATAGCGCCTATCTGCCTGCCGACGGAGATGCCGTGTGTCGTGCATGCTGCAGGTTACTGTATTCTCCGCACTTGGCGGATAGGACACCCTTTGACGACGCCACCACTCAGGGCAGTGGAGCTTTGTCTCCGCCCGTCACGGGACACATGTTGTCGAGTAGGGGAAGGGAGGGGAGGGGGAGCCCTGTGCACGAAGTCAGTGGGTGTCCAGTGTGCTCGATGCACGATGCGTCTGGCATTTCTTGTACGCCCTGCGGTTCCGTTGCTGCCATAAGCACATAGTCGCACTCGTGGTGTTTGGACAGGTGCGGCATTTGTTTTCATACCGATCGTACGCGTTGCGTGATGACGAATCATGGTTTCACGAGCCACATTCATCTTGCTTTCATAGACCAATTTGATACATACTACAGTATACCGTGGTAGTTTGTACTCTTCAGAGGGAGGAGTGCCTTCTACGGGTGGTGCCTTGTTTTCGGAGCTCCCCTCACGCGAGGAGCTCGACATCCCACCCGAACACATGGCTTCGAAGGTGGTTGCTCTGAAACAAACGTGCCGGTTAAACTCGCACCGTACAGCAACTGTGGTAGTTGCTCGCTCCAGGATTTCAAGCCGTCAGAAAATGTTGAGCCAAAAAGTCCAACCGATACCGTGGGACGAGCCACTCAAGAGTGACATGTTGTGTACCTTCGACCGCGATCGCGTGGGGAATAGAATGCGACCCATCTGATGGTTTCAACGCTCTGCAGGGCATGGCTTACCCTCGCTAATACGGCTATGACTCCTCTGCCATTCGCCAGCACGACAGCCCTTGCCAAATTGCGAGTTACGAAGTGTTGGCTCCAGGTTTGCACGAAATAAAGGAAAACCCTTCCTTGGTTGCTGGTCTGCGATCTTTCTATACACGAAACACCCTTGCCGGGAATAATAGTGAACATGAGCTTCGCCCACATTCAAAAATAGGTTTTTTGAGATTTGTTTTGCACTGCTGCTGTGGGGCGCCTACTCCAACCATTTTTTTAGTTGCACCTGTGTCGACATCCTTTCTGGAAATATAGCCATTCTTCGTGGATTTGTGTCGCCTCCACGAACGCTCAGCCTGCGTCGGTGGAAAACGGCTTTGCCACAAGCAGACCCGTCGGCTAGGCCTACGCGATGATGCTTAAATTTTGCTGAAACGTCCACTCTGCCCTCAGAGTTTAGCCCCGCTTTCCACGGACGAAAGCAACAAGCCTAATCCGCCGCGGCAACGTTCACGAGATCAAGCAACGGGTCGGTCCCGTTTTCGTCTACAATACTTCGTTCGCGGATGGGGTTGACAACCGCATCGATACGTCCTGCTACACTGCGGTCTCTGCCTACAACTATCCCGAAAAAAACAATAAACGTGACTCGTCTTCTAGAGTAGCGGAGCCAGTACATGTCGACGATTACGTTATAGCTACTGCTGCATAACCTGGCAGTACGACAAACAACATCTTCCTCGTCGTTCAAAAATCACCGTGTGTGTCCCCGTGCCCCCCCCCCCCCCCCCCACACCAAACTTGCATTCATACGCCGACGAATCGGCAGCCCCGCGTCCAGGGGAGTATCTATAGTTTCGACCGTTCCTGGCTTGTGGAGCTCTCTCACCTCAACTGAAAAACCGACGTATCATATATAGAGATGTACGTGCGACCTGATCAATAATCGCGTGCGCTAGAGGATCTAGCTCGGTACCGCGAAAACCCCACCCATATCGGTCAGGCACCTGTCTAGGCTTCTTGCCTGAGGAGATCCGGCAACGGACTAGAGGAATCGTCGGAGCTGAGTCCTAGGATACACAACCCCCTGGACGGCGCATATACCGGAAAACGCCTTCATATGATATGATCTAACGACACGGGGCTGAGCTCCGCATTCGAGGAGCCCGGTGACGGTGAACTATTCGGGCCCCGAAAGCGCGACCCCTGCCGTGGCACGGCTTACGTACGTACCTGGTAAGTTGGTTGGAAGTATTCGTTGTTACTCGTATATGAGCGTTTCCTCGGGCGAAGAGCACCTTGGGTGATGCCATGTCTCAACCGAAAGGTACCCCTCGAAACGTGTACACGACCCTCCAGGTGCGCCTACAAAACATATACCCCAAAAGACCCAATGGACACAATGTGGCTACCGTACGTATCATCTATAGCTCCGTTCGTGCCCTGCTTGATTGACATTGCCATGCTCGCCATCCATATCTATCTGAACGTCTTACGGTAGTCGGGCACGCCATATACTGTGTCACTCCCGTTTTCGCCTTCCTCCAATTTTCACCTTCTTTGGTGACATCAACCTTAGACGACAGGCCCCGTTCCCGCTTCCCGAACGTCGGAGGGGGTCGTGCCATCGGTGGTGGCGGCGGTGACTTCTGGGTATCTTCCTGGCAGATTTTCCACGTGCTCTGGGCTGTGAAGCGTAGGGGAGGGATATAAAGGATGGGGGGGGGGGAGGGGGGGGTGTACTCGATAGGAGATATGTACCTGATTTCATGCATGGCCGTAGTCGTATGACCATGGACCCTCGCATCCCTACAATGCCGGGACGGAGCATGTAGGATAATCACCGACCAGGCAGATATTGCTTGCACCAAGCGCGAAGAGCTGTGAGGTGGAGGGCCAGTCGCACGAAGGGTGAACTGCATTATATTAAGAACCGCTTGTGAGGCGGACTTGCATATGGATGACAGCTTCAATGAGTTGATTTAAGGTACTTCCAGATACAGCAATGGGAGTACTGTGTAACTGCCTCTTGGGTGCCTTACCCTGAACACTACGTGATGCGATCATTCCCACTTGTGCAGAGTAAAGGTTGTCCACCTCGCACTAACGATCTAACTCGACAACCAGCTGTGACCGACAGCCGAACAAAAACACACACAACAAAAGCGGTACCCTGGTTGTCTAGCTCACGTAGTGAGCGGCGTGTTCTGCAGTGTTGTTGCCAACCCACGCCAACCCAATCTATATGTAAATGGGGGGAGGGGCAGCGGAATGCGTGATTACAGTGCATGTGGGCAATCGATGCTTTGCGGCATCCTTGTAGCCGTCAAGCAATCGAATTGACTCATACACGACACGATAAACTTTGAACTAGAATGGCTGACCTCTTAACTGTTGTATAGGCTTGGGAATCGCATCAAATCCTGAAGCGACAGGGCAATTCCTTTACCGCCTAGAAACTCCAGTGAGGTCGAACTACCGAAACGATCGTAGAAAAAACCAATGGCATAAACACATGTTTTTCCAAAGAAAGGCGGCTACTCGCTAGAATAAACTGTCGACATTGATACCCTCGAACGCAGAAACTTCAAAACAATCTTTCCCACACCGTTCCCGCCAAGCATTCGATGATAGAGATGCACCCCAATTGTTTCTGAAGCACTCCTTTTGAGGAGATGTTTCCCGATCCCACACCTGACCTACTTCGAGCTTTGACATATATATATATAACGTTCAACCCGAGAAACTAGCCCATGGCGTGGTTCAATATCTTGGATTTAATTCAAGACAACACGGACATGCCGGCGATCGTGGGCAGTTCTTCATCTATATATCACCGGGTCCAGTCACGAGTTATTCAGCCGAAAGGTACGAATCGCGTACATAATTCAGGCTGCAACTCAATGTTCGTCAGCAATCAACCGTGTGTGTGGAGAACCTACAGCCAGCCGGGCGCGCGCCCATGCGTGCTTGGTGTTTGTCGTTCAGCATCTGGTTTTCAGTGCTAAGGTGTAACAAGTGTGCTGACTACGTTTGTTGAAGTGGCGTTTTGTCGAGCTAAAACATTCCAGGCGTTGCCCGCCGATGGTGTGACGAGTACCAAGAACGCCGTCATCCCGGGAAACATCCGCGCGATCGTTAACCTGTGACTGCTCGCCTTGTGCTCACTAACAAATAGCAATTACCACCCTGAGCGCAACGCTGAAAGCCGTGTAATACAATAGGTTTAAAAAAAATACATTCTCGGCCGACGGGCATCCAAACGGGGGAGCTACCTCCACCATATCGTTACATTGCCCTCTACGATGGTATTAAACGGTTTAGTGTATGCAGTGTTCATTTGGTTCCACTTCGAAGCTTCCTCAACGCTAGATGTAAGACGATAAAACATGCCCACTGGCGAGAGGAGCGCCATACAATGCTGAGACGGCTCGTATCATAGCATGTTTCGAAAGGGCCACACCTCTGCAACGCTCGTGGTGCGAATAGTTTTTTGTGCTCGAGTTTGCCCTCTCGCCATATAGAGATGATGGTCAGACTCTCAAGATAGATTAGGCGCCCTTCCGCCATGTGTGTATCGTCCCACGACTCGCTTCTTTCGTGAAATTATAGAGCCAGGTATTTCCTCTTGGTTGCTTCGTGCAGGTGCTCCTTCCTCACGTCTAAAATCTCCTTCCGGCTTGGAAAAAAAACGATGAGTTGGGCGAGGTTGGGACGCTCGCCGACCTCGAGCGCGAGCGGCTTCAAATATGCTGGTCGCCAGTTCTGAACCTGGTAGGTTCCTCCATGCCATCTCTCTCAGATTGCGAGGACACCGGGTAGCGTTGCCACCAAGCTCCCTACGGACGCTGACGTTCGTCTCGCTTCTGCCGAAGAAAGAAATGTCGAACCTCGCGACCCCCGTAGATCAAGCTAGCCGGTGCACGTTTTGTTTGTGGAGTAGCGGTGTCTGCCGCTCCGCTCCACCATGCACCCCTCCTCGAACAACGACGATTCTCCCGCCGTTCGAGAAAGCTCCAGCCGATTTTCGAGTATCCACATTGCGCCGTTCTCTTGTATTATTTCTGAATTCGTCGTGGTCAAGCTCTAGCGAACCTCTTCTTCACTTCAGCCGAAATTGACGTTTGTTTCCCCGAAACGTCCGACTTATTCGAAAACGTGTATCACTCTTGATGAGGGAAATCTGATGAGCGATGGGGATGAGTTGTGGAAGGAAAAACGCCGTTGAATTTATTATGTCCTTATAGCACAATGAACAGCTATATACAACAGCAGTGATGCTTCGTATACACACATACATCACCCCAAACAACTACTGTGATCACACAGCCAACAGCCGCTTCACGGTAGATCGCCACCGAGAAAGAAGGCAGGCACACCTGACCCTCCCTGTCCGAGACCACCTGCAGCAGCTCGCAAAGCACCCTGTAGCCGTTGAATCATCATGTGGTTGGCAATGAAAGCTCGGTGAGGCTCCAGCTTTTCGGCGGTGTCTAGCAAACCCCGCCCCTCTTTTATGACTGTTCACGTGTGAAAAAAACTGTTTTGAGGAAATAAGTGGTTGCCCCAAGATAGTAGATTATCCCAAGGTAGGCTATTTACGCTCCTCTGATTGGCTAAGGGGTGTTTTGTAAACGGCCCAATCAATCCAGGGTTTTTTCAAGCCACACCATCCCGAGTCGGCCAAATCAGCCAAGAGCCCTTCCAAGCACAGCATCCAAGCCGATCAACCTAGAGGCTTCACAAGCCACATCATCCAAGCACTGGTCACCCCATAGCGTTCGGGTACGGGTCGGGTGGTCGACGTTAGGCACCACGCCCAACACCTCCGACAATATTCACTATAAGGGTGCACCGACGGCTCTTTTTGAGCTATGCAGAAGCAAGAGCCGAGCAAGCCTTGCGAGATAGTGTTTGTCGAATGTATCGAGCCTGCAGCCCACAGGGTACCCATCAACACCAGGCACCTGACCAGCGAGATCGAGAAAACTATTAGGTATTAACTCAGAATTTCCGTAGGAGATCTCCCTCGCTGAGTGTTTGTGGTGAAGATCTTGGGGCCGCTGGCTTTAAGATGGATAATGGTGAAAAATTATGTTTGAAGATCCCTCTCCACATCGCGATGCGAGGTACTACTGCAGAGAGTACAATACAACTAAAAGTGACTGTATTCGACGACCACAAGACAACTCACTACCTCACCGGGGACGAATGCATGTGTCCTCCGTATAGGCTGGCCCATTTCTGCAGCTAGTTTACGTAGCTCGCTGGGCGGTGTAGCCGCTGTTTTCGAGGCTTCGACAACTTTTGTGTGCGAGGATAAACGTATGTTCCTGTTGAATAAGTGGTGAACTGTAGCAAGTATTACTATATAACCAACAATATATATATACATATATATATAATACATATAATATATATAATAAATGTGGTTTAGAGTTTGCGGAATCTCGCCGACTTCGCAACAGTGATATCCGGGGCCCTCTCCTCGCCAAACGCTACTGGTGTGTAGAGGCACACTATCAGAACCATTCGTATTGCCTCCAGCGCGCACGCTCGAAAACAACGAATTACGAAGTCGCCGAGATTTGAACTCACGACACATCTTTAATTTGATGATTATATAGCACTGCCTGCTAGACCACTTAGTCAGCGCTGACAAAGCGGCCTAGCAGGCAGTGCTATACAATCAACAAAATATTTGTTTTTAGAGCTCGTGGAATCTCGTCGGCTCGGCTACAGTGATCTCCGGGGCCCTCCCCTCGCCAAATGCTGCTGGTTGGTGTCTATTAGTAGAGGCACACTATAATAATATAACCGACAGAGGATGTGTCGTGAGTTCAAATCTCGTCGACTTCGCAATTTGTTATTTCGGAGCATGCGCGCTTGAGACAATACGAATGGTAAACTAGTGCTATATAGTCGACATAGGATGTGTCGTGAGTTCAAATCTCGTCGACTTCGTCATTTAAATTTGTTATTGTCGAGCATGCGCGCTGGAGACAATACGAATGGTAAACTAGCATAGGATGTATCGCGAAGTCAAATCTCGTCGACTTTGTGGTTTATTTTTTTCGAGCGGGCGCGCTGGAGACAATAGGAATGGTTATGACTGTGTGCCTCTAGACACCAGTAGCGCTTGGCGAGGGGAGGGCCCCGGAGATCACTGGTACTACTATTAGTAAGTCGACGATATTCTACGAACTCTAAAAACGTATATCTTGTTGATTATGTGCCACTACCTTCTAGACCACTTAGTGGCTGACTAAGTGGTCTAGCAGGTAGTGCTATAAAATCAACAGTCTCAGACGAGTTGCCGTCGCTGTTTGGCGTGGCTTTAGTTTGTCGCTGCCTAATACCCCCTCCTGCAGCTTAACGCCATGATGTGAAAACTTCAATAACATGTTTGATGACAAACCACCTGGACTTACTGTAGTGTGGAGCACAATGTATAATATCCAATCAACATATATATGGCGCACAACACAGGCTGCTGCTTTTGCTGTGTGTTGCTGCTGCTCCTGCTGCTGCTGGTGCTGCTGCTTCTGCGACGCTGCCGGTTGCTCTCCAGATAGCCCATTCAGTATTTCCCCTGTTCGCCGGGAGACTAGCCTTTAACCCGTCGCGCTCGCCGAGTATCCATATATTGTGTGGTACTACTATGTGATATAGCGTGTGTTGTGGAGCATGCCTTGTTGCGGCGCTGCTGCTGCTGCTGATGCTGTTGTTTGTTCTTCTTGAGAACGCCCATTCACCCGTTGTCCTTCCCCCGAGACAAATATCCCGTGCCCGCCTCGCTCACAATGAATGGACGAAACATGTTCGAGGTATATATATGGTGTAGTGCATGGTGTGTTGGGAGGTGTGTGATGACCGTTTGGTCCCGTTAAAACAGGTCAAGGATGAGTTGTGGCATTTGACCTCTCGTTTTCGCTTCCTGCATCGTACCCTCACCTAGTACTTTCCTCGACCTCTGCTAGGCCCAATATATACAGTAGTTCGTATCCAGTTCGTATCTTGACCCTACCCCCGCGATTAGGTGCTTCTAGTGGCCAGCCTGCTGCTCCAGCCTCCACTAGCTGTCAACGCTCCAACTCAAGGAGTGGTAGGTATTAGATGTGGCTCGGATGTGTCAAGGTGGTCGCTCCGCGTAGTTTCGTGTGGCAAGGGAATCTTCACCACTAGAACCGGTTTTCTGCCGGTCTTTCACGTATCAAGGCCCTTATCACGCCGGTACTTCACCTCTCCACCGTCATATACCAGGGTTTCTCCTTGACCCTTGAAAAAAATTGCGCAATCCCAAGGTGCACCGTCGTCGAATCCCCCCAGCTGAGTGGGCAGGAAGAGACAATCACGCGACATTCTCGATGGTGCAGCATATATTATCAGAGGACGCCCTTTCGACAACTAACTAACTTTCTTTGAACCCACCGTTCGCTGCTTGCTAGTTCAAACGATCAAGGGTGGCTTAAACAGTTCGATTGTTTTGGGGGGAGAGGTGGAGGGATTCAGTGGGGGGGTTGTCTTGGTACAGTAGTACTGCACGTCGACCTTTTGGCGATGTTTGATACCGTCGCTCAAGGCATCGAACTAGTCTGCACCTCACGCTAGCATTTTCCCGGCGTGCAGTATTTTGCTTAGCGAACACCCTTGCGGCTTGAAAATCCACGTCGGGCTTTAAAATTTTGTGGATGTTCCACACTTACTTGCTTTCGGACGAGGCATCGTAGTAATCGGCACCTCACGCTAGTAGTAGCATTTTTCCTTCGTGTTGCGTTCTCGTTGAAATACCTCCAGGCTTCGCGCTCCGCATCGACCCTTTGTCGAAGTTTCACGCTGTTGTCCGGGTAGTCGGCTAAGTTTTGCTCTTCGTGCTGGCCTTTTGCTAGCGCACTGAGTCACCATGCCAACTCAACACTCGATCACACCCTACATACATAGTATCGCCTGAAAAAAACGATATTATCGGACGCAACACCAACAGAGAGGGCAGTTACTAGTAGCAAGGACATTACCAAAATGAATGCCTGCCAGGCGAAAGGGAGAAAAACCTGGAGCACTTCTGGCAACGACATCAGGGCAGAAAGATGACTAAAGGTAGGGTAAAGGGGGGTGTACCGACAGAGGAAGGTGCAGGCAAGTAAGAGCCTTGGAGAATGGAAAGTGAGGTGTCTATTATTTCGGAGTGATAATCGATAAAAAAAAACAAAAAAGTAGAAAACTGTAGACGCTACATAGAACGCTGCGGGGACATTGATAGGAACGGTTCAGGGAACCTTGACGGGCTGCTGTAGAATACACCTGCCCTCGTAGCACGGGCATGATCTGTCATATATATCCTAGATAAGAAAACGAAGAACGTCCATCCGGTTTTCAAGTGCGGAGGAAACGTTTTTTTGTCTACTTCTACGACAGCCAGCTCCTGCGGCTTCTACAGCACTACCTACAACGTTTCTTCCTGTACTACAACAACACTACCCCGAGCAATCATCTGGCAGCATCAACGTGGTCTACGCAACGCACGAGGCAACGTCTCCATGATCGAACCAACGCCCGCTTTTCTATCAACGGACGTACCGGGGGATCAGAGATCGAGACTTTCCGACGGCAACTTCTTCACAGCAATTCATTCAACTATTATATTGCCTTTAAAAACGCACGACCACAGGACCTGCCACCACGTCCAGCCGAGCTAACTCATCATTATCATCGGAGCTACATGGACTATCATCGCCACCAGCAGCATAACTTCACAGCCATTTCTCCAAGCCACTCCGTTCTGCTATCTTCTACTTCCTGAACATGAAGATAATCACGAGCGGCAACACTAACTAACCAACTACTACTACCTGGTACGACGCAGCACTGCGCCATGAAGTAGAAGAGCCTCCAGCAATACGCGCCAGGTTATTTCTTACTGTTATTCCTTATTTTGGTTTTGCGGGGAAGGTTTGCGTTTGCATAGCTTTATTCCGAGTACGTATCATACATCCACGCTCAAAACATGCCGAATGTACTAAACAATTCCGTACGTTTACGTCCCCAGTTTCACTTCGACTTTGTTTCGATTTCTTACGAGTACGTACTATGTATTGTAGTTGTCCTAGGGTCCATTGAAGCGCGTACAAGAAAAGAAGATAGATACTTTCTTACGTTTGTTTTCTTTTCTAGGATAACTCGCTGATGATCAACAAAACAGCACAACGAGCATCTTTTGTGACGGGATTATTTCCACCGTAGTCTATTTTTTGCCGTACTATATGCACTTCTTTCTTTCGAGGACGTACTATTAATACGTACATGAACGAAATATAATTATACGCCTCTTCCTTCCGCTGAATGAACGCTACGTAGCGTCTACAGTTGTTTTCTTTGCTTTAGGCATCCATTCAGAGGGCGCGTTGGACACAGCAGCCGGGTTAGCGCTACATTTTCTAGGGTATATATCGCTGGTAAGCACACCACGATTTGTTTTATTCCTTGATTTTGCCTATACTAGGTACTACTCTGTAGTCTTACGAGTTGGTACGAGTAGTACGTACACACGTATATACTGGACAACAGACGCGTTCTACGATAGAGGTAGCACATTTCCGCTATTTTGCTTCTGAACTGCAGGGCTACTTGACCCAAAATCGTCGCAATGCCAATCTTGTTTCGAAAAATAAATGACGTTTTCGTATACTCGGGCCATGGGATTATTCATCGGGATGCCATTTGATTTATGCTGAGGTCAGCTTTGGGGTGAGGTATGGAGCTCCTTAAGTGAGGAGCCTCAGAAAAAATAGGGTGAACCTTTATCGTACAACGCCTCCACACGTTCCAGTTTTCTCAAAGGTCACTTCAACTATCCACTGTGTTGATTACAGGACGAATTAGTCCTATTACCTACTGGTATATAGTAGTGCAACGTTAGTCTTGTCTGGGTATACACCCACCAACTTTATATTCTTCTGCAAGTGTAATGTACTATTCTCGGAGCTCTAGATCGTACCATTCGATTGAGGGGGCGCGCGTTACAAGTACAGCACATACTTTTCTACGCCTTTATTTCGTACCAGTAGTTTACAACACAGCAGCAGTGGTTATGCACAACGAACCACGGTTAGCCATCAATAGATAGTGACACGAATGCACCCATCTTGCGACCGTTCTTACACGGACCTGCGTGTGTTGTCAAATTTGTGTTCACGGTTTCTCCATATTACCGCCGCCATCGCGCAGGTCTCATTATGTTGTACCATTTATTTGGCATTATGATTTCCTGAGTATCAGGTTTCTACACCGTAAGCGTAAGCTACTGACTGACATCACGGGGGCGTGTCAGCGTATGGACTTTGAGATCCATATATATATATATATGTTGATGCCCAGTCACTTCACACGAGCCTACTAAGTATCTTATGATAGATGCGGAGAAATACGACATGCGGCGAGACTTGTGAGTTTGTTCTTTCTTGCTGACGCACTGCATTCAACTTATCTCTATCATACTGATCGTAATGCAGGGTGGCTAGCATACCACCATAGATAGGTATCAGGTAACGTTACATAGAACGTTACGAGTAAGCTACATAGAACGTTGTAGGGGCATTGCTAGGAACGATTCGCGGAACCTTCACGGGCTGCTGTAGAATACACCTGCCCGTAGCATGGGCATTGTCTCGTGGTCAGGTGATGGCATCGCCCACCTCGATCACTCCTCCTCTCTCCTCCACTCTCCACTCCTCTACTCCTTCTCCTTTCCTCTTCTTCTCCTCTTGATCTCTGAGATCAAGATTTATTCTACAATGACCACTTAATGTTATGATACTGCTTTGTATGAGGTTGAAAGCCCGGTAATTACCTGGGTTCTGGCACTGGGAACGTATTTGTATTTATTGGAAGGCGTATCTTAGGTGGAAAACCAGGGGTTTTCCAGAGAGGCACGAGCGTGGTCCCAGTCTCTGTCGCGCACGAAACGAACGAAGTGGCTCTTCTATCTCTGAGCAAACATCAACGTGAGTACCAATGAGTACCGGCTTAATAGTTAGGCAGACCTGCCCAGGGATACAAAGTGTCCCGCTGCCCATGATCTTAACAAGTGGCGTCTTCGGCTTAAGACTTTTTGCCTTTTTGCCGGTGCAAGTTTTTTTTCACTCTGTTTTTGGTTTCGTTTAGCTTTTGTTTTAGAGTCAGTTTGCTCCGCTGCACGATTGAGACTCACGAGTAGGCCTAATCTTCTAAGACGAGCGAAGCGAGCCGTAAGTCGGACTGGGAAATCGAGCGTAGCGAGGTATTAAGACGGCCGCAGGCCGAAGATTTTTCGACTAAGTCGCGCGAATTTCAATCGTCTTAATCCATATTTTGCGTCTTAGCGCGTCTTGGACACGTCTTAGCGCGTCTTAGCGCGTCTTAGACTCGTCTTAGCGCGTCTTAGACTCGTCTTAGCGCGCCTTAGATTCGTCTTGGCACGTCTTAGGTTCGTCTTGGTACGTCTTAGGTTCGTATATAGGCACGTCTAAGCTCTTGGCAGTACTAAAGCAAGAATTATGTCGAGAACTAACAGTTAGCTACTTCAACGAGGCACGGGTACAGCAATAATACAGCAACCACACAACAACGTAGAGCGCCAGGAAATACGGCAATATTCCAAATCATCAAGCTACCGGTACCTGATAGTAGTGCGATTATTACGTATAATGATGGACGAACAGTATTATTACGTACGTGGTACTCCTACGTTGTATAGTTCCTTGTTTGTTGGCATTTGACGTCACGCACAGCAGTACATAATTGAATACCAGGTATCTATACAGATATGTTCGACGTGAAACAGGGCCTACGGCAAGGGTGTGTGCTCGCACCATTGTTGTTCAACATGTTTTTTACAGCGGTGCTGCGTGTGGCGGAGAAACGTTTCGCTGCTGATAAAGCCATCACGGACAGCTTGGTGCAACTCCAACAAAAGCAGGAGAAGAAGAAAAAGAAGAGGGGGAAGGCACGGGTCGGGCACGCCGACGGACAGGGGAATGATAAAGAGGCCCAGACACTGTGGGCTATGCTCTATGCCGACGATGCAGGCATAGTATCGAGATCATCCAACGGCCTGGAGAGGATGATGACGGTGATCGTGTCTGCATGTGCCGCTTTCGGCCTGACGGTCTCGGAGGCCAAGACGGAGAAAATGTGTCTGCAAACGAAAGATGGGGGGAACGTGCCGTTCACCGTCACCGCCGCCGGCCAAGTGTACAAACAAACGACCGAGTTTGTGTATCTGGGCGGGGCTATCAGCGCAGATTGGACGGGTAGAAGTGTCGAGGTAACGCGTCGACTCCAGAGGGCATGGGCATGCTTCGGACGGTATAAGATGGAAATTTATGACCGCCCGGGTGTGCGCCTACGCCTGAAGGTGCGAATGCTGAGAGCCGAGGTGATCGAAACGTTGCTCTACGGTTGCGTTACTTGGAGCCCGAGCAAGACTGATTACGGTAGGCTACGGGAGGTCCACCACAAGATGCTCCTCCGATGCATCGGGTGGCGAAAACGAAAGCGCGAAGACCACATTCTATCCTATGCTAGCGCGCTTCTCAGGACAACATCTGAAAGCGTTGAGACGACGGTACGCAGACGTAGGCTCTTGTTTGCGGGCTTTGTGACACGAATGGGAGAGGAGCGTCTGCCGAAGAGGGTGATGTTTGGGGAGATGGTTGGGGGTAAGGGTTACTCCGGAGGACAGGAGTGGGACTGGATGAGGTACCTTGAGGAGGACCTCAAGGAGTTCGGTATCAAGCTCGAAGGGTGGCGCGAGGCAGCACAGAAAGCCGGCAGATGGTTCCGACGGGTCGAGGAAGGGGCGGAGGCCTTCATGCGGAAATGGCATACAGATGAGAAGGAGGCATCGGCAGAACGGCATAGAATAGCTGCAACCACGACTACAGCCGTTGACGCCAACGCGAGTGTGCAGAATGGCAGGGAAGAGGGGGGGGGCGAAAGGGGGACGAGGGGGAATGGCGGGGGGGGGGAGGGGAGGCGGTCTGCCCAACAGACTGAAGCCTGGTTATGGCCATCATCGTCATGATGCACTCCTTTCTTTGGGACCCAAGTAACTAGCATGGTGCCATCTGGGCAACTTTGCGTGTCTGTATGCTCCAGTGCCTGCCTTTCGTATTTTCTCTCCCCCCCGCCCGTGATTATCGCTTTTTTGTCCCTTCTTTTTTTCATTTTTCTTTCATTCCCGTTTGTACCTCTTTGTGTCTTTGTTAGTATGGTCCGTTTTGCCTTGTTTTTTGCGTTTTTTTGCTATCTGCGTCTGTTTTAGTTTTGTTTTTGTTTTTTTTCTTGGCGTCATCTTCTTTTTTTAGGTTTTTGTCTGCTTTTAATAGTCTCCTTTTTGCTTCCCTGGTGTCCGCAGTGGTGGAGTGCGTAGGCTTGTTTTTTGTTTTTTGCCTCTGTTTTTACTTGAGGTATTTCTTCCACTCCAGAGTTATTGGAGCCTGTCCTGCGACCACGGACTGCATTGAATTGTGAGTTAATGTGAGAACAACAACAACAACAATACTACCAGGTGTATGTGTATTTGTTTGTACATTCATTCGTACATACATACAATTCGATGCGAGTCGACGAGGGAAGAAAAGGCTTAAATCTTCTCGCGATAAAAATGAAGGCACGTACCGTACGGGAAGGGGGTAGAAGAGCCTGCTACGATGTGACCCCGGATCTGAGTTACGAGTTGGAAGGAGAGAGAGAAGAAGATGTGCGAAGATAATGAATGGGATGAAAAAAAAAAAAAAAAAAAAAACGTGCCCATATTCGAAGTGAAAGCTCCGAAATGGCATTGCGAATAGAAGGCACCAGGTACCTGGTTTTATTGCGTCGTTTGTTTTCTACGTGGAGAATATCATACCGTCAGCAGCCATGGATACCAACAAACTCAGGTATAATTTTTCACGTATTAATAGTGTTAATAGTAGTATTATTAATATTAATAACAACCTACGAGGCCACCAACTTAAAACAGAAAGTCTTAAGAGGAAACAGCAGTATTTGTCCTAAAAGATGTCGTTCAAAGAACGACACGTTGCTTACCGGTGGTAGTGATGCATCCGCGGTGTGAGCATACCAACGGATTTTGCGCAAACCACTATTAATATTATAACAATAATAACTGCCCCGCCCACCGAACACAGAAACAAAACAAACAGTTGTTGCCCCCAAATAAGGCATTAGGTCACCTATATATAGTGTTATACTGCTGTACCACGGTATATATAGCAATAATCGCAAAAAAACAGAGAAAACGAACAGCAGGAGAGCAGTCGCCCTAAAGTATACCATCAGGATGCAATTCTGTTTTTGCAATACCAAGTACCAGTATACATTACGACATTATTAACAACCAACACAACTTGAAACAAAAACCAGAGGTAGAGGTAGCAGTGTTCCTCAGGTAGTATGTCGAAATAATTGGAGAGGACCTTCCCCCAACCCAACTGCCAAGCGGGGAGAGAGGATACAGATCATGTTTTGTTTTTCATTTAAAAAAACATAATAATGCCATCCTCGAAAATACGGAGAACCGGGTTCGATGTTCCCGGTGCCAGGGAAGAGCGCATGGAGGCCCGAAAAAAGAATGTTCGAAAGAAGCAAGTTGAAGCAGTCGATTCATCTGCCGTCCTCGCTGTGCTTCCGCCTAATTCCACAGCTCGCTGTGGTCGTGTCGGCCCCCTGAGACGCCTCGACCGGCGCCTGGTGCATTCTAAGACGAATCTAAGACGTGCTAAGACGAATCTAAACGTGCCAAGACGAATGTAAGACGTGCCAAGACGCGATACAGCGAGTAAGACGGGCCTCTCTCTGAGAAACGGATTAAGACGTATTTTAAGACACGTCTTAGAAGATGGGGCCTACTCACGAGGAGGGAGGGTCTGCTTCCCCTCGTGGTGGACGAGACACTGAGGCCCGGAGCCGCCGAGTACCCCAACGCCCAAGGTTCGTCGATGGAGATCGAGCGCCTTGTACAACAGACCACCAAGCGGAGCGTGCTTCTCGGCAAGAGCCCCGTGATGACGACGTGGATCGCGCGCCTTGTACAGCTCGCCCGTCCGAAGACCCAGGGCTGGGGCCTCTTGGCGAATCTCGAGCAGCTTCCGGCAGACGGACCTCGTTCAATGTCAGCGTATGGACGTTGACATCCATATCTATTGTGATGTGCAGTCACTTCACACGAGCTTACTAAGAGTATCTTATGATAGATGCGGAGAAATACGATATGCGGCGAAACTTGAGTTAGTTCTTTCTTGCCGACGCACTGTATTCAACTTATCTCTATCATACTGATCGTAACGCAGGGTAGCTAGTCTACCACAATAGGTAGCAGGTAACGTTCCATAGAACGTTACGAGTACGCTACATAGAACGTTGCAGGGACATTGCTAGGAACGGTTCACGGAACCTTGACGGGCTGCTGTAGAATAAACCTGCCCGTAGCATGGGCATTGTCTCGTGATCAGGTGATGGCAGCGCCCACCTCGATCATTCCATTCCATTTCATTCCTTTCCATTCCTCCCTTCTTCTCCTTTCCTCTTCTCCTCTTGATCTCTGAGATCAAGATTCCTTCTATAATGGCCAATTATGCGCCAATTTCAAACCATCTTCTTTCTTCATCACAAGTGATCTTCACAGACACTTCGGTGCCGCCTCTGCATCTCTTCTCATAGAAGACAGAGCCTCAACATGCATTATTCCTTCAGGTCATGACCCTCGAGGTTATGAGCCTTCCTTCAGGTTACGAGCCTCGACTTCTAGTCGACACATCGACCGGCACCAAGGAACGGAACGACATCTCCATCGGTTCGCCAAGTTCTACAGGAACTACGAAGAACGTTTTTTCGGTTTTCAAGTGCGGAGGAAAAGCTATTTTTTTGTTCTCCAACAACCACAGGACCAGCACCGACCTGGCGACATCTACATCGAATTTCGTCAAGTAAGTGTGTTCTACAGGGTTACTTCAAGGAGGACTGCTTTCACGCTCCCATGCGCGAAGCAGGTAAGGGGACTACTGGTGCGCATTCACGCGCGCAGCACGTACGAGTAAGGAATCCGGTTTCACGCTTTCACGCGCGAAACTCGTATTCGTACGTACAACATTGTTTTCACGCTGTAAGCGCAAAATAAGTCACGCGACCATTTTTGTGCCATCACACACAAAACTTTGTTTTCAATGCTGCTTTGGAGCTGTAAGCGCGGAACACGTCACACAACTATTTCTGCTCATGACACGCGAAGCTAGTTTTCACACTGCTTCCACGCTGTAAAGTACGAAGAACGTTACAAGACTGTTTCTACGCCATCACAAGCGAAGTTAGTTTCAAGCCAGTTTTCCCGCCATCGAGCGCGAAGTACGGTAAAGCCACTTCTTCAAGTGCATTGTTCAAGACCTACACGCGCTGTAATACACGCAGCCAGGGCTTTGACGAATCAGCTTCTCAGCGTAGTATCGGGAGAACCACCTACTGCCTATATGGGGCTTTCACGCCTATACGGGGCATCCATTTCCAGCAACGGCTTTCACGCTCCAAGCGGGGGGCACGAATTTAGACTCGGAAATAATACTCGAACAATACTCCTGCGTAGCGGGTTTTCGCTCATTATTGAATCATAGCGAAAGGGCGTCTACGCATGCGTGTACGAGTAGCAGTAGTGATCTGCTCACACTGCACAAAGCCAGGTCATCGAGTTCAAAATTGCTCTGCACGCATGAACTAGATGAGGAAATTACTTTTCTTTGCACACAAGCACTCTTTGTGTAACCTGCACTGGACGAATCCACACGTCAATAGTGCGTACATCGTTCAACAGCTGGGGAGCAAATATGGCTCTAGCCTTCACTTCAGCTACGGTCAACTCAACGGCCGATTCAACGTCGCAGACTACACGTCATTCACAGCGATGGAGGTACACCGCCCAGCTGCATCTACTCCATCAGCTTCTTCGACTACTGCTGTGACTACCACGACTACTTCGCGATATAGGTCTACTACTCGTACGACCACTTCCGCTTCATATCTACGGCCTCTAGGTGGCATATCGGCGTCCTGTTCTTCGCAGCGACTTCGAGTTCAACATCACTACATACGTACCTGCAGCATTGGCCCCTGGGATTTCTACTTCTACGACAGCCAGTTTCTGCGGCTTCTACAGCAGTAGCTGTACCTACAACATTTCTTCCTGTACTACAGCATCGACACTACCCGGAGCAAACATCTATCTGGCAGCATCAACGTGGTCTACGCAACGCACGAGGCAACGCCCCCATGATCGAACCAACGCCCGCTTTGTCTATCAACGGACGTACGGGGGGATCAGAGATCGAGACTTTCCGACGGCGACTTCTTCGCAGCAAATACATTCAATTGTTGCTTTTCAAAACGTACCATCACAGGACCTGACACCACGTCCAGCCGAGCCATCTCTTTATTATCATCGCAGCTATATGGACTATCACCAGCAGCATAACTTCACAACCATTTCTCCAAGCGACATTGTTCTGCTCTCTTCTACTTCCTGAACATGAAGATCATCACGAGCAGCAACACCAACTACGACGCAGCATTGCGCCACGAAGCAGAAGAGCCTCCAGCAATACGCGCCAGGTTATTTCTTACTGTTTTTTCTTTTTTTGCTTTTGTGGGGAAGGTTTACGTTTGCATAGCTTTACTTCGAGTACGTATCATACATACACGCTCAAAACATGCTGAATGTACTAAACAATCCAGTACGTTTACGTCTACAGTGTTCTACTTTTCTGCTTTAGGCATCCGTTCAGGGGGCGCGTTGGACACAGCAGACGGGTTAAAACTTTTTTTTCTAGGGTATACATCGCTGGTAATCACACCACGATTTGTTTTATTCCTTGATTTTCGCCTACACTAGGTACTACTCAGTAGTCATACGAATTAAATACGAGAAATACGTACACACGTATATACTGGACAACACGTCCCAGTTTTCTCAATATCTCGTACTATTTTGCAGTATGATTTTCTGAGTATCTGGTTTCTACACCGTAAGCATAAGCTACTGACTGACATCACGGGGGCGTGTCAGCGTATGGACGTTGACATCCATATCTATTGCGATGTGCAGTCACTTCACACGAGCTTACTAAGAGTATCTTATGATAGATGCGGAGAAATACGATATGCGGCGAAGCTTGAGTTAGTTCTTTCTTGCCGACGCACTGTATTCAACTTATCTCTATCATACTGATCGTAACGCAGGGTAGCTAGTCTACCACAATAGGTAGCAGGTAACGTTCTACATAGAACGTTGCAGGGACATTGCTAGGAACGGTTCACGGAACCTTGACGGGCTGCTGTAGAATAAACCTGCCCGTAGCATGGGCATTGTCTCGTGATCAGGTGATGGCAGTGATGGCAGCGCCCACCTCGATCATTCCATTTCCTTCCCATTCCTTTCCTTTCCTCTCTTCTTCTCCTTTCCTCTTCTCCTCTTGATCTCTGAGATCAAGATTCCTTCTATAATGGCCAATTAAGCGCCAATTTCAAACCATCTTCTTTCTTCATCACAAGTGATCTTCACAGACACTTCGGTGCCGCCTCTGCATCTCTTCTCATAGAAGACAGAGCCTCAACATGCATTATTCCTTCAGGTCATGACCCTCGAGGTTATGAGCCTTCCTTCATTCAAGAGCTTTTCCGAGCCTTCTCGCTCGCCGGGACGAGCTCTGTCGTCCAAGCCACCTGGCTCCGCTGAGAGCGTTGAGCCAGCTTCTTCCGCTCTGGCCCGGAGAGCGTCGGACTCTTCGGAGCGCGAGGCGCGCGTAACCAGCCAGGCCTTGGGTTTTGCAGTTTTGACTCCCCACTCGTGCCTACTGCCGTCCAAGCCACCTGGCTCCGCTGAGAGCGTGGAGCCAGCTGCTTCTGCTCTGGGCCGGAGAGCGCCGGACAAACCTCGACGTAGTTTTTTACTGCTGTCCAAGCCACCTGGCTCCGCTGAGAGCGTTGAGCCAGCTGCTTCTGCTCTGGGCCGGAGAGTGCCGGACAAACCTAGACGTAGCGTTTTACTGCCGTCCAAGCCACTTAGCTCCGCTGACAGCGTTGAGCCAGCTGCTTCTGCACTGGGCCGGAGAGCGCCGGGCAAGCCTGGACTTTGGGTTTTCCACGCCACCCAGCTGCGCCTTTCGCCGTCGGATCTACCTGCTCCTGGGCCAGATGAGAGAGTGATTGATACTGTTTTTCCGCCCCGCACGATTCCACAGCTGCCCGACCTCGCTCGTACGCGTAGGATAGACGCGAGCGATGCTGCCTCTCGTGAATTTGTTCCCGCAACGCGAGCGCACGATGCGTTTTTTTCCGTGCGTGAACCACACGATGACACACTGGATTTCAATAATGAGCCCGCTTCCCTCACTGCTGTAGCTGCAAACGACGATTCCGCGTGGAAATTCCGTACTGCTGCGCGTTTGAATACTGCTGTTAGAGGGGGAGAGGCGGCCGCTCGTGAGATGTTTCCCGCGCCTCGCCCACAAGACGGCACACAGGATTTCTGTATTGAGCCTACTTCCCTCGCTGCTGTAGCAACAAACAGAGATCCTGGCAACTCCAGGACTGGTTCGAGTTGCGCTGCTGTTAGAAGGAGCGATACGGGCGCTCGTGATTTTTTTCCATGCCTCGCTCACATGACGGCACACTGGCTTTCGGTATCGCGCCTGCGTTGCCCGCTGCTGTGCCCGCCCGCGCCGTTTCTGCTGAACAATCCAGTACGGCTGCGAGTTTTGATGCTGCTGTTAGAAGGAGCGACATGGTCGCTCGTGATTTTTCTCCCACGCCTTGCCCACATGACGGCACACTGGCTTTCGGTATTGCGCCTGCGTTGCCTGCTGCTGTGCCCACCCGCGCCGTTTCTGCTGGAAATTCCAGAATGGCTGCGAGTTTTGATGCAGCTGATAGAGGGAGCGACATTGTCGCTCGTGATTTTTCTCCCACGCCTCGCCCACAAGACGGCACACTGGCTTTCGGTATTGCGCCTGCGTTGCCTGCTGCTGTGCCCACCCGCGCCGTTTCTGCTGGAAATTCCAGTACGGCTGCGAGTTGTGATGCTGCTGTTAGAGGGAGCGATATGGTCGCTCGTGATTTTTTTCCCACGCCTCGCCCACAAGACGGCACACTGGTTTACGGTATTGCGCCTGCGTTGCCCGCTGCTGTGCCCACCCGCGCCGTTTCTGCTGGAAATTCCAGTACGGCTGCGAGTTGTGATGCTGCTGTTAGGGGGAGCGAGACGGCCGCTCGTGAAATGTTTCCCACGCCTCGCCCACAAAACGGCACACTGCATTTCAGTAGTGCACCTGCCTTTTCCTCTGCCGTAGCCACCCACGCCGATTCTGCTGGAACCTACAGTACGGCTGCAAGTTTTGAGACTGCTGCTAGAGGGAGCGAGACGGCCGCTCGAGAGCATTTTCCTGCGCCCCGCCCACAAGACGGCATCGTGGAATTCGGTATAGCGCTTACCATACCCGCTGCTGTAGCGACCCGCGACTATTCTGCTGGAAACTGTGCTGGAAAAATGCTGCTGTTGGTAGGGACGATGCTTATTATAGCCCCCCCAGTTACGGCGTCGTACCTGCACCATACACGCTGGGTGTTAGTACACGTACACCTCGTGACGCCCGCATATCTATCACGCCACCTTCTCGGATCGATGCTGGCTCCCCAAGTGCTAATAGTGCTCGCCGAATGGCTCGCCATGCCCTCATCACCGCTAGACAAGTTGCTGAAGCACGAGCCGTGGATACTGCCACCGCAGCTCCTTCGTTACACGACCCTGAGTTCCGAGGAATGCCGCCCCCCCCGGCCCCGGTGTCCCCCCGGCCCCGGTGCCCTCCCCTGCCCCGATGTTTTTCGCCCGTCCCCGACTCAGCATGCCACGGACATCAAAGACGAAGGAGGAGTCCCCCAGCCCCGCCAGGTCTGCCAGCGGCCTGAGGACATACGGCTTCTCTCCGTCCTCGGGAGAGCGGACACCCCAGCGTCCGGGCCGGACGGGTTTGGACGACGCTGTGGACTACGAGGCCCGCAGTTCCAAGGACGAGGAGCGGACGACGATGCAAGGCGCCGCTAGGGAGACAACGCGGGACGGGGATCAAGCCCCGCGCCTCCCCAACTACCAGAGGCCTGGACCTCCCTCTCGGTCGAGGCCCAGGCGGCCCTCATCCGGCGCTGGTCAGACGGGCCGGGCCTCGGCGGGGGACCATGGCCTCTTGCAGCCGACGATCACCCCGATATCGCGACGGCCGAACGGGCCTTGCCTGCCGCCGAGACCCTCGGAGCGACCTCGACGGAAACGCCCGCCGCCGGGCGCAGGCGCTCACGGTGGCCGAGAATGTGGCATCAGCGGCCGCTCGCACCGCCGCCGACGCTACCACTGCTTCGGAGGCCGCAAACAACGCTTCGAAGGAGCCCGCCGTGGCCTCGGAGGACGCCGCGCGCCCTGTCTCCTGCGCCCAGGAGACTATATCCCGCGCCAGGAAAACTCTGTGGGCGGCGCGGGCGGACAGCAGCACGAAGCCCCGTCGTGTTGCCGAGACAAGAAACACAGAGGAGCGCCTTCCCCTCGCCGAGGTCGCGACAATCGCCACTCCAGCCACCGGTTTTGGCTCCTCCGCCACGCTCCCTCCTGGCGCCATCGCGGGTGACGCCCGGATCAAGCGTACCGGGGATCTGGATTTCTTCCACGGGGGTGTCGCCTGCATGGCCGCCGGCCCAAATTCGTGCTTTCCCCGTGAGGCGGCTTCGAGGGTCGTCTCTGCCGCTCGCGAACTTCGACTGGACATGCCCGAGGACGACCTCTCCGTGCACGACGCTTGGCTCGTCATGGCGGGCGACAATTGGAAGGCTCAGGGACGCCGGGAACACACCATGGCTCTCGTGATAAGCCTGCGGCGGACCCACGGCTTGTGCTCCACCACCGGTTTTTGGCCGACCCCGACGGAGTATGGGCGCCACTGCAAGCGTCAGGCCGACCTCGGCGCCCAGGGACAACGGCTCCTGGACGTCGGACAGGGCTCGGGTCAGGCCCACGCCCCCTCCAACCCCCACTCGGACGACCGGACTCACCGACCCCTGGGGCACCAACACCGGGGAGTCCTCGACGGCTCTGGGGCCCACGACCACCCCTACCGCCACGATGACGACCGAGACCGCCGGCGCCCAAGCACGGGGGGAGCTTCGGCAGGCCATGACGGCAAGGCCCGCCGTGGAAAGGGTTCAGATCACGACAGGGTCACATTTCGGCGAACCGGGGCTGGAAGGCGGCGGAACCGGTGGGCCAGGGGAAGGACAGCTCGAGCGACGGGCGAAATTGGGGCTACCGCCCGCGTTGAGGCGCGTCTCAAGCGAACTCTTCGAGGTCCTCCACGGACGGCAGCGACGAAAGCCGCGTTCCCGAAGTCACCACCGGCTCCAAGAGGCAAGTGGTTCCCTCGTTGGCGGAATTTGCTTCCTCCGCCACGCTTCTTGGTCGCCTGACCATGTCCGAGGACCACGCCATGCCCGTGTCGTCTAACCTTGCCGACGCTCGCACGGCGGCGATCGACTCTGCCGCCGCCGACGCCGCGAAAAAGCCCACCGCAGACGTCCAACGGGCGTACAAACACCTAGGACTGAAGGATATTTCACGCATTCCTGTTCTACCTTTTCCTTCCTCGATCAACCCTTCTGACGCCGCGCAGCAACGAACTCGTTCGGTTAAGGCCTCAACGTCTGCTATTCTCATGATGTGCAACGATGGGAGCCACGAAGGCCTCAGTTCTACCGATTGGATCCCTGGTTGGGAGTACCCTCTCAAGAAATCCTTCGCGCGCGCCATCGCACCTGACAGGCCCACGACCGCCCCCCTCACTACCTTCATGGATGATTGTTTTGGGCAGGTGTCGCGCGCCCTCGCAGCTGGATCGACGGGACCGGAAGCCTTCACGCTCCTCCTGAGGCTGCTGAGCAACGACTTCGATCGCACCGACACGGGGGCCAGCTACACCAAGTTGCATAATTTTGGCGTACCTAACGGGACCCCCTTTTGCGATTTTAGCCGTCCTTTTCGTGGAGTGGTGTCGGCAGCGACGGGGACTGAGCGTGGTTTGGCTCCGGGGGTGGAGGTTGTTATGGAGGTTGTTCGGATGGCAGTGAACGAGCAGTTCCCCAGCTTGATGTCCACGCTGTACCCGGGAGTTTTGGCTACGGTGTCGAGGCCGTTTGGTTTTCGAGACTCTCGGGAATAACAAGACACCTGCCATCAACGGCGAAAATATTTTTCTATGCCTGCTTCTTCGACCAGTGTGCGGTCATCCGCCCCGTCGGGGCCCCGGCCCGCCGTTAATGGTCGCGGCCAGGGCCGGACGCTTCCCCAGTCGCCTATTTGGCAGACGGGGTCGCGCAATAATACGCTTGTGATCAACGTTCTCAAATCCAGCCCTGACTGCCTCGACCCGTGGCTTGACACCGCTTCCAACTGCTGGTCCCTAGAAGAACACCACTATGCTGAAGTTCACACTGTTTGCATGTCCATCCAGACCGAGGACCCCCCTCTCTAGAGCGGTCTACTTTCATCGTCCGCCCGCGTGGCCGCCCTCAGCGAAAACCGAGGCCGCTGTTTGAACTGCCACGAAGACTCACACTCCTTCAGACAGTGTAGGCATCCCTCTCATAAACTCAGCGGTATTCTCAACCCCGACCTCGGAACTCTCGGCGACGACGGAGCGGCGTTTTGTCGTTGGCAAGAACGCATTACCCGACACCGCCGCGAAAATAACTCGCGGCCGAACACGAACAACCACAAGAAAAACAGGCGACGTTCAGGCCATTCGCGTGGACAGCATCACGGCCAGGGCCACAGACAAGGTGACGGCTACAACACACACGCGGAACGAGGGCACCAACAGTCTATCTCCGGCTACCACGGTGGTGGTTCGACCAACTCTGCCTCTTCCACCCCGGCTCCCGCGTCAGGGGTTCGCTACGGTGCCTCGCATACTTCGGACGGTAACCCCAACGGACGCCATCCAGGCACCTTCCGCGCCGGTAACTAACAGGTCGACGGCGGTTCGGCTCCTCCTGCCCGCCCGCCGCCAGCATTGCCCGGAGAAAATTCATTGATATCACAAGATACACGCGTCCCAGGCTCGCCCAGTACTCAGCGTCGCCCTGCGCCGCTCCCCCCCCGCGCGTTGCTCCGTACTTCCGACCGACGCAGCGACTCAGCTCCACCGATTCTACCGGGGAGTCCCCGGGCGTCTTCGCCGACGTCGGGAGCCCGCGCCTCGCTCCCCTTACCCTGGGCACGAGAGAAGGCGAGATAAACGCCCCTCTCCCGAACCACGCACCGCGCGGCATCACGCGTGTCGCGCCGTTGCGTCGTTCGTTTCAGCGAGGGTGTCCCCCTCTTTCACCTCCCGGCCATGCGGTGACGGTCGGTTTGAGGTGCGGGAAGGCAAACACAGAAACCCCGAGATCTCGGTTGAAGCTCGACTCGGCGTTTCCTCGCAATAACGGTGGCCGTTCAATCCTTTTTCCTATTAAGGAAGAGTGGACAAGATTAGCTACCTCGTCCACCTTCCCCAACAGGTCTACAGGACGGAAGCCCTCTCCGGTGAACCCTTTGTTGCCCCCCACCGGAGCACCGTTCTCGAAGTCGTCTACAGGGTCTGCAGGCCCTCTTTCGTCTTCGCCCACGCCACTCCACGTGCGCCAAGCTCCTTCGGCTCCAGTGGAACAGGAAAAACCTGGTACTGCCCGTCGAGCCAGTGGTGTCTCCACAGCCTCCGGTCAGATCAACCGGACTGCATACCCGTTAAATTCGGAAGAATCGCAGCTCTCGTCAAGCAGAACGGGCTCAGAGCCCCCTGCCCCCTTTGGTCCAGGACATATATCATCGGGCACAGTAAGAGAACCTTCTGGCGATTTTTTGCCTACGGGCAATGGTGACACTGCGCCAGTATACGTGGAACCGGACTCGCCTCGTGCACCAGGGGCTTAGAGTTCTCAGAGAAGAACACTCCCCCAAACACACACCGCAACGGCGACCACCGACGACTCGACATCTTCGGTTTTTGACCCTACTCTCGAGTGTTCAACGGAGCAGGTGGTACTTTTCTGGCACCCCCCCTCTTAGGTTTCGCTGTGGTCCCCCTCGGTTTTTGTCATCGACGGAGTGACATATTCCTGCGCGGAGCAGTATATGATGGCTGAAAAGGCTCGCCTTTTTCTGGACCACGACACAGCGGAGCGGATAATGGCCTCGCCAGACCCTCGCGAGCAGGAACGCCTCGGTCGAGGCGTGCATAACTTCGACTGCGCTACCTGGGACCGCGTTCGGGAAGACGCCGTCCTTGCTGGTTCCTTTGCCAAGTTCACGCAAAGCCCGGTCATGAAGCAGCACTTATTGAGGACTGGCAACAAAATTTTGGCTGAAGCCAGCCCTTTTGACCCCGTGTGGGGCATCGGTCTCCGGGCGGATGATCCCGAGGCTCAATACCCCTCTCGGTGGCGTGGCAAAAATTTGCTCGGGAAAGCTTTTTCCACCGTTCGCGACACCCTCCGCTCATGTGAGGCCGGGTTGGCACCCCCCGCCTCCTCTCATCATTTTGCACTCCGACCACGACTGACAGAACTCATGAGATTTCCCCAGCGCCGCCTCGCCCTTTGGCCGTGGCCCGCGCTTGCCTAGGTCCTCCCTTGGAGGTTTCGACCTATTTTCTGACGCGCCGGCACATCACAGCCCCGAGGTTTAAGCTATCGCACCTGGTGTCGACCCCTCCCTCGCGCTGCCAGAACACGGCCCCTGTCTCGTTGAGGGCACCATTTCCCTCGAGGACGTCTCTTTTACAACCAAAATCGCGATTCACAGCGGACCTGGCGTTCTAGCACCTTTTGGCTGCGTAGCGCTTCTTGACACTGGCTCCCCACAAATGTTCATTCGGCGAGATGATTTGGATCGCATGCTCGCGGTTGGTGCGGCATCTATCGCGTGCGAGCAGAAATGCGCCCCTCGTTCCTGGGGGGGGTTGGGCGAATCAACCCCTCTGAAGACATCGACGAGAGTGCGCCTGGAGCGTCCATTGTTTTCGAACAAATGAGCCTACGTGCTCCCTCGCAGTTTGCGCCTGCCTGTTTCCCCCCTCGGTGATGCAGCATACAGTACTCCTGGGAAGTGCCAGCTTGATGCGTTTGAATAGCCGTTCCTACCGCTCTCTACCACCTCGCTGCTCCGCCAGTTTTGGTCTTCCCGGACTGGGACGCTGTAGCCGACGGCTCCCGCCCCTTTCGCGTGTACTAATGACGACTGCCTCGACTGTTTTGGTGCCGTGCTTGAACAAGAACAACTGGACGGCTGGGTACGGCCTATTGCTTATATCAGCCGCGCTACTCTCGATTCCGAGAGGCACTGGACGCCGTTGGACCTGGAAGCTGGCAGCATTGTTTGGGCTATCAAGCGACTCCGCGGCTACACATGGGGGACAAGCTTTCACATATTTTCGGACCCCAAGGCACTTGAGAGCACCGGCAAAGTAGGGGATCACAACGCGCGAGTTCAGCGGTGGCTCGAGTTCCTCACAGCGTTCGACTACACCCTCGAGTACCGCCAGGGCAGCGCCAACGGCAATGCTGATTTTCTCTCTCGCTTGCCAGAGCCCGCCATAGAACACGACCGCAGTGGGTCTAGCAGCCTCACCCCGTCGAAGACGGGGGTATCTTCCTCATCCAGGCCCGCGGGCTTCGCACTCGCTCTTCCCCGACCCCCGGTGTCGGTTTGGGTGGGCTGGTGCCCCGCACCGAAAGTGCCGTCTTGGGCGGGCTGCCTTTCACCTCTTCGGATTTTCGCGCGATTTTCGCACACACGGGCCACGTATGAGGATTGACGATCTCTCTGCTCTTTCGGGGAGATTCTTCGCTCGTGTCTCCGCTTCCGTTGCCACCGCCGATCGCCGTCCTGACTTGAGGGTTTCGTCACTCGCCGCCAACGCCGCCTTCGCTTCGGGTTTTGTCGTACCCCCCGGGGGCGACCAGAGCGCTGCAGAAGCCCCCGCTGCAGTGACGATTGTCGCCCAGCACGCTCCTCCCCCGACGAGCATTTTACCGGGAGAAGATTCCACCGTGAGCACTGCTCCGGCCGCCTCTGCCCCTTCACGCCAGGGCTCTGCAGAAGCCACCGCTGTAGCGACGATTATAGCCCAGCACGCTCCTCCCCCGACGAGCATTTAACAGGGGGAAGATTCCGCCGTGAGCACTGCTCCGGCCGCGTCTGACCCTTCAGGCCAGGGCAATGCAGAAGCCTCCGCTGCAGCGACGATTGTCGCCCAGCACGCTCCTCCCCCGACGAGCATTTCACAGAGAGAATATTCCACTGTGATCACTGATCCGGCCGCGTCTACCCAATCGCCGCCTGGCATCCCGGCGCCTCCGACCGTTTTGCCGTCTTCCGGCCGCATCTCCGTTCGGACGCGCCGACGAACAACCGCCACCGCTGGCTCCGCGCCGCCTGCTGTTGATAATGGCTTCGGGCCCGGCGGGGCCCCTAGACCATCAGCCCGGCGCGCTATCACCCCGTCGCGAGCCCCACGGCCGCGACCGACCACACCAGTCGTGTTGGCCCCGGCTCTTGCCGCTTCGTTGGTCCCGACGGTACCCATCCCGCCCGAACGCGACCGCGCCGAACCCGTGGGAACCCCTCTTTTACGGCTTCCGCTGCTATCTGACGCACCGCCCGTCCCCAAGAATGACTCGGACGCCCTCGGTGCAGCTGTGGAATTTCAGTTCGCCCTCGGCTTCCACGCCCCCTCCTCACGAGTTTCGAGCGTGCTGGAGTCGTCGGCCAACCAAAGCTTGGCCCGCGACCACCTCGCCTATTGCGACTTGGCGGCGGACCGCCAGCAGCGCGCGTACGATATCGTTCGCGAACACCACGCCCTCACTGTTGCCCGCGTGAACCGCCGCAACTCCGCCCTCACCGACGCTCTGCGTCCGGTCCCCAGATTTGACGTTGGCGGCTGGGCGTGGGTGTACAATACGGCGGCCACCATCCGCCATAGGGCAACACCCGTCACGGACGCCAAGGTCCTCAAGGCCAAACTCTCACTCAACTGGACAGGGCCCTACAAAGTTCTCGCAGTTGGCCCCTGCTCCGCAGCGGACACCCCGGACGGGTCTCCTCTTGGGGCAAAGCTCCTGTATTTGGATCTTCCCTCCGACATGCCCGGCGCGGATGCTCGTGGGCGCGTTTCCGTTCAACGCTGCAAGCCCTGTGCCAACCCCCACGACCGTGGCGACATGCCGGAGTATTTGCCAGCGGGGTTGACGCAGTACGTGCTCAACAACGTCTCCAAGAAATCTCCCCCGTACCACGTCACCCAGGACGACGTCTGGAGACCTCTTCACCGACTCGAAGTGGAAAAGATTACCGGACACCAATCGGTTCGAGGTCGAGGTGGCGTCATCGCAGTGATGTACGAGACGCACTGGACTGGACTCTCTCGTTCATCCTGGGAACGGGAAATGGACCTTCAGCTTTCTCGCCACGCAATTTTGCGCTACGGGGCCGGCACCCCGAACCTGCATCGTCAAACCAACCGCCTGTACCGCCGAATGAGAATCGGCGCGGCACAGCGGGAGCTCTCTCGGAGTAAAGGGGAGCGGTTTCTGGCACCCGGCTATGGCTGCGTCTCGCACGTCGACTGGCTTCGCCGACACTGCAACACCGTGCTTCTCAACGCGGCCTATTTTTGGTACAAAGGCGACGACGGACTGTGGTGGCTCGGGAAAATCAGCGTGACTACGCCCACGGATGGGGTATATTTGGTTTGATTTTTGGACGACCCGGGACCGATCAAGCTTCCTCCTTCTCCGGCGCGCTATACGACTTCGACGAGAGCTGTACGAGGCTCTTGGTGTCTGCAACTTCACTTGGCTAGCGCGTTTGCACGGGGGATCCTGCGTAACGTAGACGAATCTCGAGGCGCCGCCGTGGATAGCTGATTTTCGGTTCTTGGCTGCGCTCGAATGTTTTTCTTGACGTTTTCCTGGATTTGGGCGGTGGTCTTTCTCGTTGTTGGCGTTTTCCGAGTTTTCGGGTCGAGGCTTGTTCTGGCAGGTGTGTTCCTGGGTTGTTTGTTTGAGGGTTTTTCTTGGGCTCGGTTAGGGATGTTTTTCGCGTATTCTGTTCTGCCTACCCCCCCGCTCAGTGTCGGGGCTGGTTTGGGCAATCGTGCCACTCACTGTGGCAAAGGACGCGTTTCCCGAGTGGTAGGCTGGGTTTTCGATGTCTCTTGACATCCTGCGTGATATTTTTCTTCTCGTCTTTTGTTTATGTTCCCTTTTCACTTTCCCTGCATCTTCCTCGCCCCCCCCCGTCGCGGGTGACATGGCGATGGTTTTTCGTTGACGATCTATTCCTGCTCCTTGAGGCCACGCTTCCTTTCATTCTTTTTTACGTACTTTGCCGGCTTCGTTGCCTTGCCGTTCAGAGGCGTGGGAGTGGGTTTCGAGGAGCCGCATCTTGGACTCATGTTCTAGTTGTGGAATCGGGGTTTCCATGAATTTCCCATAATTCTGCATATACGGCTTATCAGAGTGGGTTAGTGTTATGATACTGCTTTGTATGAGGTTGAAAGCCCGATAATTACCTGGGTTCTGGCACTGGGAACGTATTTGTAGTTCTTGGAAGGCGTATCTTAGGTGGAAAGCCAGGGGTTTTCCAGAGAGGCACGAGCGTGGTCACAGTCTCTGTCGTGCACGAAAGGAATGAAGTGGCTCTTCTATCTCTAAGCGAACATCAACGTGAGTACCAATGAGTACCGGCGTAATAGGCAGACCTGCCCAGGGATACAAAGCGCCCCGCTGTCCATGATCTTAACCTCTAGCGCCATTTTCAAACCATCTTCTTTATTCATCACAGTGATATTCACAGACACTTCGGTGCTACCTCTGCCATCTCTCGTCACAGAGACAGAGCCTCGACACATGCATTATTCCTTCAGATACACGGTAGTAAGGGGATGTTAAAGTCAAGCTGATTTAGAGCGTGAACGATACGTTGCTGGAGGGAAAACAATCGTGTATTGCACGAACCATATCCTTCTTTTGTTTTTTTTTGCTCATTCCATTTATTATCCTCTCCCATCTTCTTCTCTCTCGCCTTCCAACTCGTAACTCAAATCCGGGGTCACATATAGCAGGCTCTTCTACCCCCTTCCCGCTACGGTACGTGCCTTCATTTTTATCGCGAGAATGTTTCAGCCTTTTCTTCCCTCGTCGACTCGCATCGAATTGTGCCTACCCACGCTGCAAGGCGCTCTCAACAATTGAATCCTTTTCATTTTTTTTTTGCAAATATAGTCAAAGTCCGACCCACCTGGGGCTCGAGCCCAGGACTCAAACACAAGTAGAATTCGAGGTTAACCACTTGAAATCAAGATATATATACGGCACAAAGCGTCACAAAGCGTAACTAGTAGTGTAACGAGTAGCTCGTGTATAGCATATACATCAGTGTGGGTCAAACTGTTTCTCGATCAGTGGGTGCTTTGGGTGAGGGCTAGTTTCTTCCATAATGCCGACAAGTGTTTGTCAGCCATTTCTTGCAAGAAGTTACTGTGGTCACCGTCTCCATACCGGCGTTATCTTGCGGTACATACCGTTTGTGTCGTGCCGAGCATCCTTGTTCGTAGGCACCAGGCAGCCATGTATATATAATAACATCACGTATATATTCACATAGACAAGGAACCTTACTCAAGGCATGTGTGTATGTTATCAAAATAGTTGGGTGCGATAGTAGACGCGACAGCTGGAGCTTTGCCGCGGTCCATACCCGCCAGATAACTTGTGTTACTGTCCATGCGGGTACAGTTGTATGCACGTACTCCACTGGAACGATTGAAGACGTGCATGCAAACTACATTGCCGGACGCTGAACCTCCCGTCGGTAATCCTTCGACCAACGTCATTTCGTGGGGTCTGCTTGAGTAAGTGGACAGTTCATCGTGAGATTCGTCCTTCCTTCGGTCCAGTTGAAATCTTGATGACGATGAGAATTACCGCACCCGGTGCACAGTACGCATACTTCTGAACCTCCGTGGGTTTCCCATCTGAACCTGTTTGAAAAGTGGTTATCTGGCCTCGCTGTAGGGCTTGCTAATATTATTGTTATCCTTGTCCACGTCCGACAGTGTGCAGCATAAACTTAACCAGGAACCTAAACGCCCATCAGTAGTCAAAACCCCCCGAAACAAGGAGATCTGTATCTAATTTATGAACAGGGTCACAGCCGGGAGCCGGACCGAAATATCAACTTGACGAGAGCGACAGCAACCGTACTCATTGATATTACAACACGTAAAGGGACCACCCATTCCAGCAATATGCGTATGTACTATTCCAGCGCACCGCGAAACGGTTACGAGAAACGGCGATAGATGCAGTCAAACAACTCGACTCGAGAAACGCAACGCGCACACCAACAACGCAGAGTTCCGTCCGCCCGGCAGGTTTCGACAATGGACCAGTACAACTTTGTGACCGTGGCGCTGGATCACTCCCAAGGAACAGGTCTTCCGTGCTGCTGAACGCAACAACACCAATGGCGATATCCAACAGGCGAGTGATTGCCGTGGTTTCTACAGTGTGAAACATTGGTAGCTCAACTATCAGGTACCACTTGTAGACCGAGAACATGCCCCCCGTTTGATATCGTCACCGGAGTCCAGACTAGGAAACTACTTCCCGCCGGAGGGGTATACCGTTCTCTCTCCCGTTGCCGACTGATCGGTTTGTCGATCGCGACATCTACTGTTTCGTGGACGAGTCTCTTGAGGACGGATCTGCTTCTCTACATGCTCGCATGAGTACGCCCCCCTACGGCGTAGCTACTCAGGGTTGACTAGGGGCGTAGTCAACTAGCATAGTCCCCCGGCATACAACAGGCCCTCTCAATAGGAAAACCTCATCGGGATAAGAAAAGAGCCTGAGGCCCCACACGCAAACTCTCGTGCAACTATGAAGTATACTCGGTCGGGGGCACGGAGCTGCTGCATAGCCATCGACTTCACCTCCGCCCACCACCGACCTCGCGGGAGCGCGAGACAAGCTTCTCAGGCGTAAATACACAACAGACGTACCCCGTCATTGACCTGCCACTGCATTGGTTGACCAGACAAGGTACAGCATATGCGCATGGCACAGTCGTATTCTTCGTAAGCACCCAGGCGCGGGGACCTCAACAGACCGTTCTCATTGCAAGAATATGCGAGAGATCCGGACATTTCTTCGACATCTCACTAGCGTGAACAATCGACAATTTAGAAAGAACCCAGCGAAACCGCGTCGATGTGATACAATCGCCCGCTGTTCACAGCACGGCCGTCTCGAACAATGTCAAAAGTATATCTACAGTACAAATGCTTTGATGGCTGTATATTTGCTTCGCCTCCGCTTCAGCGTTGCTTGCACCTGTTGGGCGGCATTCCTCCACGTTCTCTCTACAGACTATAATACCAGCAGGCTCTCTATCGATTAAAACACCAGCAGCAATGGTGCTATGCAATATGTACATGTACAAAGTCACACATGTGTCGTCAATTGTTTCCCCCCCTGCAACCTACACCCTTCCACACTTTTCATGGGTGCGGGCCTTCTGCCATGCGCAGCGGAGTCACATAATGTGCATTCCCGGGCACAAACCATGAAACACGACCGGTTTGTCCACCGCCCGGGTTGCCAAAGCAACTTGCTCCGCTGAAAAAACACTCAACACGTACGCAATGCCTTCCTTGACATATCGCCTTCTGAATCAAACCAAAATCGGACAAACCGTTTTACAAACGCCTCCCACCCACCTCCATTTATAACTTTTTAACAAACCCTTCCCACAAATCCGCCATTTGGTGACAAATGGAAGTTTGTGGCCTTTGCTCCACGTCATGATCCACCCTCACCACCGGCCCCTGAAAACATACGTCTTGGCTCCATACAAACGAATGGGGGGCGTGGCTAGGCCGAGGGATACGTGGGCCATGAGCATAACAACCACTAGAATTGACAGGCACTCCACGCCACGCCACATACGTGGTATTGCCCCCGAACAGATACGCCTCTCTATACACCACGGGCGATCGAGTGTCGCGAGACGGAAGCCGACCGTTCGACATTACGTTTCGAAGCTCCCGTCAACCCCTACAGAGCCTTGGGGTACGCCAACTGTCCCCCTCTCCTTACCAACCGATACACCCGTTTGCAACGAACCTATACGACACTCACGGCCGCACACCACAGCATCCAGATGTTGATAGTTTATCCGACACCAGTCCCGGCAGACGCGGACGCCTACGCTGCAGTATTATTCCGGCCTCAAAACCGGAACAACCTTGTCATTACCTATATTTGAAGAGACATTGGGGCCGGCCATCCTGTTTTTTTTCGGTCTTCTCATTGTACCAAACCCTCCCTTTTTTGGGATCGTTTATCCTGAACCACTGGTCCTGTTCCCTCTTTTCTAGCTTGTTCTCAGCCTTTTTCTCGGGTTCTGGCGGCGGCGGCGGCGGTGGCTGTTGTATCGCCGTGATCGTGGGGTCGGTCCAAGTGGTCTGTAGTTTGGGGCGTAGTCGAAGGGGAAACGTGCGGAAAAGGGCGTTTGGATCAGGTACAGAATCCCTAAACCTATGCGTGCACCTGTGTCGTTCCGTGCGTCGCCCATGGACCCATTCATGGTGGAATGTCTCACCGTTATCGTAACCGGGTCGTACCAATACTTCGCCCCCGAGGTTGAGTCCGTGTACTGCTGCCATACCGGCTCTCGAGGACCATGAAAAGTTTCGAAGGGCTGGCGGGAATTGGGATTGGGGCGATCTTCCAACCCCCTGCGTTCGGGATCAGAATATACCACTTTCCCGGTGTTTCTGTTCCGCCTGGGTATGATTGCAAGCGCGCGGGGATTAGGGGGCGTCGACACGGTAGTCGGCGGCAAGGTGTGCATGTGGTGAGGTGTGCGATTAACACGGATGTTTCGTGTATATCGCGTAGCGGTTATGTGTGGGGACGCTTCACTCGATGAGGTCAATTTTTCTTTACGTCACCCAACAGACAGCGTAGATACAAAAATTATCCTAAGAAGACCCGATACAGAAAGACCGTAAGCTGAGTATCAAACCAGTAATGGTTGTTAAAAAGAGCCCGAAGACCTCGATATCGATGCAGTATTTCATTTATACCACCCGCGCCGCATAACAACGCGGATGGCCCATAATTCAGTGACCTGGTCGTACACTGCATCTACCTGGAATGTACTTTAAAAGTCACATTCTTGTTCGTATCATGCGCGGTCGACGCCCACACCCAGAATGGAAACCCGACTTTGGTCTGAACTATCGATGTCACACCGGAAGACCGCTCCGAACTTCCATACACGATACTACGCCAATGTTGACACGTGTCGGCGTGTGCGCTGAAGGAGGGCAACGTCTCACCAGCAGACGGAGCAACGCCCGTTGAAGCCCTTCACCCAGACCGATGCCGCGCTGAAAGCATCCATATTCTTTTGTTCGAAGTCGAGAAACCTTCGTTTCGTGCGATGTCCTGTGCCCCGAGTCCAGAGCAGGTTACACGCAGCGCGGGGCAAATTAGGATAAAGGGGAGAGGTCATTGCACGCGCTACGGTAGTGCTTTGCCATGTTTAACGTTAACGTGATGGGGCGATGATATTTGGTGTCCTCAAGAGCTAGAACCGTTTGCCGCACAGTGTGTTATAGCTTTTAATTTTTTCAAACGAAGTCGGTATGGTACGCCAGTATGCAAATGGCACAGCGAAAACATAGTTCCCGCATTCGAATTTCAGAGGGTATATGTAGTACTCTTTCATAGCGGTAGTGCTTGCTCGGTGTTCCTGAAATTATTCGACCATACCCGAGACGTGGACATCCCCATGACGGTAGCTTACGTCGTAGAACACGTTTAATTATTACGGGAGACTATAATGTAGCAAATAGGAACAATATTGCTATTAATAATAGTAAAAAGAGCAGTTTTTGTCTGTACCGTACAGCAGAAGGCCGTATATTATATGGACCCTGTTAAAAGGATTACCCTGGGCAGGGTAATCGATCGATCTTTTACCCCTATAGCTCAGTAGGTAACACCTCCACAACCCCCGTAATAGTAAGGGCGTGGTAGATTGGACGCCCCAGGGCTTCCTGCATTTTTCCGACCGTGTGTGCCAAACAAACCGATGCGCTCTGTCCGTTTTTTTCTCTCGTCACCTGCTGTGGAATTGTTCGCGAGGCACTACTGGATGGCCTAAACGAAATACTGACGACAAACACTTTACCGTTCGATTGTTGAAAAACAACCGTTCCGAGCGACTCAAGTAGTGATGAAGCGGTATGTTGATTTTCAACATCCGGGACTCCTCGCGATCGATGTCCGAACAACGCGAACCGAAGTCGCAGTGGCCTAGACTGGCCCCGCGAGTGAAAACTCGGTATATGATGCGGCTATTACAGTATAATAAGCGTACCCAAGAGACCGCACGCTGAACACTGCTGTACCAATTGGGCAGTACCTAATGTGCCCCGTGCGGTACGAAGTGTAAATCGATCCTATGGCTGTTCCATCTTTCCACTTACCGAACGGGAGCTGATTACTGCAGTGCCGAGATACTGTTTTCGTCAACCAATGTAATCGCACGCCCCGCCTGTTCTTCCCTACAACCTTTTAGACACATACATGCAGCTTGCAGAGGTCTTAACGAGGAATGTTTTCCTGTTTTTTTTTTTCAGTTTTCCCAAGAAATTTCGGTATTTTCCTCCCAGAAACGTTCCACACTCACTCGAGGAAAGCCTTGTACAACCTCCTCGGAGAAGTATTTTAACATCCTTCCAAACATGGGGACCCACACTCCTTGAACATTCTGCAGCTTCAGACTGAGCTTTCCTCGTAAAACGGAATGTATATCTTGCATGGGGCCATGCAAAGGTCGTATTGATGGTAGGTGCGATCCAAGTATCACGCACAGCTCTTAAATAAATACGAGTTTCGACAAAATCCTCGATCTCACAGCTATTAATAGCTACCCTTGTTATTTGTATGTTTGAAAGCAAAATGCTCGTATGAATGTATGTTCGGGTGATTTGCCACACACTCCCTATTTTCTGCAGCTAGCTTCTGAGCAGATTTTGTTTTCCTCATATATATGTATGAAGTACATAATATGTGTATCCTGCGTGAGTCAATACAAACCCGCAGCACGCGTGATTGACGTTTTACACATTGACATGGCTTGCATAAATAATTGAGTTCCGACGAAATCCTTGATCTCCCAAGAATATTTTTTCAAAAACGAAATATTGAAGTTTCTATTACCCGCGACCTTGTAAAATTTGTCCATCGCACCCAACATTCATTTTACATTTGGTTCTGCCAAAGATAAAGACACATAATACTTTTTTGTCCATTTATTGCCGCTAGGTACTAGGAGGGTTAATAAATGGCCATGGTATCTCTATCTCTTCATTTTTTTTTTCGAACAGTAACAACCGGTGTCAAATACGCACCGGGCGGGGGGGGTGGGCTCTCAATCGTGACAATCCACGTGCAGCCTGACAACTTTTCTTGTTTTTAATATTTATTAGCCAAACATGCAGTAGGAATATAGACATGTAGACACACCCACTGCTCGAACTCTACGCACAGCTTCAGGTTTTGTCTTCCTCATCATCTACGGCCTGTATACGTAGCTTGCACGAGACCATCTAAAACCCGAAGTAGTGCGTGCGATCGAAGCACCACATAGAGCTTGCGGAGATGAGTTCCGACGAAAATCCTCGATCTCACAGCTGGTTTATCTTCAATTTTTACCAGGTTTATATGTAGTACTGCTGTACACGTTTTTGTTGTCCGTAAAGTGGCCGGAGCAGTCTATACTCTGTAGACTTCCCACTGGCAGAATGTGTTGCACCGCAACACTTCAGCCTCTTTCAGTTATTACGGGGGACCATAGTTAATAGGACCAAATATTGTGAGTAAAAATGCTTGAATATATAGGTTTTCATGTATACCACAGGTCCTGTTAACTATGGTCCCCCGTAATAGTGTTGACCCTTTCACTACGACCGCAGTCCCGTTTTGGGGACAAATTACTTTGGATTTTAGTCGTCTGTGCCCCGAAACGAGACTACAGCAACAGTCTTACAAGGGTTATGTTAAAGAAATATCATACCAACTGATGTGTGAGCTCGGACAACGTAGAGGTGTAAAGAAATAAAATCAAATCATTGCTGCTATATTACGAGTACTGGTTTTTAATTCATCATCAGATCTTCACTATTGATAGTAACACTGAAAAAACAGCAGCATGTATGTCACAAGTTATATCCAATATTTTTTGCGTACCCAAGCAATATATCTGACGAGCATCTACAAGCAGCAGTTACGAGGTTTGCCCCTGATTATTATGCGGTTACAACCAGAGCAAGTTGTGTGTGTCCGGACATTTGACTTTATTTGCAAAAATAAAAATCAAATTGGTGCATGGTTTCCTTCAAAATTTGTCCCCGAGGTTTTCTTCTTTCGGGAAAGTTATGAGTGATCCATGTTGAAGATCATGCTGCACATTGTCGGATGGCAAGAGAAATAATAATAAAAATTGGATTCAATTGTTGAGAGCGCCTTGCAGCGGCGTGGGTAGGCACAATTCGATGCGAGTCGACGAGGGAAGAAAAGGCTGCAATATTCTCGAGATAAAAATGGAGGCACGTACCGTAGCGGGAAGGGGGTAGAAGAGCCTGCTACGTGACCCCGGATCTGAGTTTCGAGTTGGAAGGAGAGAGAGAAGATGTGCGGAGATAATAAATGGGATGAGCAAAAAAAAAACTCGTCTATCTATACAGTTGGTGAATGTCTTTAGTTGTGAAATGTTTGGTCGATCTACTCTTCTTTTACACCTGTTCGTTGCACTCGCTCCGTCCCCGTACTCTTTTTTTTGTTTTTTGTTTTCGCTCATCCCATTTATTATCTTCGCGCATCTTCTTCTCTCTCTCCTTCCAACTCGTAACTCAGATCCGGGGTCACATAGCAGGCTCTTCTACCCCCTTCCCGCCTCGGTACGTGCCTTCATTTTTATCGCGAGAAGATTTCAGCCTTTTCTTCCCTCGTCGACTCGCATCGAATTGTGCCTACCCACGCTGCAAGGCGCTCTCAACAATTGAATCCTTTTTATTTTTATTTTTGCAAATAACGTCAAATGCCCGACCCACCTGGGGCTCGAGCCCGAACTCAAACACAAGAAGAATTCGAGGTTAACCACTTGAACCACCGGGGCGACCGGCTATCCTATAATGGCCTGTGTGTTACAGCAGCTGAATCAGCAGTTTATACCAGGTACCCTAAAAAAATGCACCATCATACTAACTGCTGTCCGATATATACAGCAGTCGCCGATGCCCAGCACAGCCAGAGTGTGTGCTCCTTATATTTTGTACCAGGTACTGGGTACGACAGGCACAGCACACAGCATCACATCACACCATCACATACCTACATGCTGTAGTTCCCGCCTCGGATCAAATTCATTCGCGATTCACCGTCCAACATATATTTATATATATTGTCATCACCAACTCGAACTCCTATTGATACACCTACCTACCTGCAGTTACACATACCTGGTGCTTGGTACATGCCAGTAACAACAAAGATAACCAAACTGCCGTTGCCACATTAATATTGAGAGCAGCAAAAATGTATACAACACGATTGACGTGATCGTACGCTATAAATCAGTCCATTTATGACTCGAGGTATTATTGCTATATCATATGGATTGAATATGTTTGCCACACTGGAAAAACGGCGTGAATCTCCGGCTTACTTCAGAAATCGGAGATACCTTGAACCAGCTTGTTCAGTGCCTTGCGGACGCGGCGCGAGAAACAAAGTATTGCTATGTCTAGGCCAACCGGTTGTCAGAATAAACTCAATTTTGGTATAATATAGTCGTAGATGGATTATTTACTTTATAGCTACGAGTACCAAGGAGCTACATCCGCTTTTTGCGGATTCTAAAAACGACGGAAGAGAGAGATTTATCATGGGTAAAGCGTTCTTGCGAGGGCACAATGTTTTTATGGATTAATCTTACCTGAGCGGCGAGAGGATGCAACACATTTTGCTTGAACGGGTGTGATATAAAGAGGCGAGCGAGCGAAGCGAGCCTTTTTTTACTTGGTTTTTAACCAAGGAAAAATAAGCCTCTTCATGACGGCTCGGGTACGAGGGTAGGGTGCCTGTTTTGATTTTTTCTGTATGTGTGTGTGTGTGAGTTGGTGTGTGGATTCAACATTTTTTTGGTCCACCTTTCACCACCGCGCTCGACGCGCACGCCACCAAATCCAGTCCCGGCGGGCTCTGTGCACGCACACACACGCAAGACACTTTCTCGTCCTGGTGGGGTGGAAAATCGTTCACAGTTCGTCGAGCTAGGTGCGGCAACGTGTGTAGGCACGTCTGTGCTGGGCCGTGTTCAAAATACAAAATCACAACGGTTTTTGTGCCTGTGCCAACAGCAGGCAGACTGCGCCTGTCCACAGCATGCACACTGTGCCTGCCCACAGCAGGCAGACTATGCTTGTCCACAGCAGGCAGACTGGGCCTGTCCACAGCAGGCAGACTGGGCCTATCCACAGCAGGAAGATTGAGCCTGTCCGCAGCACTCAACAGCAGGCAGACTGGGCCTGCCCACAGCAAGCAGGCAGACGGCTTTGTTTTTTTAGCTATTTTTTCCACCTACGTACGCACCTGGTAATAACTAACGAAACCCAACTACGAGTAGTCATAGGCAGACTTCGCCTGTCTGTCCACAGCAACGTTCGGGCCATGTGCTGCAAGTGATATTGTCAGGGCTACCCTCCTACTGACGAGGGGACGGATAAACAGGAGAAGATCTGCTGTAGTTGGACAGCAGTCAGTAGTAGTGGTGGCACCTGCTACGAGAACCTCTGTTGGATACATGTATGTCGTATCAGAGGTTGTGGATATTTCGTCTTCAAATTATGAGGGTGGAATCAGGAACCACACACACAACATCGAGTACAGTGCACAAAGGGCAGAAGCCGAGCGTACTGCGACGCTGACCCTGGCCTCGTGGATCCTACTACTGCTACTGCTGCTGCTGTTTTGCTGCTGGAGAAGCTCTGATGTAGATGTTGCACAGCAGCAGTAGTTGTGGCACCTGCTACGAGAAGCTCTCTTGGTTGTTCGTGTTGTCGTCTCGAAAATATTATGCCGACTTTCGAGGTGGGAAGCAGGAAACATAAAAAAAGACGAGTGCAGGGTACGTACTACAGCACGTGTGTGTACATGTACGCGTACAAAGGGTGCAAGGGTTAGACCGACAAGCCGAGCGTACGGCGACGCTGACCCTGGCCTCGTGTGACCTACTGCTACTGGTGCTGCTGCTGCTGTTATGGTGCGGGAGGCGCACTGCTGCTGTAGATGTCGTACATCAGTCCAACTAAAGTTGTGGTGACACCTGTTGCGAAAAATAAGCTCGGTCTGTTGGACAAAACATGTACCTTGGTATGTGAGATGCAGATTTTTATTGTTTGTGCTGAATTTCAACCAGAAAACACTCTGCTGGACAAAACATGTCGAGTGTTGTGTGTTCTTGACTCTTTCTACCCGTCGACATCCAGCACCACAGCAGTGTCCGTGCCGATTCCTCAATCCCTGAGAGATACAAGGTCTGTGGTCACAGCAGTGCAGATTTCGTCTTCAAATTATTATGCCGGATTTCGAGATGGAAACCAGGATACACACGACCAAATCCAGTACTTCTTCATATCAAGAGCCAGGAGAGGCCAAGAACATTTACGAAAATTATTGAGATGCACCCACGACGGCGTACAGAGTAGTACAGTAGTCGTACGTGGTAGATATTCCGTCGTGTTCGTTCGTTCAGCACAATACAAAATAATCCGTATGCGCCCAGCATGATGCATCGCAGATATGACTACTGCAGGTATTACCGAGGTCGCGCCTCATTACCACCAATTACTAGTACCTTTGGTACGTATTATCGTAGGGTTGGTAATTTTTTTTCAAGTATTTACTGGTACGTGTGTGATATAGCACCTTCTACGCATAGGGTTGAAGTCATTGAATTCTACTGTAGTTGCGTACCCTTTTTTTTGTGCGCTCAATAGAAGGATGCAACACGTTACACGTGGATTTATGTCGCGACCGGGTACCTGCGATTGTAATGTTGATACGTATGATACCATAATTTTGTAAGTGTTCAGGTCGTCTGTGATTGATACCTGTAACACCGTCTATGTTTGAAGTTTTTGCTTTCTACCAGGTACTTACTATACTCGTGTACAGCTGTTGTAGTCATGTACCCTTTTCTATGTGGATGGTATGATTGGATTGCTGTAAGCGCTGCGTCTTGATTGCCACAGATGGTAAATGGAATACTCTTTACTACTCTTTACTTCTTCTGCTGTATTGTGGAGCGTACCCGAAAGAAAACACACGACTCTTGGGTGCAGATTGAAGACCCAAAATCGGTCAACTACAAACACATCAAGTATTTATCTGTAGACTTTAGAATAAGAAGCAGTTTTGCGTCCCATCTTTTGTACCTGGTACTGGTACGCGTTAGACCAGAGACCCAGGACATCTGTAGAAGGTTGTGAGCAAGCGACCCAGAACGGCCACGCTACACACCCGACCCGGCAGAGTGTCGACGTTGGTGCCGGGGCGTAGACTTACTCCTTCCGTCAAGTACGCGTGTGTAGTTCACGGGTTTTTCTTTCCCAGGATGTACATACACTCTGAGCGCGCTGGTCACCCTATTTGTCTTACAAACAACACCGACCAGCACCAAAAAAGGGGCATCACAGGGACACCGAATGACCGAAACGAAAGACCTTCACGAGCTTCAGATTGATCTTCAAGCAGGCCGGGAGCCGGCCCGGCGAGGGCTCCCTCCGTGAGACGCAGCAGTCTAGAGCAGTCTACAACCAGCATTCCCGCTATGAGGACAACCGTCCGCCGTACACATTTATTCTATTAAAACCGTCTTTTTTGTTTCGGGACAGAACCATGACGTGGTGCGGCACTGCACGAGAATGACGAACAACGCACTCAGATACTCGTAAAAGAAGCCGAAACACAGCACCACAATATAGGGCCGTGTGCTGTCCACCTGTACAGCAGTATACCGTGGTAGCACTATCGAGCCCCATCTATAGCCCCCACGCCGCACAAACACGACTGCACGCATTCATTTGTCGCGACGACGCTCACCTGTCGTTCCGGTTTCTTGTTCTGCTGCTGCTGCTGCTGGGGTTGGGGGCTTATTTCGCTGCTGCTGCTGCTGCTGCTGCTTGGATCAAACCAGACTCTTGCGCTTTTAGACGGTGTCTTGAAAACTTCAGAAAAAGAAAAAAAAAAAAAGAAGCCAATAGCAGGTATGCCAGATCTCTTGTCAGCGTCTCTTCGGTGCTGTTTTCCTGTAGTGTGACGGTCTTGAATGTCAGGAGCGTCCGGGTCAGTATTGTTCTTGGTCTCTGTCTGTTGCCTGTTGCCTGGTTCCGTCTGGTTAGTGTGTGGTGGTTTGCTCTGATGGTGATGTGTTGTCCTGGGCGGGGGGAAGTTGTGATTCAACGTGGAACTATTATGAATAGTAGTGGCGGAATCTGCAAGTCGAGGAATAATACCTGGTGTATATATAAGATGCACTTGATTGAAGAAGGGCCTTGTCCAATCACGGGCCGCCACTATTCCATGTCCCAGGTCCCCCTGTTTCGTGTTTTCTATTATTATGAGAAAATCCTCTGTTGTTGCGGTTTCTGGAGGGATTACCGTCTGAATGTAGGATTCGATAAATTAATGTTCCTTGTTTCCTTTTTTTCTACGAGATTGTGAGACCGCTGTAGAACGTACGTGTGATCGTTGTGGTTCCTGGAAGGAAGGAATACCATGCGAATGTTCGATTCGAAAATATATACTCCGTATAACGTATTTCGTACCATCTGAATGTTGGATTCAAAAAAAAATAACCAATCAATGTCTGACAATTAATTCAAGGAGAGCATCTATCTGGGGTAAATCATAAAAAAAGAAACAAAGCCATATATTCGCCACCATCTGGGAGTTGCAAACCCACGACGAGTACGAGCTGGTTGGGATTCTTTTTTTCGAAATTAAGTGTACCTGGTAACATTTTTTCAGTCCTGTTTTTACTCGATTAAGGCGTGCCCCTCCCCGCTTTCGTCTGGGAATTTAAAAACAAAACTGCCGTGTCGATGTTTAATTTCGTGTACCATTGATCACGGATATTTGTGGCCGTCGCGATCCCGCGCACCCTATCTATGGTGCTATCCGTACTTTTTATACTGAGATACTGGTGGCACGATCATTACATTTCGTGATTGAGTGGTAAATACGTACTTCGTATAGCTTCATGGGGCCCCGACACAAATTTTCGTTTTGTGTTTTCGATTCGATGTGTTTTTTTTGTTTCGTTCTATTTTTCACTCTTGGAACACATCCTACAATAATACGTGTTTCGTGCCTCTAGTGATCAGTACGATGGCCGCGCATCGCATCGTCTACTCGGCTTACTGCATAATAAGAATGCACAGTAGCAGTAGATCCTAGCGGAATCCACGCACAGGCGTGTGCGCGCGGTTCCTAGGTTAGATCAGGCAGCCCGCCGCAGAGCCACGCACTCCAGCCGGTGTCGAACCGACAGGTTGATGTTCAAGCTTCAGGTCTCAACAGAACATATGAAAGCAAATGGCGCTCAAAGCTAGTGTTGGTTATCCGCCTTGTCGAACATGACAGGATGAGGGGAAGGAAGAGAAGCGAAGAGTGGAGGAGAGAAGAGAGAAGAGGCGGACGAGTGTGAGCGTGCACGGTCGATCGATCACGGAGCTCTCAAGTATCAAGACCCCCAGCATGCCGGGAAAACTGAAACTCGAACGAAAAGCTCGCGGCTTAACTCGAAACGGCATTTCGGGGTTCTTCCGCATGTAAACCCGACATAAATGATCCAACGGACTTTTACCGCACACTACTGAATCAGCGTTGAACATACCGCACTGCTTGTACTGCCAGGGTACTTTGTACTGTAACTGTTGCTGGGAAGCACTCGCTACATGAGACTATACCGATCAGCGACTGGGCGTAAACTACTGGCTACTGCTGGGTACGATGGTGGCTATATCCTTAATACCACCCCTCGAAATAATAGGTGATATATATAGTTAACTTTGCTGTGTTCGACTATCAAATAGGATTACCGAAATACTAAGTTTTAACCTACTCCGTTATATATTTTCGAAACTTCAACTCACGTCAAATGGTTGGTGTTATGATACTGCTTTGTATGAGGTTGAACACCCGGTAATCACCTGGGTTCTGGCACTGGGATGGTATTTGTAGTACTTGGAAGGCGTATCTTAGGTGGAAAACCAGGGGTTTTCAAGAGAGACACGAGCGTAGTCTGAGTCTCCGTCGTGCAAGGAAGGAATATGGTGACTATTCTATCTCTAAGCGAACAACAGATGTGAGTACCAATGAGTACCGGCTTAGTAGGCAGACCTGCCCAGGGATACAAAGTGTCCTGCTCCCTGTGATCTTAACAAGTGGCGTCGTCGGCAGGACGCTTTGGCTTTTTGCCGGTACAATTCTTTTTATCACTCGGTTTTTGCTTTCGCTTAGCTTATTTTAGAGTCAGTTTGCTCCACTGCGCGATGCAGACTCACGAAGAGGGAGGGTCTGCTTTCCCTCATGGTGGACGAGGCACTGAGGCCCAGAGCTCCCCAGTGCCCCACCGCCCAAAGCTTGTCGATGGAGATCGGACTCCTTGTACAACAGACCACCAAGCGGAGCGCGTGTCTCGGCAGGAGCCCCATGATGACGACATGGATCGCGCTCCTGGTACAACACACCGACCCGAGGATCCAGGGCTGGGGCCCCTAGGCGAATCTCGAGCAGCTACCGGCAGACGGATCTCGTTCAAGACCTTTTCCGAGCCTTCTCGCTCGCCGGAACGAGCTCTACCGTCAAAGCCACCTGGCTCCGCCGAGAGCATTGAGCCAGCTTCTTCTGCTCGGGGCCGGAGAGCGTCGGACTCTTCGGAGCGCGTGGCGCGCGTAACCAGCCAGGCATTGGGTTTTTCAGTTTTGACTCCCCACCCGCGCCCTCTGCCGTCCAAGCCACCTGGCTCCGCTGAGAGCGTTGAGCTAGCTGCTTCGGCTCTGGGCCGGAGAGCGCAGGACAAACCTGGTCGTAGCGTTTTTCACGCCACCCAGCTGCGCTCTTCGCCGTCAGATCTACCTGCTCCTGGGCTAGATGAGAAAGTGATGGAGTCTGTTTTTAAGCCTCGTACGATTCCACTGCAGCCCGACCTCGCTCGTACGCGTGGGATAGCCGCGAGCCATGCTGCCTCTCGTGATTTGTTTCCCCCAACGCGAGCGCACGATGCGATTATTTCCGTGCCTGAATCACACGATGACGAACTGGATTTCAGTATGGAGCCCGCTTCCCTCACTGCTGTAGCTGCAAACGACGATTCCGCGGGGAAATTCCGTACTGCTGCGCGCGTTAGTACTGCTGTTAGAGGGGCGGATGCGGCCGCTCGTGAGAGATTTCCCGCGTTTCGCCCACAAGACGGCACACAGGACTTCAATATTGAGTCTACTTCCCTCGTTGCTGTAGGAACAAGCAGATATCCTAGCAGCTCCAGTACTGCGTCGAGCGTTGCTACTGCTGTTAGAAAGAGCGATGCGGTCGCTTATGAAGATTCTCCCACGCCTCGCTCACAAGACGGCACACTGGATGTGGGTATTGCGCCTGCGTTGCCCGCTGCTGTGCCCACCCGCGTCGCTTCTGCTGAAATTTTCAGTACGGCTGCGAGTTTGGATGCTGGTGTTAAATAGAGCGATATGGCCGCTTGTTAACGTTTTCCCACGCCTCGCCCACAAGACGGCACCCTGGGTTTCGGCATTACGCCTGCTCTGCTCGCTGCTGTGCCCACCTGCGTTTGTTTCTGCTGAACATTCCAGTACGGGTGCGAGTTTTGATACTGCTGTTAAAGGGAGCGAAATGGCCACTCGTGAAATTTTCCCACGCCTCGCCCACAAGACGGCACACTGCATTTCAGTAATGCACCTGCCTTTTCTCTGCCGTCGCCACCCACGCTGATTCTGCTGGAACCTACAGTACTGCTGCAAGTATTGAGACTGCTGCTAGAGGGAGCGAGACGGCCGCTCGTGAAGTTTTTCCTGCGTCCCGCCCACAAGACGGCATCGTGGAGTTCAGTATATCGCCTACCATACCCGCTGCTGTAGTGACCCGCGACGATTCTGCTGGAAAATGTCGTGCTGAGGAAATGTTTAATACTGCTGTTGGAAGGGACGATGCTTGTTATAGCCCCCCCAGTACCGGTGACATACCTGCACCAAACACACTGGTTGCTAGTACACGTACACCCCGTGACGACCGCATATCTATCGTGCCACCTTCTCGGATCGATGCTGGCTCCACAAGAACTCGTAGTGCTCGCCAAATGACTCGCCATGCCCTCATCCCCGCTAGACAAGTTGCTGCATCACGAGGCGCGGATACTGCCACCGCAGCTCCTTCGTTACACGACCCTGACTTCCGCCGAATAGAGCCCCCCCCTGCGCCAGTGCCCTCCCCTGCCGCAATGTGTTTCGCCCGTTCCCAACTCAGCATGCCACGGACACCAAAGGCGAAGGAGGAGTCCTCCAGCCCCTCCAGGTCTGCCAGCGGTCTGAGGACTTCGCGGCTCCTCTCCCTCGTCGGGAGGGCGGACACCCCAGCGCCCGGGCCGGACAGAGTTGGATGACGCGGTGGACTACGAGGCCCGCGATTTCAAGGACAAGGAGCGGACGACGATGCAAGGCACCGCTAGGGAAACAGCATTGGACGGGGATCGAACCCCGCCCCCCCAACGACCAGAGGCCTGGACCTCCCTCTCGGTCGAGGCCCAAGCGGCCCTCATCCGGTGCTGGTCGGACGTTCCGGGCCTCGGCGGGGGGGCCACGGCCCAATGCTCGACCCCAGCTCGGGCCGACGCTGTCGCAGCAGAGCGGCCTCTTGCTGCCGCCGACGATCAAACCGATGTCGCTGCGGCCGAACGGGCCTTGACTGCCGTCGAGACCCTCGGGGTGACCTCGGCGGAAAACGCCCGCCGCCGGGTGCAGGCGCTCACGGTGGCCGAGAATGAGGCATCAGCGGCCGCTTGCACCGCCGCCGACGCTGCCACTGCTTCGGAGGCCGCTAACAACGCTTCAAAGGCGGCCGCCGTGGCCTCGGAGGACGCCGCGCGCTCCGCCTCCTGCACTCAGGACTCCATATCCCGCGCCAGGGAAGCTCTGCGGGCGGCGCGGGTGGACAGCAACACGGAGCCCCGTCGTGTTGCCGAGACAAGTAGCTCAGGGGAGTGCCTTCCCCTCACCGAGGCTGCGACAACCGCCACTCAAGCCCCCGGTTTTGTCTCCTCCGCCCCACCCACTCCCAGCGCCATCGCGGTCGACGCCCGGATCAAGCGTACCGGGGATCTGGATTTCTTCCAGGGGAGTGTCGCCTGCATGGCCGCCGGCCCAAATTCGTGCTTCCCTCTTGAGGCGGCTTCGAGGGTCGTCGCTGCCGCTCGCGAGCTCCGACTGGACATGCCCGAGGATGACCTCTCCGTACACGACGCTTGGATCGTCATGGCTGGTGACAGTTGGACGGCCCAGCAACGCCGGGAGCACACCATGGCTCTCGTGATAAGCCTGCGGCAGGCGCACGACTTATGCTCCCCCACCGTGTTTTGACCGACCCCGACGGAGTATGGGCGACACCGCAAGCGCCTGGCCGACCTCGGCGCCCAGGGACATCGTCTCCCGGACGTCGGACAGGGCTCGGGTCAGGCCCACGCCCCCTCCAACCCCCTCTCGGACGACGGGGCTCACCGACTCCCGGGGCACCAACAACCGGGAGTCCCCGATGGATCTTGGGCCCGTGACCACCCCTACCGCCGCGATGACGCCCGGGACTGCCGGCGCCCAAGGACGGGGGGAGCCTCGGCAGGCCACGACGGCAAGGCCCGCCGCGGACAGGGTTCGGATCACGGCAGGAGCACATTTCAGCGAAACGGGGCTAGACGGTGGCGAAACCGGGGCCAGCGGACAGCTCGAGCGACGGACGAAACTGGAGCTACCGCTCGCGGGGAGACGCGTCGCAAGCAGCGGAGAAAGCCCCGTTCCGGAGATCCCCACTGACTCGAAGAGGTGCCACGCACCCTAGCAGCCGGGTCGACGGGGCCGGAAGCGTTCACGCTCTTCCTGAGGCTGCTGAGCAACCACTTCAACAGCACCGACACGGGGGCCAGCTACACCAAGTTGAATATATTTGTCGTACCTAACGGGACCCCCTTTTGCGATTTTAGCCGTGCTTTTCGAGGGGTGGTGTCGGCAGCGACGGGGACTGAGCGTGTTTGGGCACAAGGGGGGGAGGTTGGTTTGGAGGCTGTTCGGATGGTAGTGAACGAGCAGCTCCCCAGCTTGATGCCCACGCTGTACCCGGGAGTGTTGGCTACCGTGTCGAGGCCGTTTGGTATTTTGGACGCCATGTGGTTGGTTTTTGAGACTCTCGAGAATAAGGAGACACCTGCCATCAACTGCTTCTGCGACGAGTGTGCGGTCATCCGCCCCGTCGGAGCCACGGCCCGCCGGTAATGGTCGCGGCCGGGGCCGGACCCTTCTCCAGTCGTCTGTTTGGCAGACGGGGTCGAGCAATAATACGCTTGTGTTCAACGTCCTCAAATCCATCCCTGACTGCCTCGACCCGTGCTTTGACACCGCTTCCAACTGCTGGCCCCTGGAAGAACACCACTATGCTGAAGTTCACGCTGTTTGCATGTCTATCCAGACCGAGGACCCCCCCATTCTGGAGCGGTCTACGTTCATCATCCGCTCGCGCGGCCGCCCTCAGCGAAAACCAAGGCCGCTGTTTCAATGGCCACGAAGACCCACACTCCCTCAGACAGAGTAGGCACCCCTTTCTAAACCTAATCGGTATTCTAAACCCCGACCTCGGAACTCTCGGCGACGACGGAGCGGCGTTCCGTCATTGGCAAGAACGCATGACCCGACACCGCCGCGAAAATAACTCACGGCCGAACAAGACCAACCACAGAAAAACAGGCGTCGTTCCGGCCATTCGCGTGGGCAGCATCACGGCCATGGTCACAGACAAGGTGACGGCTACAACACACGCGGAACGAGGGCACCAACAGTCTAACTCCGGCTACCACGACGGTGGTTCAACGCCCCCTGCTGCTTCCACCCCGGCTCCCGCGTCGGAGGTTTGCTACGGTGCCTCGCATAATTCGGACGGTAACCCCAACGGACGCCATCGGGGCACCTTCCGCGCCGGTAACTAACAGGTCGACGGCGGTTCGGCTCCTCCTGCCCGCCCGCCATCAGCATTGCCGGGAGAAAACTCATTGACTTCACAAGATGCACGAGTCCCAGGCTTGCTCAGCACTCAGCGTCGCCCTGCACCGCTCCCCCCCTCGCGCGTTGCTCGGTACTTCGGACCGACGCAGCGACTCAGCTCCACCGATTCCACCGGGGAGCCGCCGGGGGTCTTCGCCGGCGTCGCGAGCCCAAGCCTCGAACGCCGATTCCCTTACTCAGGGCACGAGAGCAGGCGAGATAAACGCCCCTCTCCCGAACCACGCACCGCGGCACCACGCGTGTCGCGCCGTCGCGTCCTTGTTTTCAGCGAGGGTGTCCCCCTCTTTCACCTCCCGGCCGTGCGGTTGCGGTCGGTTTGAGGTGCGGGAAGGCAAACACCGAAACCCCGAGATCTCAGTAAAAGCTCGACTCAGCGTTTCCTCGAAAATAACGGTGGCCGCTCCATCTTGTTTCCTATCAAGGAAGAGTCGACAAGAATAGTTACCTCGTCTACCTTCCCCACCAGGTCTAGAGGACGGAAGCCCTCTCCGGTGGACCCTTTGTTGCCCCCCACCGGAGCACCGTTCGTGAAGTCGTCCATAGGGTCTGCAGGCCCTCTTTGTTCTTCCCACACGCCACTCCACGTGCGCTGCGCTCCTTCGGCTCAAGTCGTACTGGAAAAACCTGGTACTGCCCGTCGAGCCAGTGGTGACTCCACAGCCTCCGGTCTGATCAACCGGACAGCATACCCGTTAAATTCGGAAGAATCGGGGCTCTCGTCAAGCAGAACGGGCTCAGAACCCCCTGCCCCCTTTAGTCCAGGACAGAGATCATCGGGCGCAGTACGACCTTTCGGCGATTTTTTGCCTACGGGCAATGCTGACACTGAGCCAATATACGTGGAACCGGACTCGCCTCGTGCAGCAGGGGCTCAGTGTTCACAGAGAAACACCCCCCCACACACACACACCGCAACGGCGGCCACCGACGACTCGACATCTTCGGTCTTCGTCCCTACTCTCGAGTATTCAACGGAACGGATGGTACGGTTCTTGCAGCCCCCCTCCTATTTTTCACAGTGGTCCCGCTCGGGTTTTGTCATTGATGGAGTGACAAACTCCTGCGCGGAGCAGTATATGATGGCTGAAAAGGCTCGCCTTTTTCTGGATCACGACACAACGGAGCGGATAATGGCTCCGCCAGATCCTCGCGAGCACAAACGCCTCGGTCGAGGCGTGCATAACTTCGACTGCGCTACCTGGGACCGCGTTCAGGAAGACGCCGTCTTTGCTGGTTCCTTTGACAAGTTCACGCAGACCCGGTCATAACGCAGCACCCATTGAGCACTGGCAACAAAGGTTTGGCTGAAGCCAGCTCTTTTGACCCCGTGTGGAGCATCGGTCTCCGAGCAGACGACCCCGAGGCTCAAGACCGCCCTCGGTGGCGTGGACACAATTTTCTCGGGAAAGCTCTTTCTGATGTTCGCGATACCCTCCGCTCAAGTGAGGCCGGGTTGGAACCCCTCACCTCCTCTCATCAATTTTGCACTCCGACCACGACTGATATATTTCATGAGATTTCCCCAGTGCCGCCTCGCCCTTTGGCCGTGGCCCGCGCTTGCCTTGGTTCTCCCTTGGAGTTCTCGACCTATTTTTCTGACGCGCCGGCTGATCACAGCCCCGAGGTTTTGGCTGTCGCACCTAGTGTCGACCCCTTCCTCGCGCTGCCGGAACACGGCCCCTGCCTCGTCGAGGGCACCATTACCCTCGATGACGCCTCTTTTACTACCAAAATCGATCCACAGCGGAGCTGGCGTTCTTGCACCTTTTGGCTGCGTAGCGCTGCTTGACACTGGCTCCCCACCGACCTTCATTCGGCGAGATGTTTTGGACCACATGCTTGAGGTTGATGCGGCATCCATCGCGTGCGAGCAGAAATGCGCCCCCCGCTCCTAGGGGGGAGTTGGCGAATCAACAGCTCTGAAGACCTCGACGAGAGTGTGCCTGAGCGTCCAATTGGTTCGAGAAAATGCGCCTACGTGCTCCCTCGCAGTTTGGGTCTGCGTGGTCCCCCCCTCAGTTACGCAGCATGCAGTACTGCTGGGACGCGACAGCTGGAAGCGTTTTAATAGTCACTCCTACCGCTCTCTCCCGCTTCGGCCGTCAGACGATCGCGTAATTGGCGAGTTGGACTTACTTCACCACACCCCGACAGGCATGTCCGTGTACGCCATCGGCCCCGCCGCTTCGGGTGGAGGCTTCCATCTCCGCTACGAGGGCGCGGCGGGCGTCACCCTGTCTGACGATCCTCAACTCCTTGCGGTTAATTTGGTTCGAAGCGATAGCTCCCCGGCACTCACTGGGCACTACTTGGTCGACACGATGACCCAGTCCGACCTGCCCTCGATTGAGGAGCACTCCGTCGCGGGAGACAGGTTCTTTCCCTTGTTGAAGTGGCGGCCCTCGAGCCTAGAGCTATCCTCGGCGTCGCCCACGCCCCACTGCTGAGCGTTCAACTGGATGTTATGCAGCAGGACAACCGAGCCCCCAGCCCTCCCCCAGGACTATCTTGGGTGGCTCCGGTCTCGGCAGTTACAACTTCCCCTCTCGCAGCTCCAACTTCGCCCTCGCCTGCACTGCTTGAGCGTTTGAGCCCAGCGCAGCGCGTTTCGTTCTTGGGCGCCTGAGCACATTTGCCGATGCACCTGCGGGGGGTAGCTTTAGACTTTCACGGCACGGATTGGGCCCCTGAGGCCATCGAACAGCTGGGGTATGTTCTCTACCATTTTCCGAACGTTTTCACGAAGTCCAAAGCTGATTTTGGTTCCTGCTTGTTGATGCGTTTGGTGATATCGGCCCCGGAAGGGAACGCTCCTGTCACGTCCAGGCCGCACCGCATCAACCCCATTCTCGCCAAGAAAGTGGAGTCCACCGTTGATCAGTATCTAGCGACAGGTCTGATCCAGCACTCGACCTCTCCGTACTCCAGCCCGCTGGTGGTCATCCCGAAGAAGTCTGGAGGCGTTCGGATTACAGTGAACTGCGAAAAACTCAACCAGATCAGCAACCTCAGCCAGCTGCCTATTCCTCGTGTGGATCAAGTTCTCGACTCCCTGGGGAAGGGACGGATGTTTTCTCTCTTCGATTCGGTATCGTCGTCCCACCAAATTACCGCGCACAAAGACACCGTCCCTATCACGGCGTTTTGCCCTCCTACGGGACTCTACGAGTGGCGCGTCATGCCCCAAGGCAGCAGTCAACTGCCTGGCTGGTTCGTCAAAGTGATGAACGAAGTCATCAAAGGTCTGGCACAGGTATCGGCCAACCTCGATGATGTGATCGTCTTCGACTCTGATCCGACGGCCCACGTCAAGACGATACGAGCTCTTTTCAAACCCCTGCGCAAACACAAACTCAAGCTCTCCCCCTCGACGGCTCGCCTCGGCGCCACGGACGCTAATGTTTTGGGCCACTCCATTTAGCTCGCGGGTATACTCCCCAATCCGGAAAACGGTTCGGCTTTGTAGAAAAGGCCCGTGCCCAAGAACCTCAAGCAGGTCCGTGCGTTGATGGGTGGCGTGGGGTATTATCGCAATTTCTTGCCCGACCTGTCTTAAAGGATCCGTCCTCTCACTGCTCTCCTCCGGAAGAGGGTTAAGTACGTCTTTACGCCGGCCATGGAAGTTATCGTTCGCCAGATCCTCGCCGAGCTCGCTGGCCCGCCAATTTTGGTTTTCCCGGACTGGGACGCTGTAGCCGACGGCTCTCGCCCCTTTCGCGTGTACTGTGACGCTTGCATCGACGGTTTTGCCGCGCTTGAACAAGAACAACTGGACCGCTCGGTACGGCCCATTGCTTATATCAGTTGCGCTACTCTCGAATCCGAGAGGGACTGGACCCCGTTGGATCTGGAAGCTGGCAGCATTGTCTGGGCTATCAAACGACTCCGTGGCTACCTATGGGGGACAAATGTTCGCATATTTTCGGACCACAAGGCTCTTGAGAGCATGGTCAAAGTAGGGGATCACAACGCGCGAGTTCAGCTGTGGTTCGAGTTCCTCACAGCGTTCGACTACACCCTCGAGTACCGCAAGGGCAGCGCCAACGGCAATACCGATTTTCTTTCTTGCTTGCCAAAGCCGGCCCCGGAACACGACCGCAGTGGGTCTAGCAGCCTCACACCCGTCGAAGACGGGGGTATCTTCCTCATCAAGGCCTGCGGGCTTTGCACTAACTCTTTCCGACCCCCGGTGTTGGTTTGGGTAGGCTGGTGCCCCGCACCGAAAGTGCCGTCTTGGGTGGGCTGCCTTTCACCTCTTCGGATTTTCGCGATTTTCTCACACACGGGCCACGTATGAGGAATTACGATCTCTCTGCTCCTTCGGGGAGATTCGTCGCTCGTGTCTCTGCCTCAGTTGCCACCGTCGATCGCCGTCCTGGCTTGACGGTTTTGTCACCCGCGCCGCAGACGCCGCTTTTGCTTCGGTTTTTGTCGTACCCCCCGGGGGCGACCAGGGCCTTGCAGAAGCCCCCGCTGCAGCGACGACTGTCGCCCAGCGCGCTCCTCCCCCGACGAGCATTTTACAGGGACAATAATCCGCCGTGAGCACTACTCCGGCCGCGTCTGCCCCTTCAGTCCAGGGCAATGCAAAAGCCCCCGCTGCAGCGACGATTATCGCCCAGCACGCTCCTCCCCCGACGAGCACTGTACAGGGAGAAGATTCCGCCGTGAGCACTGCTCCGGCCGCGTTTGCCCCTCCCGGCCAGGGCAATGCAGAAGCCCCCGCTGCAGCGACGACTGTCGCCCAGCGCGCTCCTCCCCCGACGAGCATTTTACAGGGAGTAGATTCCGCTGTGATCTCTGATCCGGCCGCGTCTGCCCCATCGCCGCCGGTCACCTCGCCGCCTTCGAACGTTTTGCCGTCTTCCGGCCGCATCTCCACGCGGACGGGCCAACGAACAGCCACCGCCGCTAGCTCCGCGCCGCCTGCTGTTGATTATGACTTCGGGCCCGGCGGGGCCCCTAGACCATTAGCCCGGCGTGCTATCACCCCGCCGCGAGCCCCACGGCCGCGACCGACCGCGCCAGTCTCTTTGACCCCGGGTGCTGCCGCTTGGTTGGTCCCGAGGGTACCCATCCCGTCCGAACGCGACCGCGCCGAGCCCGTGGGAACCCCTCTTTTACGGCTTCCGCTGCCAACTGACGCACCGCCCGTCCCCACAAATGACTCGATGCTCTCGGCGCAGCTGCCGTATTTCAGTTCGGTGATTCTCCAGCGCGCTACTCGCACACCGATTGGGCTCGGGAACGACAGACCGAGCCCGCGTGCAACGCCGCCATGCGCTACATAGCCCTTGGCCGGCCGGAAGTTTTTCCAGCGGACGTTTGGTCGTGTTTCCCTTCCCACCAGCGCCCTCTTTTTTCGGAGGTTCAGGAACTGGCTACCAACAGCCGTTTACACATCACCGACGCGGACATCGTTCTACTCGTCCGGCGGCCGTCCCCCCCCTTTCGTCAGGCACGCAACGCCCGGTGGGTCGTACGGCTTGTGTATTGAATGACGAGCCTCTTCGCATTTACATGCCGCTCCTCACGCGCCCCTGGGTCATGCAGACTTGCCATTCCACGGAGTCCTGCCACCTAGGAACCGCGCGCACCTTACGTATGCTCGAACGTTTCTAATGGTGGATCGGTATGAGCATCTGCACCCGGTGGTGGTAACGCAATGGCTTGACGTGCCAAGCACCGAAAACGCCGCGACAGATGGTTCGGTGGCCGATAATCACATTGCCCTTGCCAGAAGGGCCCGGCATCGCCGTCAGCATCGATAATGTCGGCCCCCTCCCGGTGACGCCTCGCGGAAATACCTACATCTTGCTTTTCACTGATCGTTTCAGCCGCCGAGCCGACACGTACGCCGTCACTGCGGCAGATTTCACGGCTGCGGGCACGGCTAGCAATCTCAACCACCGGTATATTCCTCTCTGGGGGTGCCCGCGCAGCATCCTCTCGGGCAACGGCCTCCAGTTCTGCTCCAAGCTTTCGCACGCCGTATATCAGCTTCTTGGGGTTCAAAAACTTGCCACCAGCTCCTCCCACCCAAACGGCAACGCTGTGGTGGAACGTGTAAAATACACAATGGCCCAGATGCTGGCAATGGTCGTCATCGAGTTCCAGAACAACTGGGATGAACATCTCCCTCATGTCGGATTTGCTTACATCAATTCGGTCAGTGCCGCCACGGGTTTGGCTCACAACGAGGTACATATGAGTCGGCTGCCACGCCTCCCCCTCCCGATTTTCGAGCGTGTTGGAGTCGCCGGCCACCAGAGCTTGACCCGCGACCCCCTCGCCTATTGCGACTTGGCGATGGACCGCCAGCAGCGCGCGTACGATATCGTTCTCGAACACCACGCCCTTACTGTTCCCCGCGTGAAGCGCCGCCACTCCGCCCTGGCCGACGCTCTTCGCCCGGTCCCCAGATTCGACGTTGGCGGCTGGGCGTGGGTGTACAATACGACGACCACCATCCGCCAGGGGGCAAAACCCGACACGGACGCCAAGGTCCTCTAGGCCAAACTCTCACTCAACTGGACAGGCCCCTGCAAAGTTCTCGCCGGTGCCCCCTGCTTCGCAGCGGACACCCCGGACGGATTTCCTCTTAGGGCAAAGCTCCTGTATTAGGATCTTCCCTCCGATATGCCTGGTGCGGATGCTCGTCGTCGAGTTTCAGTTCAACGCTGCAAGCCCTGTGCCAACCCTCACGACCCTGGTGATATGCCGAAATATTCGCCAGCGGGGTTGACGCAGTACGTGCAAAACAACTTCTCCAAGACATCTCTCCCGTACCACGTCACCCAGGACGAGGTCTCGACACCTCTTCACCGACTCGAAGTGGAAAATACTACCGGACACCAATCGGTTCGAGGTCGAGTTGGCGTCATAGCAGTGATGTACGAGACGCACTGGACTGGACTCTCCCGTCCATCCTGAGAACGGGAAATGGACCTTCAGCTTTCTCGCCTCGCAATGTTGCGCTACTGGGCCGGCACCCCGAGCCAGCATCGCCAAACCAACCACCTGTACCGCCGAATGAGAATCGGCGCGGTCCAACGGGAGCTCTCTCGGAATAACGGCGAGCGGTTGCTGGCACCCGGCTATGGCTGCGTCTCGCACGTCGACTGGCTCCGCCGATACTGCAACACCGTGCTTCCAAACGGGGCTCATGTTTTATACAAGGGCGACGACGGTCTGTGGTGGCTCGGGAAAATCAGTGCGATTACGCCCTCGGATGGGGTATATTTGGCTCCATGTTTGGACGACCCGGGACCGATCAAGCTTCCTCTTTCTCCGGCGCGCTACACGACTTCGACGAGAGCTGTACGTGGCTCTTGGTGTCTACAAATTCACTCGGTTAGCGCATTTGTACGGGGAGTCTAGCGAAACGTAGACGAATTTCGAGGCGCCGCCGTGGATAGCTGATTTTCGCTTCTCGGCTGCGCTCGATTTTGTTCTTGACGTTTTCCTGGAGTTTGGGCGGTGGTCTTTCTAGTTGTTGACCTTTTCCGAGTTTTCGGGTCGAGGCTTGTTCTGGAAGGTGTGTTCCTGGGTTGTTTGCTTGATTGTTTTTCTTGGGCTTGGTTGGGCGTTTGTTTCGCGTATTCTGTCCTGCCTAACCCCCCCGCTCAGTACCGGGGCAGGGTTGGGTAATCGGGCCACTCATTTGTGGCAAAGGACGCGTTTCTCGAGTAGAAGGCTGGGTTTTCGGTGTTTCTTGACATCTTTCGTGATATTTTTCTTCTCGTCTTTTTTGTATATTTTCTGTTCACTTTCCCTGCATCTTTCTCGCCCCCCCCGTCGCGGGTGACATGGCGATGATTTTTCGTTGATGATTTCTTCCTGCCCCTTAAGGCTACGCCTTTCTGGCATTCTTGTTTACGTATTTTGCCGGTTTCGTTGCCTTGCCGTTCAGAGGTGTGGGAGTGGGTTTCGAGGAGCCGCATCTACGACACGAATTTCCCATAGTTCTGCATATACGGCTCATCAGAGTGGGCTAGTGTTATGATACGGCTTTGTATGATGTTGAAGACCCGGTAATTACCTGGGTTCTGGCACTGCGATCGTACTTGTAGTACTTGGAAGGCGTATCTTAGGTGGAAAACCAGGGGTTTTCCGAAGAGGCACGAGCGAGCGTGGTCTCAGTCTCCGTCGTGCACGGAAGGAATAAGGTGGCTCTTTTATCTCTAAGCTAACAACAGATGTGAGTACCAATGAGTACCGGCTTAGTAGGCAGACCTGCCCAGGGATACATGGTGTCCCGCTCCCTGTGATCGTAACGTTGGTGTACCTGTCTGTACTACTTGTCTCCATATTTTGCGTGTGCATCCGTTGCTATGTCGCAAAAGAAGTTTACCACTCCTTTGCGGCGTCGCAAGAACATAAACCGTTCCTGCTTCGCTTATGATGGGTGAGCAACTTTGTACAGCTAATGCAACAACACGCAGAACTTGGCAACACACAAAGAAAAAATTCTTCTGTGACAAGTTTGAAGCTCGGACGAGCATGAAAACCGCAAAAAGTGTCATGCAGGCGTTGGAAACCGCGCTGGTCTCATATACATACACCAGACAGACATGATGGACACGATATTACCTCGTACGCTACCTACTACGCGCCGTTCCTGGCCGTAGAGTTTTACTTCTGAACGAATACGAGTCGAACATCAGTGTTTGTTTTGATACTTTGCTTCCGGGAGACATTCCACACTGCCATGGAGGTGCACTGCCCAATCCGTGATTTGACAGGTTGGCGTTGGTGAGCGACAAAACATACAACTGCAAAAGCCTCACCACGGTGTATCAAGAATAAACAACATTTCATTGGTCTGTTCGTTGACCGAGACACTACCTACGTAACATCCCACCACGTTTTGGCCGCCCCCCCGTACAAAGAAGACATTCATGTGGTGCTACTACAAAGCGAATGTTGCACAAATAGACTAGCAGCCGAACCACGCTTCTGCCGCCCTCCCATACAAAAAGGACGCGTGTTACTACGTACTACAAGGCAAATACATCACGCCGTTGCGTGGTTGCGACCCCGCGATGCAGATGCCCCTCGCCGCGATATCAGATGATGTCCAGCGACCACAGAAAAGATGTCACAGCAGCCCAAACCATATATATATATAATACCATATTATATCTATATGAATATATATAATAATATACATATATATATATATTTATATATAAACAAAACTACAAATTCGTTTTCTCTGGTCGGTCGCCGTGGGGGCGTTTTGGTGGCCTTTCGCAAGATTGTCAACCCTGATTCGCGAGAGCTTAGTACTATTCGCGAGTGGAGGGACTTTTCGGGAACAGATTCAACAGGACTGCCGTTGATCTCAGCTGCTTTGGCCCGAAGAGACCGGCTATAAGACGGCATACACACGATAGTAGACGGATTTGTTTTCTATTTTGTTCCGGAATAGTTTCGACCCAGGACTTCGACGCAGATCATTGGATTATTTGCGTGCGTGGACACATGTAGACAGCATACGACGGGCGTCACGCTGGTCCTGCCTCTTCGTATACCGCTTGGCCAGTTGGCCTCCTGCTAGCGTTGCTCCTGCTCGTGCCGCTCGTGCTCGTGCCGCTCGTGCTCGTGCCGCTCCTGCTGGTGCTGTTTTTGAGTTCGCTGCTTCTGTTGGTACCGGGTGCTCCTCCCGCTAGTGCTGCTCCTGCCTGATAGATGGCATCGCCTGCTCCTGGTGGTGCTGCTTCTACAGAGTGGCCTGCACTTTTTCCTGCTGCCGGTATTCAATGTTCTGCCTTCAATGCACCCCTGCCTCGGCCTCTTCTGGAGGATCTTGGAAGCCCATTTCGAACAGAGCCCCCCTGTCCAAGTCAGTGCTCGATCCCACTGTAAAGTGCAACCGCTGCATCTCCCAGCTATATGATGGAGACAGAACATTGGAGGCAATGTCGATTTTGCGACCGGCGACCACGACACCTGCCCCGGCAGCGGGATAATTTTGGAGTGGCCCAAGGACTGTGAATTATGCGCCAGGCCTATCGACGTCCGCACCGTGTCCTTCACGCTCGAGACTGGAGGTGGCGGTGAGTTGTGTTCTGTGCTTCTCGGTTGCTGTTGTTGTCGTTGGTGTTGTTGTGTGCTACCTATTCATACCACCGCGGCTGCTGTTGTTGAGTTTTTTCCACACTACTTGCAATTTTTGGTATTAACATACGAGAACACGACTAAGTACTTGGTGGCGCAGCCCGTTGCTGCTGCTACTGCTGCTGCTGCACCTTTTCCTGATGTTGTTACCCTGCGCGCCTACCGCCCCTGATGCTGTTTTTCTCGTTTCAGGCTGGTTTATGTAGTCGTCGTTCGCGTTGTTGCTGTTGTAGGGACCTTTGAGTCAGTATCTACTGCCGCTGTTGCTGCTGTTAGTGTTGTTGTTGACGTCCCTGTTCCCGTATGCTGTCGATCTCCTGGACTGAATCTACAACCAAGATGTTTTTGCCCTTGTGTTTTTTATAGTACGCGTATGCGCTGCTGTTGCCGCTGCTGCTGCCGTTGTTCTGTACAGCCTGCGTTCCTTTCCACACCAAGGCAGGTGCCTACCTTCGCTGCTGCTGCTGTTGTGTACCTGGTATGCTGTTGGTGGTGTTGCTGTTTGTTGCTGATCTCGCACGTAGTCGACCTTTAACATTAAATCCAAGACAAAAAACGTACTAATAATGCCATATGTTTATGCGTTACTGCGCCTACTGCCATTTGCTTTTGTTCGTGCTGCTGCTGCCGCTGCTAATGCCGTTGTTGTTTACAGCCTGCGTTCGTTTCCTCAACAGTGTCTACCGCCGCTGCTGCTGTTGTTTTTTATGCGGTTGTTATTGTTATGGTTGTTGTTGTTGTTGTTGTTGTTGTTGTCGTCGTTGCTGTGTTCCCGCACGCGAGAACACGACTTACTTGGTGGCGCAGCCCAGTGCTGCTGCTGCTACTGCTGCTCCTCCTTTTCCTGCTGCTCTAACCCCGCGCGCTTATCGTCCCTGATGCTGATTTTGTTGTGTACGAAGGCGTCGTTCGCGTTGTTGCTGTCGTACGCAGCTTTGAGTCAGTGTCTGCCGCCGCTGCTGCTGCAGCTGTTGTCTATGTTGTGTTCCTTGGTGTGGTTGTTGCTGTTCCCGCATGTTGTCGACCTTCAGCACTAAATACGAGACACAAATACATACCGTACCAGGTACTACAGTAATTTCGAGATTTTTGTTTTGCACACTACAGCAGTACGTATAACAAAAAAAAATGGCTATTTTGTTTTTCTTGATACGAGCTCACACCGAGACAGGGGCATACATAGTACCTGGTATGCGTACTACCATTTGTATATGCGCTGCTGCTGCCGTTGTTTTCGTTTTGCACACTTTAACAAACTTTTTTTCCCGAACAGTTGCCGTTGTTGTTTACAGCCTGCGTTTCTTTCCACACCGAGACAGTTGTCTACCGCCGCTGCTACTGCTGTTGTTGGTCCGACACGATAACAGACAGCCGTTGAGTACAGTAACACGTTTCCATGTTTTATGCTACAGTAGTACTGCCGACTCTGCTGTCGCCGTCTCTGCCGCGAAAAAAGACGTAAGGGTTTGCCAAAATCATTCATCCCATTCCATTCCTTTTTACGTGTTGTGCTTTCTGCCTCTACAGCTCACGCCAACGCGTATTTTCTCAACTGTTTTTTTTTTTTTTTTGCCAACATCAGGTATACCTGGCCACTTTTCGGCCAAAATCAGTTTCATTATGAAAACCAGTACAAAACACACCCCAGAAGCCCTGCTATTGTCCAGGCTGACATCGTAACTAATTTTGGCTCGAAAAGGCCAACTTATACCCGTTTTTTTCTACTCTCTCTAGCTTTCAACTGATTTTGGCCAACTCTTAATCAATCAGAGGGGCCGCATACGTACACTGTTGTTTCTCTCCGTACGCGTCTGCCCTCCCTCGGTTGAAATTATTCCGATTTACGCAACGTAAAAACTCTGTACTCGCACGTACACGTTGTACGTCAAAGTACGTATTTAATTTGCATAAATATGCATACATGAGTATGCTGGTTTCACTTTTTTCCTAATTTATTTGGGGTGTGCGACGTGCGTCAGTTATTGAATAGTTGTTGTGTCCTACTGCCGCTGCTGTGTTGTTTTCTATGGTCATAGCAGTCCATACCATGGTCTCTATCTGCACCACCTCGCGTCGAGTTTGTCTCAGGTGTGGTACGGCAAGATAATTTCGTGCCGAGCTGGTAGTTCCGCGAGGACGGTCAAGAAGATTTGAGCTGTCAACGGTGGGGGGGCGCCAGAGTAAGTACGCTTCTTGGCGCCCCCGCCGTCGCAGAACAAACGAAGCCTATTAAGAGTCACTCTCTGCAGGTCCAAGAGAAGCCCGTGGTTTCTACACCGTAAAGAAAACTAAACGACTTAGATTTTGGAGGCCATATATGGCACGCTTATTTTTTTACCCGACTTTCATGGACAGAACACCGCTCGTGGCACGCATTTTTTACTTGGTTTTAGTATACCCCTGATTTTGGCTCAAACGGACCAGATATAACTGATTCTGACATTTGCCCTTTTTAAAGTCTTCGTCAACTAAACTCATACCAGGTACCAACTAAAATATTTGTATTCAACACGTCTTACATGTCTCCTGTGTGCTGTCGGTTTGTTGTCTATAATCTATGTTTGCAGGTCCGTAAGGATTGTGTCTACTGCAAAGGAATTATCAAGGACAACGGCATCTTGATCGGCCTGTACAAGCCCCCCCTGCACTTCTCGGGCTCCAAGCGCTCCAGGAAGCTCTTCATCGCCCACGACGAGCAAGTTCAGGGCGAACGCCACGCGAAGTTCGGCGAATAGGCTCGGCTGGAACTGGAGAAAAGCGCCGCCAAGAGGGAAGACTGTGTCGGTCGATCTCCTCGGTTCGGGCTCGTAATAGATCTTCGTACTGTAAGAGTCTGTTCTCGTGTCTATCATGATCTCCCGGTAGAGCCTCATACACACTTGATCTGCCTTTGGTCTGCGCCTGGGGTCTGAATATAGAGGTGTTCGCGGGCGTTTCGTTGGAGCATGCGCCTGCGTCTATAATATTTCAATACTTTCAGCAAACATCCGTTGTGCGTGTAGTTGCAAGTCTGCCAGAGGGTACTTTGAGTTCAAGTGTGGGGAGCGGACCGGTTCATTTGTTTTCGGTGGGGGTTTCTTCACCTAAGAAGAGTGTCAGCTTTTGCATCGCTTTCATCACGCTAATGCCTTGGCGAGTGCCAAAGTCTAGCTGACGTTTTTGCATCCTCTTTGGGTGCTGTGGACAACGAAAGATCCTGTTTATTTTCATCTACCTTGGGTGTAAGCCAGGGTGCTGATTCCGTTGATATTAGCGACATTCGCGTTTGCCAGGGAACTTTTGCTACTACTTACTCCCGTCGCTTCGACTTCTTTGCGTTTCACGCCGGCCCCGGGCCCACTGTTACGCTACGCTGAAGACGTTTTTCCTTGAGGAATTTCTGTCGTAGTTAGTTTGGGCGTCCGCCAAAGGTTTCGTACGTTGTCGAATCGTCAGGTAGGTGTCGCAGGACATGTGTCTACTGGCGCTGCGATTCATCGAGCAAGTGCTTACTGTCGAAGTTGCATAGCACGCTCATGTCGCCTTCATATCTCATAACAGCTGTAATACATACTACCTGCTTTTTCGGTCATTGGAACTGCTCTCTTGCGTCACCCTCATCTGCATTTAACACTAGTATTTTCCTATAACTAATACATATTTGGTTGTTAACAGGTACATTTGAGCTATTGCCCCAACTGCAGCACATACAACTGCAATTAATTGGTGGAATAGTTCAAACCAACCCACCAAAAAATACGTATTTCGGCAAGAAGATTCTTCTTACACGCTACGCTCATGCCACTCCGAAAGGAAAACTTGTACCTAGTATATATATATATATCTAAACAAAAGTATAAATTCGTTTTTTCTGGTCGGTCGCCGTGGGGGCGTTTCGGTGGCCTTTCGAAAGATTGTCAACCCTGGTTCGTGAGAGCTTTGTAATTTTCGCGAGTGGAGGGACTTTTCGGGAACAGATTCAACAGGACTGCCGTTGATCTCAGCTGCTTTGGCCCGAAGAGACCGGCTATAAGACGGCATACACACGATAGTAGACGGATTTGTTTTCTATTTTGTTGCGGAATACCTGGTAGTTTCAACAGGATTACGACGCGGGTCATGGGGTTATTTGCGTGCGTGGATACATGTAGACAGCATACGACGGGCGTCACGCTGGTGCTGCCTCTTCGTATACCGCTTTGACAGTTGGCCTCCTGCTAGCGTTGCTCCTGCTCGTGCCGCTCCTGCTCGTGCCGCTCGTGCTCGTGCCGCTCCTGCTGGTGCCGCTCCTGCAGGTGCTGCTTTTGCTTTCGCTGCTTCTGTTGGTACCGGGTGCTCCTCCCGCTAGTGCTGCACCTGCCTGGTAGATGGCATCGCCTGCTCCTGGTGGTGCTGCTTCTACAAAGTGGACTGCACTTTTTCCTGCTGCCGATACTAAAGGTGCTGCCTTCAATACTCCTCTGCCTCGCTCTCTTCTGGAGGACCTTGGAAGCCCATTTCGAACAGAGCCCCCCTGTCCAAGTCAGTGCTCGATCCCACTGTAAAGTGCAACCGCTGCATCTCCCAGCTATATGATGGAGACAGAACATTGGAGGCAAAGTCGATTTTGCGGCCTGCGCCCGCGACACCTGCCCCGGCAGCGGGATAATCTCGAAGTGGCCCCAAGACTGTGAATTATGCGCCAGGCCTATCGACGTCCGCACCGTGTCCTTCACGCTCGAGACAGGAGGTGGCGGCGAGTTGTGTTCTGTGCTTCTCGGTTGATGTTGTTGTTGGTGTTGTTGTTTGCTACCTATTCATACCGCCACGGCTGCTGCTGTTGTTGTTGTTGTTGTTGTTGTTGTTGTTGTTGTTGTTGTTGTTGTTGTTGCTGTTGTTGTTGTTGTTGTTGTTGTTTGTCGCCTGTGTCTACCGCCGCGGCTGCTGTTGTTTAGTTTTTTCCACACTACTTGCAATTTTTGGTTTATTATTATACGAGAACACGACTTGGTGGCGCAGCCCATTGCTGCTGCTACTGCTGCTGCTGCACCTTTTCCTGATGTTGTTACCCTGCGCGCCTACCGCCCCTGATGCTGCTTTTCTCGTTCCAGGTTGGTTTATGTAGTCGTCGTTCGCGTTGTTGCTGTTGTAGGGACCTTTGAGTCAGTATCTGCCGCCGCTGCTGCTGCTGCTGCTGCTGCTGCTGTAGGGTTGTCGTTGACGTTGCTGTTCCCGTATGTTGTCGAACTCCAGGACTGAATCTACAACCAAGATGTTTTTGCCCTTGTGTTTTTTATAGTACGCGTATGCGCTGCTGTTGCCGCTGCTGCTGCCGTTGTTCTGTACAGCCTGCGTTCCTTTCCACACCAAGGCAGGTGTCTACCTTCGCTGTTGCTGCTGTTGTTTACCCGGTATGCCGTTGGTGGTGTTGCTGTTGCTGTTCCCGCACGTAGTCGACATTTGTTTAGCACTAACCCCAAGACAAAACACGTACTGTGAATACCATTTGTTTATGCACTACTGCGCCTACTGCCATTTGCTTTTGTGGTGCTGCTGCCGCTGCTACTGCCGTTGTTGTTTACAGCCTGCGTTCGTTTCCCCAACAGTGTCTACCGCCGCTGCTGCTGTTGTTGATTATGCTGTGGTTGTTATTGTTGTTGTTGTTGTTGTTGTTGTTGTTGTTGTTGTTGTTGCTGTTGTTGTTGTTGTTGTTGTTGTTGTTGTTGTTGTTTTTGTTGTTGTAGTTGTTGTTGTTGTCGACGTCGTTGCTGTGTTCCCGCACGCGAGAACACGACTTGGTGGCGCAGCCCATTGTTGCTGCTGCTACTGCTCTTTTTCCTGCTGCTGTAACCCCGCGCGCCTATCGTCCCTGATGCTGATTTTGTTGTGTACGCAGGCGTCGTTCGCGTTGTTGCTGTTGTATGCAGCTTTGAGTCAGGGTCTGCCGCCGCTGCTGCTGCAGCTGTTGTCTATGTTGTTGTTGCTGTTCCCGCATGTTGTCGACCTTCAGCACTAAATACAAGACACAAATACATCCCAGGTGCCAGGTACTGGCCATTTTTTTTTTTGATACGAGCTCACACCGGGACAGGGGAATAGTACGCGTACTGCCATTTGTATATGCGCTGCTGCCGATGTTGTTGTTGTTGTTGTTTTGCACACTATAACCAACTTTTTTTTCCGAACAGTTGCCGTTGTTTACAGCCTGCGTTTCTTTCCACACCGAGACAGTTGTCTACCGCCGCTGCTGCTGTTGTTGTTCCGACACGATAACAGACAGCCGTTGAGCACACTTAACACGTTTCCATGTTTTATGCTGCTGCCGACTCTGCCGTCGCCGTCTTTGTCGCGAAAAAAGACGTAAAGGGTTTGCCAAAATCATTCATCGCATCCCATTCCTTTTTAGCTTTCGTGCTTCCTGCCTCTACAGCTCACGCCAATGCGTATTTTCTAAACTGTTTCTAAAGGTGTTTTTGCCAAAGTCAGGTATTATACCTGGCCTGTTTCGGCCAAAATCAGTTATATTTTAAAAACAAGTACAAAACACAACCCAGGAGCCCTGCTATTGTCCAGGCTGACATCGTATCTGATTTTGGCTCGAAAAGGCCAACTTATACATGTTTTTTTCTACTCTCTCTAGCTTTTAAGTGATTTTGGCCAACTCTTAACCAATCAGAGGTGCCACATACGTACACTGTTGTTTCTCTCCGTACACGTTTGCCCTCCCTCGGTTGTTTTTTTTTTGCATTACGCAACGTATAAACTCTGTACTCGCACGTACACGTTATGCGTCAAAATACGTATTCACATAAATATGCATACATGAGTACTCTGATTTCACTTTTTTTCTAATTGGGGCGTGCGACGTGCTTCAGTTATTGATCTGCACAACCCCGCGTCGAGTTTGTCTCAGGTGTGGCACGGCAAGATAATTTCGTGCCGAGCTGGCAGTTCCACGAGGACGGTCAAGAAGATTTGAGCTGTCAACGGTGGGGGGCCGCCAGAGTACGTACTCTTCTTGGCGCCCCCGCCGTCGCAGAACAAACGAAGCCTATTAAGAGTCACTCTCTGCAGGTCCAAGAGAAGCCCGTGGTTTCTACACCGTAAAGAAAACTAAACGACTTAGATTTTGGAGGCCATATATGGCACGCTTATTTTTTTACCCGACTTTCATGGACAGAACACCGCTCGTGGCGCGCGATTTTTACTTGGTTTTAGTATACACCTGATTTTGGCTCAAACGGATCAGGTACAACTGATTTTGGCATTTATTTACCCTTCTCAAAATCTTCGTCAACTAAACTCATACCAGGTACCAACTAAAATATTTGTATTCAACACGTCTTACATGTCTCCTGTGTGCTGTCGGTTTGTTGTCTATAATCTATGTTTGCGGGTCCGTGAGGATTGTGTCTACTACAAAGGAACTATTAAAGACAACGGCATCTTGATCGGCCTGTACAAGCCCCCCCTGCACTTCTCGGGCTCCAAACACTCCAGGAAGCTCTTCATTGCCCACGACGAGCAAGTTCAGGGCGAACGCCACGCGAAGTTCGGCGAATAGGCTCGGGTGGAACTGGAGAAAAGCGCCGCCAAGCGGGGAGGCAGTGTCGGTCGATCTCCTCGGTTCGGGCTCGGAATAGATCTTCGTACTGTAAGAGTCTGTTCTCGTGTCTATCATGATCTCCCGGTAGAGCACCATACACACTTGATTTGCCTTTGGTCTGCGCCTGGGGTCTGAATATAGAGGTGTTCGCGGGCGTTTCGTTGGAGCATGCGCCTACGTCTATAATATTTCAATACTTTCAGCAAACGTCCGTTGTGCGTGTAGTTGCAAGTCTGCCAGTGGGTACTTTGAGTTCAAGTGTGGGGAGCGGACTGGTTCATTGTTTTTCGGGGGGGGGTTGCTCCACCTAAGAAGAGTGTCAGGTTTTGCATCGCCTCAATCACGCTAGTGCCTTGGCGAGTGCCAAGGTCTAGCTGACTTTTTTGCATCCTTTTTGGGTGCTGTGGACCACGAAAGATCCAGTTTTTCAATCTACCTTGGGTGTAAGCCAGGGTGCTGATTCCGTTGATATTAACGACATTCGCGTTTGCCAGGGGACTTTTGCTACTACTTACTCCCGTCGCTTCGACTTCTTTGCGTTTCACGCCGGCCCCGGGCCCACTGTTACGCTTCGTTGAAGACGTTTTTCCTTGAGGAATTTCTGTCGTAGTTGGTTTGGGCGTCCGCCAAAGGTTTCGTTCGTTGTCGAACCGTTAGGTGTCGCAGGACATGTGTCTACTGGCGCTCCGATTCGTCGAGCAAGTGCTTACTGTCGAAGTTGCATACCAGGTATCACGCTCATCATGTCGCCTTCATATCTCGTAACAGCTGTACTGTAATACATACCTGGTGGGTACTATTAATACCTGTTTTTTCGGTCATTAGAACTGCTCTCTTGGGTCACCCTCATCTGCATGTTCCACTACTATTTTCCTTATTATTATACTAATACCAGGTAAATATTTGGTTGTTAACAGGTACATTTGAGCTATTGCCCCAACTGCAGCACATACAACTAACTGCAATAGGTGGAATAGTTTAAACCAACTCACCAAATAAATACGTATTTCGGCAAAAGTTTTCTTACACGCTACGCTCATGCCACTCCGAAGGGAAAACTTGTATATATATGCATATGTATTACTAAGATTATGTATTACTAAGACAATGTTGGGCTTACCACAGGCCAGAACGGCCCTCGCCACAGCTTACCACTTTCTTACCCCCACTCTTACTTCCAGTGATCCCGGCTCAACGGCCTCACCACAGGCCGGTATTTCGTACCCACCACTCTATTTTCAAGTGATCCCGGCCTACCACAGGCCGGTATACTTTGCGAAGTTTTGGTCTTGCGTGTCGGTTTGCGTGTCGTGCATGTCGTTGCTGCTGTCTTCACCGACTGCTCTCCTCTTCGTCGTCATCTCGGTGTGATACTGCTGCCGTCACCTCGCTCGAGTGCACGTCCTGTCTCCTGTGTCTGCTTCGTCGCGTGCCTCGTTGGACCGGTGCATATACCGGTGTGTTGCTGCGCGTCAGGCATATCGTTGCTGCTGTTTTCGCCGACTGCTGTTCTCATCGTTGTCATCTCTGCGGGGTGCGTCGTCTTCTCGGTGCGATGCTATTGCCGTCACCTCGCTCGAGTGCATGCCCCGTCTCCTGTGTCTTCTCCTTCGTCGCGTGCCGCGTTGGACCGGTGCATATACCTGTGTGATGCCTCAGCCCCTTATTTTTTAGGGGGGGGGTGAGACTACTGTTTACAGTACCAAGTCAGTCCTGTTTTAAGGCACAACACACTTCACACATACATTCGGATCGTAGTAGCGCAGTCCCGTTCTAGGGGAAAATACATGAACCTAGAGTGGTTTGTCCCGAAAACGGCACTGCAGTACTGAAGGGGTTTGTAACTTCATTCGTTTTTTCACGTACTACATTTAATATATATATGCACTTTGACTCGTCCTTCTGGCCTGTACAAGTTGAAGCGGTAGTTAATAGGAAGTAGTACGCTCACACATTCCCCTCGCTACTTCGGCAAGGAATGCTGCGAGGCATGCCCTGTCAGGCTAATAGCGAGTGGGGTAGGTCTTTCTGGCGGGTGTAAGGCCGGACTCACCCTCAAGGAGTGATACCCTCTTGTTGCTGCCTGTGGCCGCGAGGCTGAGGCGGCGGTAGAGTTGGGTCGTACGTGGTGCGTCAGGCACGGAGACCTACGATTCGCGCGTCTTTTTTAGGCAGCTGCGGCAGAGCAGTAATGCTCAATCGGGGTGTCCGTGCGCGGAGGCAGGCGCCACCACAGGCCACACTACGGCACAGTCTATTGCGCCGGTAGGAGGGTGGATTCGACGACGAGGGAGGAGGGAGACAGAGCGTCGACGTGCGGGGAAGAGACGGATTGACCTCCCCCTGCGCGAGAATTTTTATCTTTCAAATCAGAACCGCAAGACTTGCGAGGAGCATTTTGGTTTTCAGGATGACGGAGAAAGGGAATCGACTGGAAGGGAATGGCAACGAGTGCACGCGCAAAGGAGCGGGTGGATTGGGCCAAGGCGATGAGGCGGCCATGAAGAGCGGCAGGAAGACGGCGCACGGAGACCCATGATTTGCGCGCACACCATCATCACGAGAGAAGCGGTCATAGTTTGTTTTTTCCTGGTATTGTTTTTCACGAGGCAGAATAGTATCTACCGGTACTTGTTATTAACGTCGTCACTGGTCTTTGTAGTTTAACGAGTTGTATACCCTTCATCATGGGGAATAACCTACGCAATTATCGGGGACGTGGTATCATAACTGTACTGCACCTTTTTGTGACAGACAATCCAGGAAGAGATAGCGATCGTTGATATTCGTGTGGTAGTAAGGTTCGATTGCTCCTTTTTTCACTGCTTATCCGCGAGTCTTCACTCTGACAGCACTCCAGATAGCAGGCGGGTGTGTTCTTCTTTCGTTTTCACGACTACCGTGCGTTTCGTACGGTGCAGGCAGCACTTCAGACAGCATCCGCTGTAGTCAGCAGCCACGAGTTGGTTAGCGGTGGGAACGGGGGTACCCTATGTTATAGTTGAGAGGATATACCCGTGGCCATGTTAGTTCAGTTTGCACCTTGGTTTTAGCTCATGTGCGCTTTCTTCGTCTCGTGTATTTTGAGGCAGCCGAATTTTCGTTTTTTTTTCGTTTTTCGGATCTTCCTAGGGCTCCAGCACCTTTTGTGTGACCACGGACTCCTTCGTCAGAGAGTTAATGTCAGAACAACAACAACAACAACATATATATACAACACATCAAGTAAGTACGAACGTTCTTTTGGCCGGGTACGCACACATACAACACAGCAAGTAAGTGAACGTTTTTTACGCCGGGCACAAACATACAACAACACAGCAAGTAGTAAGAATTAAGGTCTTTTATGCGGGGAGCATCGAACTTGATATTTTTTATATAGCATGCTGTGTGCCCGACATTTTTTAACGTGTGTGACCTATGTTACTGTCAGGTCCCCTGTACCAACATTCCACACATATATGTGGAGACCCCTTGGTTCGACGTCACCGGAGCCCAAGGCGTCCGTCCCCTCAAAAGGGACTCGCGTCCCCCGACAGGGCTAAAACACCCCGACGGGCTTTTGTCCTTGTCTCTTTATCCGCTTAGGGCGTAGTGTCCCCTACTATACCGCGGACCACCATGTCGACGCACTGAGACGGCGGGCGGGTGTGCTCGTTCACACCCCCCTCGTCACTATTTTTGTCTGTCTCGTCCTGTTGTCCGAGCTACACGGCTTGCCCATCCTTTTGCTGTTTACACGAGTTGCCCTCGGCGCGTAACGCCGAAGGCCGTGGTGCTCGTAACACCCGCGCAGCATATAGAAGCTTAGGCCCTACTAAGATTGGCGTCGACGGTCTCGATTTATCGAACCTCCTGTCCCTAAGCTTCCAGATGCAAAACGATAACTCGAGCGGAGGCGAGGAGTCAAAACACTCCGAACCCCAAAACAACAACAACAACGACATCCCGGATGCCACCAACAACGACACCCCAGACACCCTTGCCGAAAGCGACATGGAGCTAGCGAGTCGCTATGCCGACTCCGTGGCCGACTCCGTGGCCGAATCTGCCGTCATCGACCTGTCGTCCACGACAGTAAAGCTCCAACGCCTGGTGGAGAAGGAGCTGGACAAGCTCCTGCGTGGCGAGATCGCCGTACTTTCTTCCCAGACCAATGTGCTGATGGAGCGTCTGGTGAGCATGTCTAGTTCGTTGTCGAGTGCGAACTCTGTCACCCAAGCGTCGAGTTTGTCTTCTCGTCCCAACCCCCTGTCCTTCGCGCAAGTAGCCGCAAGCCCTAAAGTCACAGCACTCACCGCTAGCGATGTACGCCGGCTGCCCCGTCTCGATGGTAGTGCTGATGTCGATGTCGCAGCCGTCCTGTCCCAGTACCGCTTGGTCGCTGGGTTCAAAGCGAAGACTGTCCGTCCCAACGACGAACTCTACGCAGACTCACTTGCTTTCGAGTACTTGTCACTGATTTGCGATGGTCCTGTCCTGGCTCAATACCAGCAACTGTCAGCTGGTGCCATCGACTGGCGTGTAGCCGGTGCTTCGAGTGAAGCCTCCACTAGCACTGTCGGGTCGTTCACACCCCCAGAGACGTGGGCCGAGCTCAGCTCGGCCCTCCTCGACCTGCTCATGCCTTCCAACAGTGTCGAAGAATGTGCACTAAAACTCGCTAGTTTTAAGCAAGGCGCAACCGAGTCTGTCAGCGAGTATACGCTTCGGTTCTGCACGACCACTCAAAGGTTTGAGTCAGCTGTCGAGCGCCAGACCCACGGTCGTACGCCGTGGGCCGCGTTCTCTGTCACCCTGTTTCAACACGGTCTTATCCCGGCTATCCAGTGCCTACAACTGTCCGACAAACCTGTCACTTCGCTCCGCGAAGCTATTGACCGTGCACGTCGCCACGAAGCCGCCAGCCTTGCCGGCGGCACTGTCAGTGCCATGTCATTCACTCCTGTCCCGAACCGTGCTGCTGTCGCCCAGGCCCAGTACGCCCAGCACACGTTCGGCCGCCCCAAGCAGGCTCAGCGTGCCACACGCCAACCCTCCCACCCCCGCGGAGCCGGTGGATCGCGTCACACCAACCGTGCGGACGCCTCCAACAGCCGCAGCACCGCCGGACCGCGCGCCGAAAGGCCGAGGTGCGGACACCCCGTGTGCCGCAAGCCGGTCGGTCACACGACCGATCAGTGTTTCCAGCGCCGCCGCGAGGAAAAAGAACAGGAGAAAGAGGGGGAGAAGGAGGCGAAGCGCCCTCGCAACGGCAAGGGCCGAGCCAAAGGGAAGAAGAGAGACGAATCCAGCGACGAGGAGGATCCGTGAGGAGGCTTAGCTGAGCTACCGTCTGGGTCAGTTGGGATGCCGGTTTCCCGAAAAGGCGTGAAGAGGAAACACCTCTCCACGTCAGTAGCTACAGGTGCTTCTCCTCTTGTCGCAGTACCTGGTGTCCCTGTTTCCGCGTTTTTTAGAGAGGAAAATTGTCTTTCGAGTGATGGTCTGTCTGATTGTCCCGTACCGTTTTTAGATGTTGGCCGTACCGAGGCTCCACTAAAGCGAGTAACGTTTATGGACCAAGCCCCGTGTGCGATGTCTCATGTTAGTACCAGTACGGCACGGCGGCCTACCCATTCCTGTTTGCGTTCGGGGACCAAGAGTGGTTCCCCGGTGGAAATTAATAAAGACCAAGTGTGGTACAACTCCGCGTTGACACATAAAAAATATCCTTTTTCTCTTTCTTTTTCGTTTTTCCTGGTATTGTTTTTCACGAGGCAGAATAGTATCTACTGGTACTTGTAATTAACGTCGTCACTGGCCTTTGTAGTTTAACGAGTTGTATACCCTTCATCATGGGGAATAACCTACGCAATCATCGGAGACGTGGTATCATAACTGTGCTGCACCTTTTTGTGACAGACAATCCAGGAAGAGATAGCGATCGTTGATATTCGTGTGGTAGTAAGGTTCGATTGCTCCTTTTTTCACTGCTTATCCGCGAGTCTTCACTCTGACAGCACTCCAGATAGCAGGCGGGTGTGTTCTTCTTTCGTTTTCACGACTACCGTGCGTTTCGTACGGTGCAGGCAGCACTTCAGACAGCATCCGCTGTAGTCAGCAGCCACGAGTTGGTTAGTGGTGGGAACGGGGGTACCCTATGTTATAGTCGAGAGGATATACCCGTGGCCATGTTAGTTCAGTTTGCACCTTGGTTTTAGCTCGTGTGCGCTTTCTTCGTCTCGTGTATTTTGAGGCAACCGAATTTTCGTTTTTCTTTTCGTTTTTCGGATCTTCCTAGGGCTCCAGCACCTTTTGTGTGACCACGGACTCCTTCGTCAGAGAGTTAATGTCAGAACAACAACAACAACATATATATACAACACATCAAGTAAGTTCGAACGTTCTTTTGGCCGGGTACGCACACATACAACACAGCAAGTAAGTGAACGTTTTTTACGCCGGGCACAAACATACAACAACACAGCAAGTAGTAAGAATTAAGGTCTTTTATGCGGGGAGCATCGAACTTGATATTTTTTATATAGCATGCTGTGTGCCCGACATTTTTTAACGTGTGTGACCTACAGCGGTAATTTGTTTTCGTGATGCCGCTGTTTTCTACGACTGCCATTCTCATGCGTGGCAAGGGTGCTGCTGTTTTCTACGAATGCTGATATCATGCATGTCATGCGTGCTGCTGTTTTCTACGACTGCTGTTTCGACTGCTGTTCTCATCGTCGTCTTCTCTGAGTGGTGCGTGGTGTTCTTAGAGGGATGTATTGCCCGTCTTTTTTACACATCCATAGGTAATAACCTACATTTTTTTTATGTTCATTCAGTACATAGAAATATGTACATATATATACACAACATTGTACATATGATGAACGTTTTCGAGGCCGGGCACATCGGGGTTGAGTTTGTGATAAACAAACATTAGCTCGCAAGATCTACGGCTCATTTAGACTAGTTTCGAGTCGAGTTCCGGTCCCAGCTCGGGGGTCATTTCAGCATTCGAGCATTCTTTAACGTGTGTGACCTACAGCAGTAGTTATTAATAAGTACCTGGTAAGTGTTTAGGCTTTTTTTGCCTTCCGACAAAATGTAATAGCCGCGTATATATATGTACATATATATACAACATAGTACATAATATATATGTACGTTTTCGAGGCCGGGCACACCGAATTTGAGTTGGTGATAAACAAACATGAGCTCGCAAGATCTACGGCTCATTTAGACAAGTTTCGAGTCGAGTTCCGGTCCCAGCTCGGGAGTCATTTCAGCATTCATTCGAGCATTCTTTAACGTGTGTGACCTACAGCAGTTATTAATAAAAGCCGCGTAGATGCCATTCCAATCTATAACCCGAAAACCCTTCCACAAATCAGCAATATCCCTCGTACGCTACTCTGTGGATGTGTCTTCCACTCTTCTATTTGTCGTTGTTGTTGTTGTTGTTGTTGTTGTTGTTGTTGTTGTTGTTGTTGTTGTTGTTGTTGTTGTTGTTGTTGTTGTTGTTGTTGTTGGTGTTGCTCTCTCACATGAACTCATGGCCACAATACATACATACATGCGGTTGTTGTTGTTGTTGTTGTTGTTCTCACATTAACTCACAATTCAATGCAGTCCGTGGTCGCCGGACAGGCTCCAATAACTCTGGAGTGGAAGAAATACCTCAAGTAAAAACAGAGGCAAAAAAAACAAAAAACAAGCATACGCACTCCACCACTGCGGACACCAGGGAAGCAAAAAGGAGACTATTAATAATAGCAGACAAAAACCTAAAAAAAGAAGATGAAGCTAAGCAAAAAAAAAAAAAAAAAAACTAAAACAGACGCAGATAGCAAAACGCAAAAAAAAGGCAAAACGGACCATACTAACAAAGACACAAAGAGGTACAAACGGGAATGAAAGAAAAATGAAAAAAAAAGAAAGGACAAAAAAGCGATAATCACGGGCGGGGGGGAAAGAAAATACCAAAGGCAGGCACTGGAGCATACAGACACGCAAAGTTGCCCAGATTAGATGGCACCATGCTAGTTACTTGGGTCCCAAAGAAAGGAGTGCATCATGACGATGATGGCCATAACCAGGCTTCAGTCTGTTGGGCGGTATACACCTCGGGGAAAATAAAACAAGCGAAGAATATTAGTGAACATGATAACTGAAGCACATCTACACCTCTCAGCCAAACAATATACAAAGAGAGCTTAGGTCCGCGCAAGTACGTATCAAATAAATACATGCGGTACGCTGTACAAGTTGCCACAGAAACCGAGAAGAACACACACAATGTTGAGACCATGACTTTTGTTGTTTCGTTTTTCCGTTCAAGGTGGACCCCTTTAATGTTACCGCAGTTCGAACATATTTTTACAGTGTAGCAGTAGTAGTAGTAAAACTTCCCTGCTTGACATTTTTGTTTGTAAATTATCGATATATTGTTTATAGTATATATATATATATATATATATATATATATATTTCTCATCCCATTTATTATCTTCGCACATCATCTTCTCTCTCTCCTTCCAACTCGTAGCTCAGATCCGGGGTCACATAGCAGGCTCTTCTCCCCCCTTCCCGCTACGTACGGTACGTGCCTTCATTTTTATCGCGAGAAGACTTCAGCCTTTTCTTCCCTCGTCGAATCGCATCGAATCGTGCCTACCCACGCTGCAAGGCGCTCTCAACAATTGAATCCTTTTTTATTTTTGCAAATAAAGTCAAAGTCCGACGCACCTGGGGCTCGAACCCAGGACTCAAACAAGTAGAATTCGAGGTTAACCACTAAAACCACCGGGGCGACCGGATACATATTATATATATATATATAAGTAGAGTACAGTCATCATCACTGATTGTGATACTATAAATACACAACCACCGGGAAGGATTAGGTAGAACATTGAAAATAAATCCTGTGATGCCAATCATTATGTTTTGACTTTAGATTTATTTATAACGAGCCCTCCTATGGTCCGCCTTTTCGACGGCAAACACACACAAAATATTTAGCCACTACCAGGTATTAAATTAATTGCGATCGAATAGTATAAACGATGAATGAGCCCCCCCCCGCCCCCAAACCGAGCCCTCTATTATTTATTTGTTGTTGCGTTGTCTCTCCCATTCGTTCAGGCGGTGAGGGGGTTGCTTTGATCTATGCTCAGCAATAATAGTATTACCGTACTAGAGTGACTGAGCCGACTGAGTTGTAACCTGCCCGACCACGGTCGCTCCTTATTATCATTGTTGGCGTTATTAGTGCTCGAGAGCGCAACGAGTATGGGTTGCGTTAAACGACAAGGGAGTATCATACTTTCGCTTTATTGCCGCAGAGCATAGATTATTTCTCCATTATTCTCATCTTCTCACGGGAGAGTTACGAGTGATCAATGTTGAAGATCATGATCCACACTCTGTCGGACGGTAAGAGGAATTAATAAAAAATCTGCCGTTCGTTGTGGGCTGTAGGGGAGGAGAAAATGTAATAACACCGGTGCCTTCCCCACGAACGAGGTATGAACCCTTCTCCATGGTTTGGGTTTCTTTTGGAGGTGGTTTGTTGAGGTTGAACGAGGTTTCCTTTTTTTTGTAGTTTGTTGTTGTTGCTGAAATTTGATGTGTGGGTTGGGTTTTGGGGGACAAGATAATCTCATACACACTCGTGGTTTCTCTGTTTTGTTCTGCTTAAGTGCCGCAGAGCGTAGATTATGCAGTAGTAGTATGTATGCATCCACCTTCTTCTGTGAACTGTACGGGAGGAGTAAATATCATACTTTTCCCATGAACCTGTACAGTATAACGTACGGTCAACCTCGTATATACATATTTAAAGCGCGCGGTAGTTAGACGCTCTGAGTGATCTTTGCTCCAATGGCTTCAGCTTAGGGACCGCCAAGAAGTAAGAAGGAACAGGGGAGGGAGGGACGACAGACCCACACCGATGGCGTGGGGATGGAGCTTGGATGCAGTTTAGGATTTAAGGATAGAACGTAATGAGAGGGAAGGAGCAAATACAGCAAATAGAGTAGACAAGCTGAAAGTTGGCACGGAAGGGAGGTAGACTCGGTGCATGGGTTTCCTTTTGTTTCCGAGGTTTTTCTTATTTCGGGAAAGTTATGAGTGATCCATGTTGAAGATCAACGGACGTACGGGGGGATCAGAGATCGAGACTTTCCGACGGCGACTTCTTCACAGGAAATAAATTCAATTATTGCTTTTCAAAACGTACCATCACAGGACCTGACACCACGTCCAGCCGAGCCATCTCTTCATTATCACCGGAGCTATATGGACTATCACCAGGAGCATAACTTCACAACCATTTCTCCAAGCGACTTCGTTCTGCTCTCTTCTAGTTAGTTCCTGAACATGATGATCATGAGCAGCAACACCAACTACGACGCAGCATTGCGCCACGAAGCAGAAGAGCCTCCAGCAATACGCGCCAGGTTATTTCTTACCTGGTACTGTTTTTCTTTTTTGCTTTTGTGGGGAAGGTTTACGTTTGCATAGCTTTACTTCGAGTACGTATCATACATACACGCTCAAAACATGCTGAATGTACTAAACAATCCAGTACGTTCACGTCTACAGTTTTCTACTTTTCTGCCTTAGGCATCCGTTCAGGGGGCGCGTTGGACACAGCAGACGGGTTAAAACTTTTTTTTCTAGGGTTTACATCGCTGGTAATCACACCACGATTTGTTTTATTCCTTGATTTTCGCCTACACTACTAGGTACTACTCTCTAGTCATACGAGTTAAATACGAGAAATACGTACACACGTATATACTGGACAACACGTCCCAGTTTTCTCAATATCTCGTACCAGGTACTATTTTGCTGTATGATTTTCTGAGTATCTGGTTTCTACACCGTAAGCGTAAGCTACTGGCTGACATCACGGGGGCGTGTCAGCATATGGACGTTGACATCCATATCTATAATATATTGTGATGTGCAGTCACTTCACACGAGCTTACTAAGAGTATCTTATGATAGATGCGGAAAAAATACGATATGCGGCGAAACTTGAGTGTGTTCTTTTTTGCCGACGCACTGTATTCAACTTATCTCTATTATACTGATCGTAACGTAGGGTAGCTAGTCTACCACAATATGTAGCAGGTAACGTTCCATAGAACGTTACGAGTACGCTACATAGAACGTTGCAGGGACATTGCTAGGAACGGTTCACGGAACCTTGACGGGCTGCTGTAGAATAAACCTGCCCGTAGCATGGGCATTGTCTCGTGATCAGGTGATGGCAGCGCCCACCTCCTTCATCCCCTTCCATTTCCATTTCCTCTTTTTTCTATTATTCCTCTTCCATTCCATTTCCTCTTCTTCCTTTCCTTTCCTCTCTTCTTCTCCTTTCCTCTTCTCCTCTTGATCTCTGAGATCAAGATTCCTTCTATAATGAATGGCCAATTAAGCGCCAATTTCAAACCATCTTCTTTCTTAATCACAAGTGATCTTCACAGACACTTCGGTGCCGCCTCTGCATCTCTTCTCATAGAAGACAGAGCCTCAACATGCATTATTCCTTCAGGTCATGACCCTCGAGGTTATGAGCCTTCCTTCAGGTCATTCTTATCGGAGAGCTTTTTTTTCTAATTTTCGACATTTGTTTCGCGCAATTTTTCAATCTTCCATATTTTTCTGTTTTTTTACAAATAAATTTGGAAAGACTGGAATGTTAACGAACTTGATACTTTTGATTTGGTCCTGCAGAATTTCACGAATAATAGTGACAGAAGGCCTCCGTATATTGATACGTGTACATATCTCCAATTATTTCCAATCTTTGGAAATTATGGGAAAAACGCTCTCCGATAAGAATAAACCTTAACCCTTTAGGACCCCAGTCCCGTTTCAGGTACAATTCACCTGTAAGTTAAGTACTTTGTCCCCACATACATATATATGGGAGTGCGGTACTAAAAGGGTTACTAGTCTTTTGTCAGAAAAACTACACATTGTCGGATGGCAACAACCATAATAATCATAATAACATTAAGCAGTGCTGCTGTATGATCGAACGAAACGTCAAGTTCTATTATATTATTAATGGATTTCGTCGACAACATGGTGGATTTCTGATGTACGCATATATATGGTTGTTTTTATTCTAAAAACGGACATTTTGCATATATATTATCTACATATATATTTAACAAAACTCCTATTTTTTTTATACCACAAAAAACATTTGCCAAGTAAAAGACATGTGCTAACGTCAATACAGTAATTTTGAACCATGCATTTTTGAATGAAGGAAAGTGAGCAACAACAACAGCAGCTAGCTATATACAATGACCTTTGTTTTGCACCAGTTAGTTGCAGTTTTTTTTTGCATGCACACCTGAAGCCATGATTTAGTTGGACGTTTAGACCACATGGTTTTCGACGACAAGATGGAGGCCCACCCCTGTAGAAATTATGGATGCAACAGCTAAAAACATCGTGGGCACAGATTTTCAGAGTGTACTAACTACTGTGGTGTAGATCTGTACAGTAGTACCATCAGAAAACAACCAATATCCAGTGGTGTTGGAGTCCTGGCATCCGACGAAGAACGTTCTACTCTGTAGTCCGCTAATAATATTAATGTAAAAATATTTGATGTGGATATGATCAAGAATGAATGCGCCTGACGTTGGACTGGGAGCACGCGCACCTACTACTGCCTCCTTGTAGCTGCTGAACAGCAGAAGAAGGCGCGAAAAACGATTCGTACGATTCCCACGCAGCGCCCCGTGGTCGGGTACTGTTCCAAAGAACGACCTCGGATCATTAATTTACGACGGAAGATTCCTCGAGGAAACTTGTATGGCGCAGAACGTGTGTGCTACAGCTCGCTCAGCCATAATCGGTCATGAAACTCTCCATCAATTTTTGTCGCAGCAGACGGCGCGAAAAACGATACGTACGATTCCCACGCAGCGCCCAGGTGGGATACTGTTCCAAAGAACGACCTCGGATCATTAATTTACGACGGAAGATTCCTCGAGGAAGCTTGTATGACGCAGAACGTGTGTTGTACAGCTCGCTCATCCATAATCGGTCATGAAACTGTCCGATTTTTGTCGGAGAGATCTTCGGATATACCTCGGCATCATCTTATTATTTTCAGCCAGTTTGTACTCATCACGCCGATGCCCTCGTCCCTCACTGATTGTTGCCCCCAGTATCACATAACGGTCACTGCCCTCCCGTGCGGACCACGATCAAGCTCTATCGAACTGAATGCGAAAGACGCATATCCCCTCCCTCGTTTTCGAAAAAGCGCCGGCCGGCACACACGCGCACATCGACAAGAGGAGTTCTTCATACCAGACTCAATAATAAAGTACTACTGCTTTGATTTTTTATTCGAGGAAGGAGGAGAGAGAGGTAATTTTCGAGTGACCAATATAAAAAGGAAAATTTGAAGGAAGATACAAGACGCACTCGAACTTCTTCCTTGGGGCGCTTCTGCAGTTGTTGGACAGCCACAGCGGGAAGGAAGAGGTGAGCTTTGGTTGTAGTCCTCGAACGTTGTGTTGTACCGTCGGTGTGGATTGTAAGTTGTGGTGGGTTCCTGCTTGTTGTGCAGCTGTACTGCTGTAGGGCACACACAGTATCCCTGGTCGTCGTTCGGTGTGTGCAGTTGGTTGTGTTGTGGTTGCCCCACAGAAGCTTGGTGCCTGTTTTACTATTTTTCGTCTCCCCGAACGCAGCGAAAAAAAAAAAACGTTTTTGTACCCCCGAATATAGACCAAAAAAACAAAAAAAAAATGTCGTCTTCCCGAATTTTGTTTGTTTTTATTTGCTTTTTGCTTCGCTTCGTCGTATTATAGCTAGTTTGGAAAAGCTGTTGTAACGGCAGCGTACGATCCACGCGCTGTAAAACGAGTCATTCGTAGTTTCACTCTCACTGGAGCTGTGCAGTCACATTGTAGGTATATTGAAGAGGTATTTGCGCTGTCTTCGTTTCTAGATCGATGGTGTTGTGTAAAGTTGATGTTTGGTCAACCGGTCGGTCCTGATGCGATGCTTTTCATGCCACCTCACGTTTCCACTTCCCCGTGGGGCACGAGTATAGCGGTATCACATTATTATTATTATTATTATTATTATTAATATTATTATTAATATTATTATTATTATTATTATTATTATTATTATTATTATTATTATTATTATTATTATTATTATTATTATTATTATTATTATTATTATTATTATTATTATTATTATTATTCCTCTTTGAGTGTTTCAAGAGCTATCGAACAATAAAATAGTTTCCTAGCATTTTATACAACGTGTTAAAAAAAATACATGGCCCTGGGCCCATGGGCTGCTACCGCCGCTGCATGACAGGGGGTTTTCAAACAATGGGTTGCAAACTTCGATACCATCACAACACAGCAGTACACCGGCCAAATTTTAGAATATTGTGATCCAGTGCTTTTGCTGTAATATCCCATACTTGTGCGAGGCACGAACATCGATCGAATTGGCCGCGGCGAAAATGCATAGTCCACCCTTAATTATTTGCTTCTGCCATCTGAATTATCTCCATTTTTCGAGTGTCGCTGAGTGCAGAGAGGGGTACGGGGTGGCGGGTGTTGCACGTCCCACACGTGAGCTGCATTCCAGTAGCGATTACTACTTACCAAGCATCCGTTTGTGTGTAACCCTTGTCATCATCCATTATAGACAGAAGACATATTCACCGTGCCACCAGCAACCACGAGGACAACACGCGTTTAAGATAATTGTTCTACTCCATAGCCACGCGCACGCGTGCTTTCTATCATATACCTGGTACACCTTATTATACTGTTAATACTGGTAGTTGCTGGCTGCATCTCTGTACTGCTGTTGTAGCAGCTGTGTGCCATTATTCTTACTAGCAATTGATGGTAATGAGGCGCGACCTCGGTAATACCTGCAGTAGTCATATCTGCGATGCATCATGCTGGGCGCATACGGATTATTTTGTATCGTGCTGAACGAACGAACACGAAGGAATATCTACCACGTACGTACTACTGACTGTGTACTACTGTACGCCGTCGTGGGTGCATCTCAATAATTTTCCTATTAATAAATGTTCTTGGCCTCTCATGGCTCTTGATGTGAAGAAGTACTGGATTTGATCGTGGGTATCCTGGTTTCCACCTCGAAATCCGGCGTAATAATTTGAAGACGAAATCTGCACTGCTGTAATAACCACAGAACTTGTATCTCTCAGGGATTGAAGAATCGGCACGGACACTGCACCCAACAGACACGTACGAACGAAAAACAAAATTCGGCCCCTCGACCGACAGAAGTTTCGATCCGACGGAGATTGCAGGCAGCGAGTCGTGGCGCGGATCTTTTCAAAGCTGCCCTTCCTTCCTTCGCAACCGAACAGTGTCTCTGAGATGGCTGAATCCTTTGCTGATGCTATTCTTCTTGATGCAGTAGCGAAAGGCATACATCCCCCACCACGGCACTCACACAAACCCGTGTGGTGCGAGACCGCGGAAACCTCAGCCGCCATGCAACTAGCATGGGATGCGAGGGAGGATGCTCGACGAGGCATGCGCATAAAAAAGGACAAAACCGCGTGGAAGACGCTGAGGATGGCGTGCGCGAATCTACGAAGGGCGATTGATACAGCGTTGCACGCCTACTTCGAAGAGTACCTCGCTGAAACGGAGAGACTGCTCGCCGACAACGACCAGCGGGGTTTCTACAAACACCTGAAGGCCACGGTGGGGTTGGGCGATCGAAAGGCGAGAAGCGAACAGTTCATCCGGGACGAGGAGGGCACGCTACTAAGGGACAAGGTGCGCATTCTTGAACGGTGGGCGAGGTTTTTTGGCACTCTCCTGACCACGAAGTCGTCTAAGCTAGACCCAACCATTTGCGCCCTATTTCCACAACGGCCGTTGGCACCATCGCTTGGAGATGAACCGACCATGGTTGATATGACGGCAGTATTTCAGGGTATGCCAAACTGGAAAGCGGTGGGGCCAGACTCCCTTCCGGCCGAGTTACTGAAAATCGACCACCCCGAGTTCATCCGGTATTTTCACAACCTACTTGCCAACGTGTGGAGACGGGGTGACGTCCCCCAGCAATGGAAAGATGCGACCATTAAGGTCCTTCATAAAAAAAAGGATCGCTCTGATTGCAACAATTACCGAGGGATTTCGCTTGTTGCCCATTCAGGCAAAGTTTTGCTGAAAATGGTCGCGTCCCGCCTCAGGAAGTACTTAGTGCGAGGCCAAAGGGATACTCGCCCGAGGAACAGTGCGGCGTTCGCCCAGCACGATCAACGGTCGACATGCTGTTCGTTGTGCGCCTACTGCAAGAACTCGGGCGAGCTAGAAAAATCCCCCTGTACATGTGCTTCATCGATCTGCCGAAAGCATACGACTCCGTCGACAGTGAGCTACGGTGGGTGGTGCTCGCACGCTTCGGCGTACCAGAGAAGATGCTCACCGTTATTCGCCAGTTAACTGTTCCACGAAGGCATGCGAGCCCGCGTGCGTACGGATGACGGCGAGCACTCGGAATGGTTCGACGTCACTCAGGGGCTGCGGCAAGGATGTGTCTTGTCACCACTTCTGTTCAATATCTTCTTCGCTGCTGTGATACACGCCGTGCTGATACGCTTCAGTGAAGACCCAGATATTTTGAGGGACTTGGTTCACCTCGAGGAGGACCTCGGCGAGGACGGGGTGAAGGCTGACCCACTAACTTACGTACGGAGGGCAGTGTGGGGAATGCTGTACGCGGACGATGCAGGCATTGTGTCCAAGTCGGCGGAAGGCCTTGCGAAGATGATGACCGTGATTGCGACCGTTTTCGAAGTAACAGGTCTCACCGTATCCGAAAAGAAGACGGAGACCATGCTGCTGCGGACACCGAATCAGGCACCCTGGACCTCACCGCTCGTCATCGAAGCAGCGGGACAGAGGTATAGGCAGACGATGCAGTTTCTGTACCTGGGCGGCCTTGTCGTCGCAAGCGCTGACATTATGCCAGAGATCATGCGACGGATCCGACTCGCATGGGCATGCTACACTCGGTTTAAACAGGAGCTGTACGAAATGGAGGATGCCCTGCTCACCCTAAACGTGCGCATGCTAAAGGCCGAGGTGATGGAGACCCTGCTGTTCGGGTGCGTTACGTGGACTCTTGGTCAGGAGCACTTCGCTGAACTCAGAACGGCAAACCACAAACTCCTCCTGCGGATCATTGGCTTCCAGCGCCGGCAACGCACTGACCACCTCATGTCGTACGCCAAGGCCCTCAAAAAGGCACAATGCGAGAGCGTTGAGGCGACCATCCGCAAACGACGCCTCCTCTTTGCGGGGGCCGAACAGCGGACGACCAATGAGCGGCTGACCTACCGGGTGGTGTTTGGGACGATGGCTGGTGGGGAAAACCCGGGACGAGGCCGACCGGAAAATAACTGGGCCCAATGCCTAGCAGACGACCTCATGGTTTTTCAAGCCACCGAGGGGTCCACGGAAAGCTCCCCCCTGCTGTTCGGAATAGAGACGTTGTTATGGCCGAGGGCGGCAAAGAAGAGCAGGAAGTGGTACCGGGGGGTCGTCGAAGCGGCGGACTGCTTCATGGCGAGGTGGCACAGGGACGAAACACAGAAGAGCCGGCTGCGCCACGGAGCAGAGGACGCCAAGAATGGCTACAAGGGGAGGGGGGAGGGTGTAGGGGCAGCTGTTCTGGTACAGCTGTCGACGAATGAATGCAGAAACGAAATGATAGACCGGGTGGCTAGGTATCGAATCGACTAGCTCTTTACAGACTTTTGCCTGTATCTCCCTCTCTTTCGTGCTGCTTCGTCCGTGCAGCAGATAGATACCTGCCCTTCCTGAGCACGTATGTTGTCCGTCTAGCCCGTCTAGCAGGCTTTCTGAAGTCCTTACATCGTTTGCATTCTGTTTTTTCTTTTTCTTGTTCGCTTTCTTCTTTTTTTCGTTTCAGATTTTTTGTTGTTTTGTTTATTGTCTTTTGCTCTTATTTTTCCGGTCTTGCGTGTGTTGTTGTGTTCTCGTATGTATGCGGTACGCTGACACTTCACTTGCTTGACACTTGAATTTGCGATTTGGTTTTATTTTTGGTCTTCCTCTGTCTCACAGTCTGTGACCACAGAATCAGTATCTCTCTAGGATAGGGAATCAGGACGGACACTGGGTGTGCTGATGAAGCTGGGTACAAAGGACGATTTAATGTGAAGACAACAACAACAACAACAACAACAACAACAACAACAACTGCCGTGGTGCTGGATGTCGACGGGTAGAAAGAGTCAAGAACACACAACACTCCAGACTCGACATGTTTTGTCCAGCAGAGTGGTTTCTGGTTGAAATTCAGCACAACAAAAATCTGCATCTCACACGTTTTGTCCGACAGGAAGAGCTTCTTTTTCGCAACAGGCGTCACCACAACTTTACTTGGACTGATGTACGACATCTACAGCAGCAGTGCGCCTCCCGCACCATAGCTGCAGCAGCAGCAGCAGCAGCAGCAGCAGCAGTAGCAGCAGGACACACGAGGCCAGGGTCAGCGTCGCCGTACGCTCGGCTTGTCGGTCTAACCCTTGCACCCTTTGTACGCGTACATATACACATACGTACTGTAGTACGTACCCTGCACTCGTTTTTTTATATGTTTCCTGCTCCCCACCTCGAAAGTCGGCATAATATTTTCGAGACGACAACACGGACATGGCATGCCCAAAAGAGCTTCTCGTAGCAGGTGCCACAACTACTGCAGCTGTGCAGCATCTACATCATCAGAGCTTCTCCAGCAGCAAAACAGCAGCAGCAGTAGCAGTAGGATCCACGAGGCCAGGGTCAGCGTCGCAGTACGCTCGGCTTTTGCCCTTTGTACACCGTACTCGATGTTGTGTGTGTGGTTCCTGATTCCACCCTCATAATTTGAAGACGAAATATCTACAACCTCTGATATGATACACATGTATCCAACAGAGGTTCTCGTACCAGGTGCCACCACTACTACTGACTTCTGTACAACTACAGCAGATCTTCTCCTGTTTCTCCGTCCCCTCGTCAGTAGGAGGGTAGGCCTGACAATATCACCTGCAGCACATGGCCCGAACGTTGCTGTGGACAGACAGGCGAAGTCTGCCCATGACTTCTCGTAGTTGAGTTTCGTTAGTTATTACGTAGGTAGAAGAAATAGCTAAATAAAAAAACAAAGCCGTCTGCCTGCTGTGGACAGACCCAGTCTGCCTGAGGTTGAGTGCTGCGGACAGACTCAGTCTTCCTGCTGTGGATAGGCCCAGTCTGCCTGCTGTGGACAGGCCCAGTCTGCCTGCTGTGGACAAGCATAGTCTGCCTGCTGTGGGCAGGCACAGTGCGCATGCTGTGGGCAGGCACAGTCTGCCTGCTGTTGGCACAGGCACAAAAAACCGTTATGATTTGTATTTTGAACACGGCCCAGCACAGACATGTGCCTACACACGTTGCCGCACCTAGCTCGACGAACTGTGAACGATTTTCCACCCCACCAGGACGAGAAAGTGTCTTGCGTGTGTGTGCGTGCACAGAGCCCGCCGGGACTGGATTTGGTGGCGTGTGCGTCGAGCGCGGTGGTGAAAGGTGGACCAAAAAAATGTTGAATTACACACACCAACTCATACATCATACAGAAAAACTCAAAACAAGCACCCTACCCTCGCACCCGAGCCGCTATGAAGAGGCTTTTTTTTCCTTGGTTAAAAACCAAGTAAAAAAAGGCTAGCTTCGCTCGCTCGCCTCATTATTAGGCTTGCCATCTGACAGTGTGCAGCATGAGCTTCAACATTGATCAATGAAAAACATTCCTGAAAGAAGAAATCCCCGGATAATACAAAGGAAACCTATCCTATGCACACGGTCAACCTACTCGTACCTTTAATGTTTAATTCCTTTGATGCTTAATCTACGATACTATTTAAATGTGTTGTCCTTGTCCCCTCCTACATCTTAATATTGTTGTGCTACTTCGTTTGGTAGTACAGTCGCAAAAACACTTATTTTTAGAGCTGAAGTCTACAGCAACATCAGTAGAACATACACATACATGGCGGCTGTAGGTTTGTTTCCGATATTTTTACCCCACGAACACACGCAAAACAAAACTCATACCAACTTCATTCCCGAGATTCGAGAAGAAGAGCAGTGTTTGCAACCGCTTCCGAGAAAAAAATGTCCATGTGGTCAGGACGGAGCATACTTTTAGTATTTTTTTCGTTGCCAACCCCTTTTTTTAATAGAACTATGTACACGCACGTTTCGTCAGGACACACCACTTTTGAAATTAGTGTGGAACACTCTTTAAACTTTCCTTCGTGAAGAGGATCGCCAGGATATATAAGAAAGACCTTAGTCCCGCTTGCAATTCCCCGCAACCAAATGTTTAGAAACACCCTATTAATTGGAGTTAATGTAGCACACGTTTGGCAGCCGGCAAAGGGTGTGGGTTCAAACTCCACACCAATGTGGCCCGTTTGGCCCCTTCTCTGCTGCGACTTGACTTCGTGTGCGCGATGTCTCGTGCGAAACGTTTTCCTGTGTTTTTCCCGGCAGAACCTGGAACAATCCTGAAGGAAACGTTCTGTGTTGTTGAGAAATAAATAGCGTGCTTGTTTGCTCGTTTAATGCTCCTCGATATTTTATTTCGTCCAATCGTGCAGACCAAATTTTGGTTCAAGTCTGTAGCCTCGACTTGTAATATTATTGACCTGGTCTACGTCGCCTAACCGGTTGTGACTCTCGACACTGTTTCCAGTATATATATGCTGTTATCATCGTATATTGTTCATGTCGAAATCACTTCATTCCAGGACATTTGGTAGGTGATCGGAGACTATTTTGGCTATGACACTATGACAATGCTGCTCGGCGTTTGACGTAGTATAGGGTCTGGGTCAAGTGGCCACAGCTTTGCGAAAGCCTTCTACGCACGCAGTCTACACAATGATCACGACCATCGCTCCAGCACAACTGGCCATAGGATAATAAGTGCCGCTGCTCAGAGTGGCTCACATGCCAACAGTTAGGCGCCACTCGTGGGCCCTTTAGAAAGCGTGAAAAATAGTTCTTCGCGGGGTCTCCGTCTCGTTGGAGCCACCATTGATTGGTACCGCGAATGTTGAACACTGCTAGCTTCGACTCCATACCCCAACCGAATTAAACCATGCTTAAAGCTTTTGTGTTGTTAGACTCGCACACAGCAGTGTGTGTCGTAGTATTTGTTCTCGTAAAAATTATAATTATGTACTGCTGTAGGCGTGTACGGAAGTATAACGTCAGGTGAAACCAGAGTGCCCATTAATCAGACAAGGACAAAAACGGGCGGGTATTCCATACAATAAGATCGTTAAATAAATGTGTTCTACCTTTATCGGGGTCGGTATGCCTGGTGTTCATCTCGCGGCCGGCTCCGGTCCGTGGAACCCTCGCGCACTACGAGTATATATGTCATGGTGTGGCAAAGTATGGATGGGGTCGCTCGCCATACTAAATAATACCTGATTCAGATGCGAGTACATTTAATATGGGTACCAGACACCCCCCCCCACATATTATTATGGCGCATGATACACGCTTAAACAACAAAATCGATTGGAGTGGGCTAGTAGAACGTACCGTATCATAGAATCTGACGGCTGCTGTGCAAGATGCCACAATCTGAAACCACAACGAGTTGCTGCTGGTTGTGCTTGTCTCGACGGAATTCAGACCATTTGGTATTATTTTCGTTACGGTGGTATTCTTCTATCGGAGACCTTATCAGTGGCCAACCTTGAAGTTTGTTCTTGAAATAAATGGTCTGATGGAAAAAAAGTCGAAGCCATTTAATATATCACAACTGCGAGGGAAATTCATTGCTGAACACTGACCCTTATTAGTGGGAGTACAGAACATCTAGAACTATCGGCTTTGAGCGATCTGCTGTACCGCTCACAGAAAACAAGCACGAGGGTTGAGCAGCCTCAACGACGAAATACTGTAACGGCTGTCGGCGGAAGTCCGAAGGTGCGAGCCCTGGCGAACTCAAAGTTATTACGATGGCACTGAAAAGGCGAGACCGAGTCATGGCCAAAAAATCGATGCACGCAGCCACTACAGTAGAACAATATCTGTATCGGTCTAAACGGTAAAGCCATGATTAACAAGTTTAATACCGGGCGACGAGATGTTTGGACACATGCCGCCATATCATACCAGATTGACCTGGGGAGCCTCATTTGTAGACAATTGACGCATGTCGGTGGAAAGTTCCCGTCGATAGGATACAGGTTGCTAAAGCTCATGAGGGATCAAGGGATTCATGGTCACTTCGTACATCAGTCGTAGAACGTTTTACCGATATATACACGCGATGGATTACGAGAGAGCGGTACCAAATTTTCTATTTTTTCCCCCACCATGGCACCATGCACCACACACTCTTCAGAGAAGACGGTGAATAAGGAGCAACACAGCGCAGGACGTCTGACACTGCTGTGTTGGGGTTACAGACTAATTCCCCGCCAACTACACGAACTTCGGACGGTCGGCTACATACATACGGCGTTTCTATGTATAGTAGTCCTTGGAAAATCGACAGTAGTATTAATAGTAGTGCGTACGAATCCAGTTGTTATTATATATTGTGAAAATTCAGTACCTGAGATGTGCGTGAGTTAGATTATGGGATACATCGTTTTGACAGGAATCACAATGCATCCTTTAAGACCCAATCACCCTGTACAACGCTTGATACCGTAGCTCCTTGCAAACCGTATGTATCTGATGTACTACTTCCTCTGTCTCGTAAGTCTCGGTACCTATGTTGGGAGAGACCGTTAACGGTCTCGGAAGTCTTCGGCAATAACTTTTCAAAATCTTGGGCGTTTATTGGGTTGAAAGCCATTTTTTTTTTTCCTGCGCACTACCCTGCATAGATAAGCGGCTAAAACAAAAGTAGTCAGGGCGAAAAAATGCCGTATTTGACCCCTTTTCAGAGGGGGGGGGGGGGTGGGGACACTATGGAAAATAAGCTAGAAACCCCCGAGAATTATCTTTAACCCTAAACCTAGCCCCTCGCTACTCAACGACCCACGTCGCGTCCCCACCTGATAAAACCAGTATAATAGTGACCCTCACTAAACACAAGACACTTGGGGGTTCCACAACGAAACCAAGACACTTGTGGGGCAAACCAAACACCAGTAGCGCCCTATCCCAACTCCCACGTATCCATGTCGCTTCCCAATATACTAAAACCAGTATAATATTGATCCCACACTAAAACAAATACACTCGGGCGTCCCATACTAAAACCAATACAATTGGGCGACCACACTAAAGCCAAGACTCTTGCGGGGTAAAACAAGTGTCGGTTAGTGTCGGAGGAAAAAACAATATTGTTTCTCGTCATCAATCGGACTCGATGCCATCCAGGCCCAAGCCTTTTCGAAGGCCTCCTTATCGTATTTTACCACCTTCTCCAACGCCCCTGCCCTCTGCCGCTTGCTCACCAAGTGTATTGGTCCTAGTGTAGGGTAGGTTTGGGGTGATAATCACGAATTATCACAACAATTCTCATAAATAATGTCAGAGAAATTCTTAAACATATTCTCTAAAAAGGGACAAAATGGGCATATTTTGGCTTCATTTAAGTATGGACAACTAACTTTTTTAATTTTGTTTTTTTTGCATCAGCTTCGTTGGCGCTTCCTTGTTCCAGCGAACCCAACTCAAGGATGATCATAATAGTGTGCATACGCGAACAATTAAAAGTTCATAGGTACCCAGACTTTTGAGACAGAGGAAGTATATGTATATATACATGCTTCGAAGTAAGGATAATCCACAGAAAATACAGATGTCAATGTGTTGCTGGATGTATTTATTTGGGACCAAGGTATAGCGAAAACACAGATGACCTGTATGTTTCTTCACCTTAAAAGGCATTTACGGTGTGAGTGCTCCGTACAGGTAGTACAATGGACTGGAGCGGACGTACAATGAAAATCGTTCTCGTCGAAGGTTTCATACTCTCCCTCCGCGTAGTAATTCGGGATCATGCGGTATGGCCAGAGCTGTATGCACCTTAGTTTTCCATTGCACCCGTCAGGAGCCCCAAGCGGGACGATGAGCGCTTGAGAATGACTCCTACGAGAAGATACACAGTCACACCGGTATTAATATAAAAAACGGAGGGAGCTCACACGTTCGAGGTTTACCACAAGAAATTGAGCCCCTCCATTACGGGGGATCATAGTTAATAGGACCAAATATTGTTAGTAAAAATGGTTAAATATATAGTTTTTTATATTTACCAAAGGTCCTATTAACAATGTCCCCCGTAATAGCTTAAACTGGACTTCCACTGAAGAAAAAGCGCTCGAGCTCAGTTCCTATGCTAAATCCTCTAGTGCAACCATGGCAGCCCGTCGTTGACGGTCGCAAAAAATAAACGGACTTGAGCCTCGGCTCCTGTATATCGTCTCTAAACGCATGCATTTTCTGTGTGTATGTATCACCGCCTCTGTACGACTCTGAATGACAGTAAACATGTGTTATCGACCGCAATATCATGCCACCCTCCCCACTTGTCGATTTGTTTAGCAGCAGTCAACGACGACCGGAGCACTGGAACTCCACTAGCCCAGCTTATTATGGCAATACAGGCACCCGGCACCCCCACCGTTAAATTTCCCCTGGCAACGGATAAAACGACCCCGTTTTTCTGTACGCTTCACTCTGGTGCCTCCGTTGTTGCTATACGCTTCCTGTGCCGTACCTGGGTCATAGGGCGAGGTTTAAAAGGGAGGGGAACTTCCAAAGGGAAACCATGTCGACAGCACCTGCGACTGACTCGTGGGTTCACGGCCACGACCAGTTCGGAGCCAGATGCTGGTGAGAGAGAATAGGGCATGGACCCCTGAAAAAGCACACGTACATGATGCAAGGTCTGGGTGTAGCCTCTGTTTGAGTCGAAGTATAATATGATTGCCCATGTGTGTGCACTTCTCGAGTGTTGCCAATGTGCAACGAGTCGTAAAGGGTATACCTAAATCTGGCCGAATAACGTCTGATGTAGTTCTTGTGGTTGTCTGCATTGATTGGCGTGTTGCCTCTTCGACCGATTTTACGGTGGCATATTATTGAAAACGGAACTCCGAAGGTGAGAGGAAGCTGAAGCGGGCGCTCTAACCGTGTCGATCGATATTGTTTATGAATACATGCCTACCATAATAGGAGCACCAAGGTTGCAGTTTGGGTTTGCTTGTAGTAAGTGTTTTCGTGTTTGCTGTTGCATCCACGGCAACGGGGCGCCCCCTACTATAAATTGTATTCGGCACTTACTCCATATATATCCACTTCGGAAGACGCTTATTTTAACGGTGCCGAAAGAAGCACAATCTTATGTTGTCCCGTAATACCACAAACCGGATCCTAAGCGGTGCGCCGTAAGGATTATCGCTCCGTTCGCCCCAAGAACAACGTATGTATGCCGTGCGGTTGCTGTAATGTCTTATGTCCAGGCGCCACAAGATCTCTCAAGAAATCCGGTACTACAAACCTTCCCTTCAAGGTCTATCAACCGGCGCGAATCCGAATGTCGCACGGACAGCCCGATTCCACCCCAACACTGGATCGGTCACCGGGGCATGGGTACAGTACATCGACAACAACAGTGGAAACCCGTACTGGCATAACAGTATCACGAATCTGGTGAGCAGGGTGTGTCAATATGATTTAGATCGGACCGGCCTCTTCTCTCTCCATTTCTCCAGGAAAGGGGACTATAATAACTTGCAGAAACCTTGCAGACTGAGTGGGAGCGTCAACGTTGTGCTGCTGTTTGTGTTTTGGGTGGTCAGGAGGCCTTGATCCTATTTCTATTTTAATATCTAGAGGTTTCGGATGATTATTTTTCTTCGAAATTACTTTAGTCTAAGTGTTCGTATGGATGGCGTCATCAGAGATACCGCTAGGCTGGCAAGTCTTCCATGGAGCGCCCTTCGATATACACTACCAGGTATTAATATAGCAAGGTGACTTTGTTACCGTGTTCGTAAATACTGCAAGCGGGAGCAACGCCTCAAAATTTGAGTTGGACACGACGATAGCTAGAGTAGGTGGACAGTCACACACGATCGACGTCGGGTGCAAGGTCAAAAACATCAACTAGCTGCTTGAGCCACATCGTTATATTCTACGTTTCTCCATAGTGTCATGGGATGATACTTGACGCCACCGAAGTGGTTAAGAATATATTCAATGCGAAGCAGATGAAGGTTAGCTCGCTGAACTATCTGGCAAACGAACGGCGTGATCTGGGCGTGGGAAACGTGTCGTTCAGATAGTGGATGTGCCTACACGGGCCGCGCTAAGAGGTTATCTCAGCGAACCTTCAAGTCCGCCATAAAGATATCCACCCGAAACAGAATGAAACACATATTTCCTGTCTTGCTTGAATGATGTTACATGGCAAACATCATGAATGCATCACGAGACGACGGCGACAAATTGTGTGGAATCGTAACGAATTTAGCGGGACATCAGCGGGTCTTGTTCCGCGTAATACGCGGGGCAGCTTGCAGGGAACCACACATAGTTATCATAGGCTTTAATACATGTGGCGCTCTATATCATTTGGAGATGGTCCGTAACGTGGCACCAACGACGTGAAGCTGCTAGACCGATGACGGAAATCCTAATAGACACTCTCGCACCCGTCGCCTCCGTTCACGTGCAAACTCCAGACTACGTGGCACAGCCCCAACGGGGGATTCTAACCTACAGCCCTTCACAGTATAGACCACTCTTTCTTCTAAAGAAGCAGTAGAAGAGCGGAAAAATCGTATCTTCGGAGAGGGACGAGAGCGATGAAGGTCTCCATGACGAGATCAAGGACAAGGGGCATCACAGCGTTGGGAACCTTACAGCCTGGCATGCTTCACCGCCGTGCCATCCACAGACGCATGACAAATACTTGATCAGGCGAAAGACAGACCGCCAACAACGCATGTATGTGATGATCCATGTCGAATCGAGTTTTGGATGACTGGAGGAAATCAGTTGAGCACTTCGACGCGTTGCTGGATGTGTTATTAAATGCCTCGAAGTCCTTGGTATATAAATTTAGAACAGTCGACGCGGTTGCCCTGTGCAACTCTCGGGGGGAGTAAATTCGAGACAAGCGTTCGTGTTCACGGATAGGAGGTTTTGTTGAAGCATATGCACGCTAGGGTGGAGAAGGGCAGGGGAGGGGTAGGACATTGTACTGGGCTTGCCGCTTTGCTTCGGCAGGGTAACAATAACGAACATTTAAGAACAGCTCTTTGAGCCATGTACGGATTTTCAGGGCGACGCTTCTCACGATGAAGGGTAGTACAACAATTTGTTTTCACGGAAAGGGCTTGATGTTTCTTGCGGGAGCTGGGGTGAGGGCAGATACATGTTTGGATGGTAGCTTGAAGCTTACGGTCAGTTGGCTGGTTTGTTGCCGGCACATATAAGGTCCACAGCGGATCTTCATAGGGTGCGCTTGTGCGCTTGTTTCTTGTGTGAAGTTGAAACATTTTATAATATGCGACGTGACCGACGAGCCTCTTGCATGGCACGAGGCTGAATTCATACAGCATTATTCGTCGCACGTCATGTTCAAATAATACGACAGTAGTGATTATGATAGTTTTGTCACTATCGTTTGAGCGAGGGGGTGGGAAGGTTTTGGCGTTTACCTTATACCAGTATCATCTCGTAGGAATTGATGAAACGATATTTCCGTCGATATTTGGATGAGAGGTCGCATGTATCACATGCGTGCACTGCAGTGCACTGCAGGTACGCTCGAGACCAATTACGGTATGCGCCGTTACCGAGAGGCAGACGCTCTTACACCGACGCGATGGAGGCACTCTCTGACTTACTGAGTGTGCCTAGCTTTTGTGTTTGTGTGCAACGTGTGGCTTTGTGGTGCTTCCTCTATGAAGGGCTATTTATTGCTGTAGTGTGTCTGATATCAAGTATACCGTGGCTATGTTAAGTATTTGCAGGCGCAGCGTATGTGGCTGCCTTGCACTACCCGTGACCTATGTCCAAAGGGGCATCTGCACGAGCTTGTCACGTTTGTATGGATGTAGGGTGTCCTCGAGAGTTCGGTGCTACTTTGTTTGTGATGTTGAGGAAGACGAAGAACGAACAACTAGACCATATATATATATATATACTGCAACCAGTTGTGAGAAGCTAGAATCTTGTTCGACCTCCCCACTATGGGCCAAGTCTGTGTAATATTACTACGGCCTGAGGTTTAGTTTGTTCACTCTCCTCAGCGAGCGAGTGTCATCCCTAAAAACGTAAGTAGACGAGCGTTTGGTGAGTGAGCGTGTGTAGGTAGAGTGAACATGTGGAATTGGCAGTGAGCACCACTGTCTAGACAGCTTGACCAGGTACAGGTATAGTAGGGCAGTGACCATGTGTTTGAAGGCACAGTCATGACTTTTCGGTTGGTGTGTGTGAAGCGGTGCGGCGACTATGCCATAAGGGGTTCAGTATTATCCTGACGAAAATCGTGATAAAACACCGCAATGGCTGCTGCGCACTACAAGAGGGGCAAAATCTTAAGCACCCATCATATTGAGTTGCCGCTTCCATGGCCCTTGCTAACTACCTCCATTATTGGGTTTTGCTGGCAGGTATTGAAGTGGGTTTTGCTGGATTTTTGTTTTGCGACTAGGTGTGAAAAAATTGACTACAGTTTGAACAACCGTTGCCGCGGCTGTCCTGCGATGGGACCCGTGGGAATCTGCGTCGTGTGGAGTCTCTAGTGGTTCGCATTGTTGTCTTCAGATGTCAGTGTGCTAGCCCGTGTGTATGCACATGACCATTACTCTTAGTGGTAGCCGGAAAATGGTTGGTGCTTCTAGCATACCGTTTGGTCTAACTTTGTTGGAGGTGAACCGCGTCTCCAATGCGTCAATTAGTGCGACACCGACATTTTTACATATAACCGCGTGGCGTGGTATACCTCCGTCCAAATCCGTAGGGCGGGGGACTTCTGCGTGTTTTCATGGGGGTATCAGTGATGAAGTCCTTACGCTCATTCACATGTCTGTCGTCAGAAAATCGCTCCTCCCTCGCGGAGGAGAGGCGGGAGATCGCTAGGAGGAATAGGCTGGTGTCTTTTTTCCGAGCCACGCAGAGTCAGGAAACGGCATTAAATCAACGGAGCATTTCTCCATTCGGTTATTACCAGTGCCACGATTTGGGGTCTGTGCGTTGGGGCCTGCTAATCTTGTGACAATACATATATATTTTTATAGGCTAAACACTGTATCTGTACTCGGGGAGTAAGCTGCTTGCCTACTCCGCTCCGAGTTAAAGTGGGCCTTCCAGCCCGTTTGGCTTGTGTTCTGACACTCGTGTATGTGTGGTATGTATCGAAGACGTCGTTGTATGACGTATGGTGTTCATGCGGGGTATCGCTATAAGCTATTACTTCTTGGGAGGTTCCGCAAAGTGTGAGCTTTCCCTACGTATTTTCTGGTGGTGGTGTGCTGTCGAAGTCAATGTGTTGTTTTAGTTCCGCCGGTGCGATTGTATATTTTGGTCGCCCCTGGCGAATTTGTTCACAGTTGATGGCGTGCCACCGAGTCGATGCTGGTCGTATGACTTACGGAAATCCCTCGGCTTTTTTAAACTGTGATACTTCTTTGCAGACATATTTCGCAAATTCAGTGTCATCATGTCGTTGTGTAGGGCTATATATCACGACTTGTTTGAGCGATGCCCGCTCAACCATTGTCGCTGCAACGAGTGATACAGAGGTGGCATCCGGCGACGGCGAAACACCACACATGGGATGATGGAGAAGAATTACTATGGTAATTAATGGAGTTACACAACCCACCGATGTATTGTATGTGGTCACATACATGTCGAAATAAGAAGAGCGATCAAGATGGGCAATCAAACAATTTGAGTTACTTCGAGCGAAGTACCCGCCACAAGTGAAGGCACCGGACGGTCAATTGTGATGGCCGACTGCCCCTTCTGCACCCCAAATATTGGTTGAGACCCGGTGTGCTGGCCGCTTGAACGTTTTAGAATTTCCGGCTTCTCGACAACAGCAAATTAATTTGGGAAGTACAAATAATCGACAATCTAAAGGGGGTTTCCGATCTCAAAGTCTCGCCGCAAGATATAAATTTAAACTTGAAATGTGAACGTGTGGCGCGAGCCTATAAGTGCATTGGTGGGTTCATCTTGTCTGTTCGGCATGTTGCATGTTCAACTTGCCTCGCTCGGGAGGTGAACAACAGCGATGATAATCTACTGTGGTGTAGCTTGCCACGATATATATCAAGGAATGTTGCTGTGAGAAGGACTGTCGGCCAGTTCAACAAGGCCGTACAGAACACATATTCGTAGTCTGTGCGTCGTTTCCACCCACACCTGCACCCACGTGGATCACCTTTTTCCTCTTCATTTCAAAACTTTCCTCCTCGTCTCTTCTCTTGATTTATGAGTCTTTTCTCCACAATGGCCCCGTAGGCGCGTTTTCAATCCAGTGTTTGTTTATACATCCGGTGTGATCGTCACAGACTTTCGGTATCACTTCTATCATCTCTCTTCAAAGAGACGCGGCTTTTTACGAATTACCCCTCGCAGCTGGCATGAAGGCCTACTCACACCCCTAACCCCCTCCACCAAACTTGCATTCCGCGCCCAACGAATCAGCAGCCTTAAGTCCAGGGGAGTATCTATATAGGTTCGGCCGTTACTGGCTTGAAGAGCTCTCCAACTGGACCAAAAACCGAATTTTCATACATATGACATGTACTTGCGACCTTATCAACGGTCACGTGTGCTAGGGGTTCTTCCTCGGTAATGCGAAATACACACCCAAATCAATCAGACCCCACCATTTGGTCAAGCTTCTCGCTTGTACATATTAAATCCGCCAACTACTTAGCGGAATCTTGCAAACAAACGGCCTACTGCACTCAGCTGATGGGACACGCATCTATCTAACAGACAATCAAATCGAAATACATATTTCATTCGGATATAACGACACAATAGATTTTTCCTAAAAAGAGGATCCCAGGGACGGAAGTAGTACTCTGACCGAAACCGTGCAACTCCTGCCATCGCAGGGCCTACATACATGTTACATAGTGTAAATCGAAATATATTTGTATTTCCCTGGGCGAGGAGCACCTTTAAAAATAATACAACGGTTTGACCACGAGGTACTCCGGGAAGGTGCTCCTGTATTCAAGGTGCAATCGCATTATTTATGTGTCTAACGAACGACATAATGAGCACATTGTTGCTACTCTTCGTATCATGTCCCACCCCTCTCGTGCCCTGCTTGATTGATGTCTCCATGCTCGCCACTAATATCTACCTGTACTTCTTACGGCAGTCGGGCACGCCATACTGTTTCTCTCCCGTTTTCTCGTGGATCCAAACTTTATTCCCTTTGCCATCATCAATCTTGGACCACATGTCCTGTTCTCGTTTCTCGAATTTCGGAGGCGGTGGTGTCGTCGGCGGCGGTGGCGGTGGCAGTGTCGGCGGCGGCGGCGGCGGCGGCGTTTTTTTCTTCTCCTTCGGGTTTTTCCACGTGCTCTTCGTTGTAAGGCACAGCGGAGGAATTTGAAAGATGAGGTGCGGGCGGGACCGGAGGACTGCGTCATTAGATGTGTATGTTGGTGATCGATGCGTACCGGCATCCCCGTTGTCGATTGTTTTTGGGCGGAGTCAAAAGCGATACATTTATATTTGAATGGAATAGCTCACGGCTCAACTGTGGTAGGTTTATGTACAGCATCGGCGTCTGAATTGACAGGGCCCTTCCTTCACCGAATTCATATTGTTTTTTTTCGAAAAATCGAAGTACTTTAAAATACCAGTGGCATAAGCTTGTGTTTTCCCGAAGGTGTGACCTTGCTATTAATAGACCAACTTGCTCGCATCTATCTAAGTAGTGTCCCCATATATATAGTGAAAGCGCACCTATTTGTTGTGAATATTCTTTTCGAGGAGTTTTTGTCCCCGGGCCACATCTGAGCTATACAATGAATCACGGGCAACTGAAAGAGCTAGCCCATGACCGATTGTAGATTCAAACACACGTGTACCTTGAAACGAAACTTCAATTTCATTAAGATTGATTAGTGTAGTTGTATATTCATATGACACTGGGTTCAGTCACCAATGTGTTAACCCAAACCAAGCCACTCCCGCCGTAGGGCAGCATACCGAATATCCGATAAAACGAGCATCAGTGATAAAGAAATGTACTTAGCCGGGCGGGTGCCAGTGTGTGATTGGTGTGCATTCTCCATAATTTGGCGTCAATGCCAAGGTGATAACTCAATTGCTACTCTTCCTGTTAGTACGTCGAGTGTTGAACTCGTGGTCTGTTATACAAGCAATAACGAGCTATTGCCCGCCGATGGTGTGGCGAACGTCAAGAACGTCGTCACCTCGGAGAACTTACTTGCGTGAATTCCCAACCTATGACTCTATTCAACAGCAACTACCATGCGACGCGCAACTGCGAAAGCCGCGTTCTGCAATTAGTCATGCAAATTTCCAACCGACGGGTACAAAAACTGATGATCTAGCCACCCAATATCGTTGCAACTCGATTTATGATGATTTTGAAAGTTTCGTTTGTATGGACCGACATCAATGTTTTGTGGTAGCCTTCAAATGGTGATGCTTCATAGTTTTCTCAAAGCCAGTTGTAAGGTAATGCACGATACCCCGCGAGAGAAGGACGCCATACAACGTTGGTGCGGCTCGTACTATAGCATGCTTCGAAAGGGGCTACGCAACAGCGACACCTCTGAATACTCGTGATACGAATGTCGGTTTGTTTTCGGATTTCCCCTCTCTAGCGGTTTGTAGATGACTACTACACTATGAGCATTCAATTGGCGCCCTGACCCCAGCGTGTATCGTCCAACAACTCGCCTCCTTTGTGAGGTTGTTGTACCAGTACTTCCTCTTGGTGGGTTTGTCGAAATGCTCCTCCCATGCCTCCATAATCGCCTCCCGGCTTGGGAATATACCGACGGGTTGGACGATGTTGGGACTCTCGCCGACCCTGAGAGCGAGGGGCGGGTCCATGACGACCGGCCGTGCTACAGGAAGATGCGCGCCCACTGGTGGTCCGAACGGCGGACGCACGCCGTCTGGCAGCCCTATTGATGGGTGCTGGTCGATTCCTGCTGGAAACAGCAGTAGGGGGATGCCGCCTAACTCCTGCTGTCCCACCAGCATCGAGTTGTCCCATATTATCTCGAAGGAGATGCGGTTGCGCCTGGAAAAAAACGACAAATAAATACCGAAATCTCGTGAAAATACTGAAGTAAACCTAAAAAACAGCGCTCTTTAAGATCGACGATAAGCAGCAACACGATTGACCGACTCTGGAGCGTCTTTGCAACTGGGCAACTGGGGAACCAACCACTACGACGTTGAGGCCAGACAATGGATACTGAGGATTACAATACAGCATAAACTTGCATACTACTAAGGATTACATTACAGCAAACACTAACGAAATCTTCACGATCGTCAGACACGCAGGCCTTAGGTTAAAACACAGGTGTTTCCCGGTTGCTATAGCACTTTTCGTGTTGGATCTCCGTGTACTTGTGCCATGAAACGCAGCCATCTACATAAGCAACCAAAAGTTAATAGATGGGGACCCGGGAACCACAATTAATAGTACGTTCTGAATCTTTTTTCGCTTTTTTTATGGGGTACGTTGTATTATCACTGTGGGTTGTGTGGGATTGGTCATCGGAAAAGTATTGTCATGTTAACCTAAGTCGGAGTTTATTGGGGGTGTCGGAGCTTGTTCAGAGAGAAACCCTGGACAAAATGAGGCGCGGTCCTACCGTAGCATGCGTCCGGCGTAAAACTTCGACATCGTCCACACTATGTTCCACTCGAAAGCTAGCCATGACTACCGACAGTAAATCAAACATCCTATGAATAGTTAGTAGATAGTCGTTTCCACAACGAACACATGAATTTTTCCGATATCTTGCCTGGAACCTAAAATAACAGCCAAATTCGTGGAAATACTACTACAATACGAAAAACAACCCTCAGCGTCGACCGATCCAACGTGAACGCGAAGTAATCCTTCGATAGGGGTCGTGACAGACGCATAACTAGGTGGCTACGTAGGTCTCACAAGTAGAACCGGCCGAATTGGTCTTGATGTCGGACCCAAAGCGGCTCCGGGTTGAAACGAGCCATCTGGTGAAGCTCGATGCCGCTTCGAGTTTGTAGGTCAGCCGTTCGGAGTCTGATCTGTGTCCGAGATAGGTTGATGCGCACAAACAGTGTGCAATGCGGAGGTCGAAGGATTGAACATGAAAAGGCAGTGATTCGTCATGAAGACAATGCGATTTACTTGTCCAGAATTAATTGGTGGAGTTCGCGTTTCCCGACGTTATATACAGTGGTATTAATAGTAGTGCCAGCTATGTGCCAGGTATATACCAGGTATGGATAGATATTATGGGAGAAATAAACTATTATATTTGTACTACATACATACCAGATATATACCAAGCCTACGGCATCGCGCAATCCCCGGTGGTTCAAGTGGCTAACCTCGAATTCTACTGGTTTGAGTCCTGGGTTCGAGCCCCAGGAGGGTCGGACTTTGACTTTATTTGCAAAAATAAAAAAAGGGATTCAATTGTTGAGAGCGCCTTGCAGCGTGGGTAGGCACAATTCGATGCGAGTCGACGAGGGAAGAAAATGCTGAAATCTTCTCGCGATAAAAAATGAAGGCGCGTACCGTAGCGAGAAGGGGGGAGAAGAGCCTGCTATGTGACCCCGGATCTGGTTACGAGTTGGAAGGAGAGAGAGAAGAAGATGTGCGAAGATGATGAATGGGATGAAAAATAAAAAATAAAAATGTGAAACTCTGAAAGCAAAATAAATCTGGTAGCATACTTTTTAGGAAGAAGTGCAGAATCCTTGTAATTAGAGATGGAAAATATTCGCAGCTGTACTTCACGTTAGATAGTTGGTTCGTGATTAACAGTAGCATCAAAATTGCGATACTCTCACTATGGACGGTATGGGTTGTTACGGTATATAGGTACATATATATGAAACAATTTCAACGATGATGCCAGGTCCGTGTCACTGTTGAAAGAACAGTTTGAAGCGACGTTTTTTAGGAGTACTAATGACCACGAAATACACGCGGTAAATATTCTTGACGTCCCATGCGTTAGGTGAACTACGAGCATTGCATCGTATATAAAGGTGTTGGTGGCCATGGTTTTGTTGGGTGTGTATTAACGACAAAATGCAGACGTGGCCCGGGAACCAAAACAATAGTTACGTATGTATCGACCAATCGGTGGCCTGAATATATACTCTAGTTTGGTACCTGGTATTGTTTTATTTTGCTGTTTTGGAATATCCGGGCAAGGTCCCAATCGTAAGTCCTTTACGTACCAGAGACATCACCTCCCCCTCCCCCCCCCCCTCCCCTACCTCGAGATTAGATGCGGAGGCCTTCCAAGTGGTTTGAGGGCATCTGGCATCAAGCTCCAGCGACGCCGATATGACATCATTTGTTCGTTCTTTGATTGTGTTGGTTTGTTTTCTGACGATGACTATGTGCCAAGAAAATAGGAGCGGTAATTAGAGTGTTTGCCTTTTTTTTTTTACTTTTACTTCTTCTCCAAAAATTCTCCCGAGGTAACTTTTAGAGGTAAATTTCTGAAAAAAACGCGAAAAAGTACTTCAGCGAAATCAGGATTTCATCAAACGTTGCGGTAACTTTTGGCTCTCTGTCTCATTGGCCTACACACACAGAGCATTATCCCGATGCAGAACACATCATCTCAAATCTCGAAGGATCAAAACACCGAGCATCTTCCATGCCACCATGCAGCTTGCTGTACGCATCACGACAACCGCTGGGAGCACAGAGGCTCGAGAGGTGTAGCTTGAGTATAGCGCGCACGAGCGGCGTTGAATTGTGCCAGCGGGCCGCCGCCGCTGCTACGTAGGGTACACGCTTTCGCCTCTTTGGTGACGAGGTGGAGGATGCTTCGTTCCAAAAACGGACTCGCATCACACTCGTACTCGTACTCGTGCTCGCACAGAGCGCGACAGCTCGTGTATCATTTCGATTCCACCACACTGCAGCAGCAGCAGCAGCAGCAGCAGCAGCAGGCAATCCAAAAAGGGAAGCTGGCTGGTGCTGGTGCTGGTGCTTGCTGGTGCTGGTGCTGACGCTGTTTATTCTTGTTGCTCAACCTGCCTCTAGCTGCAGCTAGCGCTTGCTAGCTGCCGCTTGCTGTGCTGCTGCTTGCAGTCGTGGGCTGGCAGTGGTGGCACCGCTGTCAACTCTGCCGCCGAAACGTTGCTGGGCCGCCGTTGCTACTCCCAAGCTGTTTTTTCGTTTTTCGTTTTTTTTTGGTGCGTTTGCCTCACCTCCCCCCTTCCCTTCTTATTTTCGGAGGCGTCGCCTGCAGGATTTGATTTACCCCACTCGCAAACACACCGAAATCAGGAACGGAAGGAAATTCACTTTTTTTAGCGCAAGTATTTATTTTATTTTTTTTACCTCTATCGCAAACACTCTATTGACCGCCACTTAAAGTCTTGTGGGTCGACCGATTTTGTTTCAATCGTTAGGTCGTATGGCGACAGCGGCGAGTCTAAAAGAAAGAAATAAAGGCTAATTTTAGGTACGAAACTGTCGGTCGTGTATGTGCTGCAGTTTCCGTACCAATCAATCTTTATGTTTTGGTTGTACACGAGAATCAATCACAACTGAACCCTGACTGGCTTGTTGACAATAAATAAATATAAAATTATGTACCCCTCTACTCTCCTCATGTATTCATGCCGGCTGGCTTTGATCGCCTCGAACAGCAAACCAGACCCGCAGCAAAAGGCGCTGGGGGAACAACGACACATTATTATGTGTCTGCTGTTCGTAAACGTGGCCTTGTTATATTCTGACACCACACACACCGTTTCAGGCGTGCACGCAACACTCAAGGGCCGGCTTGCTTACCTTGTTGTCTCCGGGGGAAATTCGAGCAGAGTTTCCTATTATTCCGGTCCGTTGAGCTCCTCGCTGGCTTCTTCGAACAGTTGTCAAATGAAGTCCTGATATCCCTTTGCCGCGCTCCTAGTCTATGCTGGCGTGGCTCGCGTGACCTGGGAGGGTCGCAGGGCGTGCGTGCTTGTTGTTTTCGCAGGTGCGTGGCAGGGGGAGAATCGGTTGTGAACGATTGGGGGGGCGTTGGCGATCAAAGCTTCTTGCAATTTTTGCGAAGAAAACCCAGGATGATTTGACGCGGAGATAATCAAATACCCACACACAGCACCCCAGTTAGTTCGCGGATTGTTCTTTGGATCAGTCTTGCAAGTAAGTATTGTTCCGGGGGCTTGATTCGCGCAAAAGGTTGGTTCACTGAATCTACTGACTGAAGGTTCCGCTCTCTCTCTTCGAGAACGGCAACAAGCAACAAGCACCAGATTCGGCGAATGAGTGTCATCATCGCTCAACACGTTACCACTGTTTGTTTGTATTACAAGCATGCATTCCAGGGACACACACAGAATATATATGATGCCACTACTGCTGTTACACCGGACATTCTCTGCAAGTCTATAATTATAACTCGTAGGTTCGCGGTGCATACTCGGTATTATTCGTAAAAGTGGTATCTATGTAGAACCCGCAATATCGAATACAGTACTACCACGCATTTGTGTGCTACAGCAGCCAGCCAGCTCCGTCAGCCCGCTATGTGTGCCACGCACATCATATATATGCACCTTCAACAATTTCCAGTTGTTTTTTTGTTATGGCGTAGAACCAAAGTTTGTATCGCGAGACTATACGAACGCTGGAACGTTCCCAGAAACAACCAAAAACTGCGGCCTGGTGTGGGAAAGTTCATGTTTTCTAGAATAATAATACATTTTCCGAACACACCCACGAGGAACGTTGACTGTACTGCAGTCCCGATCAACCACGTGGGCCTCTGACCTAAGAAGAAGATCATAGTTATCCCAATGCTCTAGGTTTCGAGGTCCGAGCTTAAGGTTTGTCGGAGGCACTCGATAAATTTTGAAGCTTTAGATAGATAGATGGCGAAAACCGTAGAATCTCGATTTGTTCCGGGTTTTAGACTCGATCAAGACACGATCAACTATGATACGTGCAAAGGACCCCTGATGCGTCCACGAGCATACGATGTAGATGTATCACAGCTGGGAAATTAACACTCTGAGCCGCCACCGCGTCCTTACGGAGGGCCAAGTGAAAAAATGTGCTCTGCACTGTTGGGTGTAATGCGTACGTACAGATCAAGATACGAGTGCGGCATTCGTGTAGCATGATCAGTCTTTTTTTGCATATATATAATATATGTCTATCCCCGTTGAAATCCGCACTGTACCTTGGAGTAACACAAGCGCCTCAGACACTTTAAGGCAAACCTCTATCACAGAACGCCTCTGGTATGTGTTCTGGGGATCCATTAAAACTGTACGGACTGAGTTATTTATACGAACGATCGTCGTTCCGACCACACGCAAAGCTGCTGATATCGGTTTCTTCCTCTTCTTCTTCTTGAGTTTAAAGTTTTGCCTTACACAAATATCATGTTTGTAGCACCCTAACGTCGAGGTGTAGGCCTCGGCTGAGAAAGCGCGTGCGGGTAAAGTGTAGAAAACCATCAGTTAGTTCCTGTGGACGAGACACTCTCTTACGTCCCATGTTGCCTGCCAAGTTAAAGAGGAGGCACGAACCACCGGATAGTCGAACCCAAGCGTGTGAAATGGGTGGCGATACATTTATTACCGATAAATAAATATTAATAGAGTAGTAGGGGGACACCATTCCACAGGTCTGCTGCTCGCTGCCGAGATGGAGCCTCGGAGAGGTGAAGCACTTACTTGGTGCAACGGTGCTTTCCAGCCATTCTACCCTAACAAGATATTTGTAGTCATTTTGAATAGGTGGGTGTTGTTGCGTGATCAATGCAATGCTTGTCGTGCCATATCGTTAGTGCATGTATTATAGCCAGAGCCTAACATAATTGTGGGTGGAGGCTGTAACATTTTAGGGCTTATGTGGCGTATCAGTAATCTTGATTGGCGTGTATACGAGCTCGCAGCTGATGTGAATGCCTAGATAGACTCGCTTACCGATGGCCGGTCCTTACACGTTGTATGTTTCGAGGCAAACGTTTAGCCGCTTGTACGGGAAGCTTCAATAGAAGAAGAGAACAAAAACAAAATGATGGCGACCCTAGGCCGATGTGTTGATCGATTTGCTCAGCTGGAAGCTGATGGTGAGCAAACGTAGAGTGAGCTCCGAGAGGGGCGGCAGTGCGCGTGTGTGCTCTCAGCTCACATAAAAAAAACGACCACCCTCACACTTCGTCCACACAAAAACAAAATAATAGGGTTATAATGCCCTTCCTGGTAGTCACTTAAAAAAATAACCCACACAGAGACTCCCCATTTATTATATATATGGCAACAATCAATATATCTTGGGGCACGTAGTCATGACCCCCGTGTAACCTGTGTTGTTACTTGAACCAGAACTAAAGCAATGAGTTTGATCCCGAAGGGGCTCAGCAGATATACTACCCAGGAATTGCCAGTGCGCACGTCCTACATGTATGTGATGCCGTAGATTATTATGTACGTACGTACTGCGGTACATCTGCGATACTCCTTGTTTTTGTGATTTCCTTATAATATTCTGCAATGGGCACGTGGACAGCAGTAAGTAGTAGTAGATGGTGCAATAGCCCAATAAATAGCTGCTGCTGTAAAGTGCTGTATGAGACAAACTACAAGCCACAGACCAGCAATCTGTCTGCTGTATGTACGTGGAAATGCATCAAATGTGACGAAAGTGTTGTCGAGCAACAACTGTGATGGCTACTACTACTGGGTACTGACAAAATCCAATTATGATATCGGGATGTTTTCTGTCGCGAAAAGCCACGGATACGGGATAGTCCCGTGACCCAGAATCATTGGGAAAACCTCTTCCCATCCAAGCCTTTCCCGTGATGATGTTTGTGATCCTTATCCCATCCTCTGTTTTCCTTTTTTATACCGATCCACAGCTAACTAGTCCTGTGAAATTTGAAAAAATCCCGTGAACTCGGTGCAAACCTGTGAAAAATGATATTTATTTCCCAAATAAATCCCGTCCAGAATGCTCCCGTGGATTCGTGATCCCAAATGAATCATGACTCCCCGGGGATTTTTGTGTCTAACTCAAGGTTAGCCGTGCTCCACATAAAGGCCGGAGCCAGCATTTTTTGAACGTTTGCCTGCAACAGTTGTTTTAATAATAATGCGCTAAAATTCCCAATTATTTTCCAAACAATTTCTTGTCTATCAAAAACGTTTTCGCTTTTCGTATTGAAAAAAAGTGGGCTAAACGAACATTCAATAGAGTGTTTTCGTCGTTAAGCTCACCCTACTGTGGGTTGATTTGGCGGGCGCACCACTGTCGCGACAGCTTGTGCAGGTACATATATAGTAGGGCAGTCGCCACGTGTTTGAAGGCACAGCCCCGACTTTTCGGTTTATATGTGTGAAGCGGTGCGGCGATTGTACCCTGAAAGATTTAGTATTATGGTCACGAAAATCGTGATAAAACACCACAAAAGCTGCTGCACACAACCAGGGAGGAGGCGAAATTTCAATCACCAATCATATTTAGTTGCCTATTCCATGGCCCTTGCTAACCACGTCGATTATTGGGTTTTGCTGTCGGGCATGGAAAGAGGTTTTGCCGGTATTATGTTTTGCGGCTGGGTTTGAAATAATTGGCTCTATTTTGAAACGCTGTTGCCGGGACTGTTGCTCGATGGAACCGTTGCCATCTATCTGCGTCGTGTGGATTCTCTAGTATGTTTCGTATTATTGTTGTCTTCCGATGTCAGTGTGCTAGCCCGCCTGTATGCACATGGCCCTTATTCTTCGTGGTAGCCGGATAAATGCGTGGTGCGTCTAGCATACCGTTTGGCCAAACGTCGTTGGGGTGGAGCGCGTCTCCAGTGCGTCCATCGGTGCGACAGCGACACTTTTTCCTTCAACAGTAGTATGGTGTGGTATACCCCCGTTCAAAACCGTATGGCAGGGGACTTCTGTGTATTACCATGGGGTGCCAGTGATAAAGTCCTCACGCCCATTCACACGTCTGTCGTCTAAAATTTCTCCTCCCTCGCGAAAGAGAGGCGGGAAATTGCTAGGTGAATTAGGCTGGTGTCTGCTTCCTTCCCGAGCCTCCCAGAGTCAGGAATGGAGCATTATCTCTATTCGGTTATTACCAGTGCCACGATTTGGGGTCTCTACGTTGGAACCAGGAAATGTAGTGGCAGGTGATACCAGGTATGTTTCCATAGGATAAGCGTTGTACATGTGCTCAGGAAGTTGGCTGCTTGCCTACTACGCTCCGAGTTAGAGCGGGCCTTGAAGCTCGTTTGGTTCGTGTTCTGACAATCGTGTATGTGTGGTATTAACATGTATGTATCGGGACGTCGTTGTATGATGTATGGTGTTTGTGTGAGGTGCCACTGTAAGCTGTTACTTCTTGTGAGGTTTCGTCACGTGTGAGGTTTCCCTACGTATGTTTTGGTCGTGGTACCAGGTGTGCTATCGGAGCCAATGTTTTGTTATAGTTCCGGCGATGTGATTGTATATTTGTGATCAATCTGGTATATGAAAGACCTAACCCCGACAGGTCTTGGGTTGACAATTAATTGAGAGCCTTATGGAATTAAACAAATGTATCTGGCATAATATTTGAAGCATCAGCGAGGTATAGCAAATCGAATCGATTCGCTGCAGGGCCATAAACACCCCAGAAGAGGGAATGCATCATCATGCAGGAAACGATTGCCTGGGCCACCATCAAGGAGCTGGACAAACTATATGTCCAAGAGCTTCACCACATATGTTGGTTGCACGAGACGTCGTGGAAGCAGAACAACGTCCTGAGCGCCCCAGGCGAATATTTTCACAGTTGATGGCGTGCCACCGAGTCGATGCCGTTCGTGTGACATGCGGCAATCCCTCGGCTTTGTTTCAGTGCGATACTCCTTTCCTCCTTTCTTTGCAGACATATTTCGCAAATTCAGTGTCATCATGTCGTTGTGTAGGGCTATATATCACGACTTGTTTGAGCGATGCCCGCTCAACCATTGTCGCTGCAACGAGTGATACAGAGGTGGCATCCGGCGACGGCGAAACACCACACATGGGATGATGGAGAAGAATTACTATGGTAATTAATGGAGTTATACAACCCACCGATGTATTGTATGTGGTCACATACATGTCGAAATAAGAAGAGCGATCAAGATGGGCAATCAAACAATTTGAGTTACTTCGAGCGAAGTACCCGCCACAAGTGAAGGCACCGGACGGTCAATTGTGATGGCCGACTGCCCCTTCTGCACCCCAAATATTGGTTGAGACCCGGTGTGCTGGCCGCTTGAACGTTTTAGAATTTCCGGCTTCTCGACAACAGCAAATTAATTTGGGAAGTACAAATAATCGACAATCTAAAGGGGGTTTCCGATCTCAAAGTCTCGCCGCAAGATATAAATTTAAACTTGAAATGTGAACGTGTGGCGCGAGCCTATAAGTGCATTGGTGGGTTCATCTTGTCTGTTCGGCATGTTGCATGTTCAACTTGCCTCGCTCGGGAGGTGAACAACAGCGATGATAATCTACTGTGGTGTAGCTTGCCACGATATATATCAAGGAATGTTGCTGTGAGAAGGACTGTCGGCCAGTTCAACAAGGCCGTACAGAACACATATTCGTAGTCTGTGCGTCGTTTCCACCCACACCTGCACCCACGTGGATCACCTTTTTCCTCTTCATTTCAAAACTTTCCTCCTCGTCTCTTCTCTTGATTTATGAGTCTTTTCTCCACAATGGCCCCGTAGGCGCGTTTTCAATCCAGTGTTTGTTTATACATCCGGTGTGATCGTCACAGACTTTCGGTATCACTTCTATCATCTCTCTTCAAAGAGACGCGGCTTTTTACGAATTACCCCTCGCAGCTGGCATGAAGGCCTACTCACACCCCTAACCCCCTCCACCAAACTTGCATTCCGCGCCCAACGAATCAGCAGCCTTAAGTCCAGGGGAGCATCTATACAGGTTCGGCCGTTACTGGCTTGAAGAGCTCTCCAACTGGACCAAAAACCGAATTTTCATACATATGACATGTACTTGCGACCTTATCAACGGTCACGTGTGCTAGGGGTTCTTCCTCGGTAATGCGAAATACACACCCAAATCAATCAGACCCCACCATTTGGTCAAGCTTCTCGCTTGTACATATTATATCCGCCAACTACTTAGCGGAATCTTGCAAACAAACGGCCTACTGCACTCAGCTGATGGGACACGCATCTATCTAACAGACAATCAAATCGAAATACATATTTCATTCGGATATAACGACACAATAGATTTTTCCTAAAAAGAGGATCCCAGGGACGGAAGTAGTACTCTGACCGAAACCGTGCAACTCCTGCCATCGCAGGGCCTACATACATGTTACATAGTGTAAATCGAAATATATTTGTATTTCCCTGGGCGAGGAGCACCTTTAAAAATAATACAACGGTTTGACCACGAGGTACTCCGGGTAGGTGCTCCTGTATTCAAGGTGCAATCGCATTATTTATGTGTCTAACGAACGACATAATGAGCACATTGTTGCTACTCTTCGTATCATGTCTCACCCCTCTCGTGCCCTGCTTGATTGAGGTCTCCATGCTCGCCACTAATATCTACCTGCACTTCTTACGGCAGTCGGGCACGCCATACTGTTCCTCTCCCGTTTTCTCGTGGATCCAAACTTTATTCCCTTTGCCATCATCAATCTTGGACCACATGTCCTGTTCTCGTTTCTCGAATTTCGGAGGCGGTGGTGTCGTCGGCGGCGGTGGCGGTGGCGGTGTCGGCGGCGGCGGTGGCGGCGGCGTTTTTTTCTTCTCCTTCGGGTTTTTCCACGTGCTCTTCGTTGTAAGGCACAGCGGAGGAATTTGAAAGATGAGGTGCGGGCGGGACCGGAGGACTGCGTCATTAGATGTGTATGTTGGTGATCGATGCGTACCGGCATCCCCGTTGTCGATTGTTTTTGGGCGGAGTCAAAAGCGATACATTTATATTTGAATGGAATAGCTCACGGCTCAACTGTGGTAGGTTTATGTACAGCATCGGCGTCTGAATTGACAGGGCCCTTCCTTCACCGAATTCATATTGTTTTTTTTCGAAAAATCGAAGTACTTTAAAATACCAGTGGCATAAGCTTGTGTTTTCCCGAAGGTGTGACCTTGCTATTAATAGACCAACTTGCTCGCATCTATCTAAGTAGTGTCCCCATATATATAGTGAAAGCGCACCTATTTGTTGTGAATATTCTTTTCGAGGAGTTTTTGCCCCCGGGCCACATCTGAGCTATACAATGAATCACGGGCAACTGAAAGAGCTAGCCCATGACCGATTGTAGATCCAAGCACACGTGTACCTTGAAACGAAATTTCAATTTCATTACGATTGATTAGTGTAGTTGTATATTCATATGACACTGGGTTAAGTCACCAATGTGTTAACCCAAACCAAGCCACTCCCGCCGTAGGGCAGCATACCGAATATCCGATAAAACGAGCATCAGTGATAAAGAAATGTACTTAGCCGGGCGGGTGCCAGTGTGTGATTGGTGTGCATTCTCCATAATTTGGCATCAATGCCAAGGTGATAACTCAATTGCTACTCTTCCTGTTAGTACGTCGAGTGTTGAACTCGTGGTCTGTTATACAAGCAATAACGAGCTATTGCCCGCCGATGGTGTGGCGAACGTCAAGAACGTCGTCACCTCGGAGAACTTACTTGCGTGAATTCTCAACCTATGACTTTATTCAACAGCAACTACCATGCGACGCGCAACCGCGAAAGCCGCGTTCTGCAATTTGTCATGCAAATTTCCAACCGACGGGTACAAAAACTGATGATCTAGCCACCCAATATCGTTGCAACTCGATTTATGATGATTTTGAAAGTTTCGTTTGTATGGACCGACATCAATGTTTTGTGGTAGCCTTCAAATGGTGATGCTTCATAGTTTTCTCAAAGCCAGTTGTAAGGTAATGCACGATACCCCGCGAGAGAAGGACGCCATACAACGTTGGTGCGGCTCGTACTATAGCATGCTTCGAAAGGGGCTACGCTACAGCGACACCTCTGAATACTCGTGATACGAATGTCGGTTTGTTTTCGGATTTCCCCTCTCTAGCGGTTTGTAGATGACCACTACACTATGAGCATTCAATTGGCGCCCTGACCCCAGCGTGTATCGTCCAACAACTCGCCTCCTTTGTGAGGTTGTTGTACCAGTACTTCCTCTTGGTGGGTTTGTCGAAATGCTCCTCCCATGCCTCCATAATCGCCTCCCGGCTTGGGAATATACCGACGGGTTGGACGATGTTGGGACTCTCGCCGACCCTGAGAGCGAGGGGCGGGTCCATAACGACCGGCCGTGCTACAGGAAGATGCGCGCCCACTGGTGGTCCGAACGGCGGACGCACGCCGTCTGGCAGCCCTATTGATGGGTGCTGGTCGATTCCTGCTGGAAACAGCAGTAGGGGGATGCCGCCTAACTCCTGCTGTCCCACCAGCATCGAGTTGTCCCAAATTATCTCGAAGGAGATGCGGTTGCGCCTGGAAAAAAACGACAAATAAATACCGAAATCTCGTGAAAATACTGAAGTAAACCTAAAAAACAGCGCTCTTTAAGATCGACCATAAGCAGCAACACGATTGACCGACTCTGGAGCGTCTTTGCAACTGGGCAACTGGGGAACCAACCACTACGACGTTGAGGCCAGACAATGGATACTACTGAGGATTACACTACAGCATAAACTTGCATACTACTAGGGATTACATTACAGCAAACACTAACGAAATCTTCACGATCGTCAGACACGCAGGCCTTAGGTTAAAACACAGGTGTTTCCCGGTTGCTATAGCACTTTTCGTGTTGGATCTCCGTGTACTTGTGCCATGAAACGCAGCCATCTACATAAGCAACCAAAAGTTAATAGATGGGGACCCGGGAACCACAATTAATAGTACGTTCTGAATCTTTTTTCGCTTTTATGGGGTACGTTGTATTATCACTGTGGGTTGTGTGGGATTGGTCATCGGAAAAGTATGGTCATGTTAACCTAAGTCGGAGTTTATTGGGGGTGTCGGAGCTTGTTCAGAGATAAACCCTGGACAAAATGAGGCGCGGTCCTACCGTAGCATGCGTCCGGCGTAAAACTTCGACATCGTCCACACTATGTTCCACTCGAAAGCTAGTCATGACTACCGACAGTAAATCAAACATCCTATGAATAGTTAGTAGATAGTCGTTTCCACAACGAACTCATGAATTTTTCCGATATCTTGCCTGGAACCTAAAATAATAGCCAAATTCGTGGAAATACTACTACAATACGAAAAACAACCCTCAGCGTCGACCGATCCAACGTGAACGCGAAGTAATCCTTCGATAGGTGTCGTGACAGACGCAACACTAGGTGGCTACGTAGGTCTCACAAGTAGAACCGGCCGAATTGGTCTTGATGTCGGACCCAAAGCGGCTCCGGGTTGAAACGAGCCATCTGGTGAAGCTCGATGCCGCTTCGAGTTTGTAAGTCAGCCGTTCGGAGTCTGATCTGTGTCCGAGATAGGTTGATGCGCACAAACAGTGTGCAATGCCGAGGTCGAAGGATTGAACAAGAAAAGGCAGTGATTCGTCATGAAGACAATGCGATTTATTTGTCCAGAATTAATTGGTGGAATTCGCGTTTCCCGACGTTATATACATTGGTATTAATAGTAGTGCCAGCTATGTGCCAGGTATATACCAGGTATGGATAGATATTATGGGAGAAATAAACTATTATATTTGTACTACATACATACCAGATATATACCAAGCCTACGGTATCGCGCAATCCCCGGTGGTTCAAGTGGCTAACCTCGAATTCTACTTGTTTGAGTCCTGGGTTCGAGCCCCAGGAGGGTCGGACTTTGACTTTATTTGCAAAAATAAAAAAAGGGATTCAATTGTTGAGAGCGCCTTGCAGCGTGGGTAGGCACAATTCGATGCGAGTCGACGAGGGAAGAAAATGCTGAAATCTTCTCGCGATAAAAAATGAAGGCGCGTACCGTAGCGAGAAGGGGGGAGAAGAGCCTGCTATGTGACCCCGGATCTGGTTACGAGTTGGAAGGAGAGAGAGAAGAAGATGTGCGAAGATGATGAATGGGATGAAAAATAAAAAATAAAAATGTGAAACTCTGAAAGCAAAATAAATCTGGTAGCATACTTTTTAGGAAGAAGTGCAGAATCCTTGTAATTAGAGATGGAAAATATTCGCAGCTGTACTTCACGTTAGATAGTTGGTTCGTGATTAACAGTAGCATCAAAATTGCGATACTCTCACTATGGACGGTATGGGTTGTTACGGTATATAGGTACATATATATGAAACAATTTCAACGATGATGCCAGGTCCGTGTCACTGTTGAAAGAACAGTTTGAAGCGACGTTTTTTAGGAGTATTAATGACCACGAAATACACGCGGTAAATATTCTTGACGTCCCATGCGTTAGGTGAACTACGAGCATTGCATCGTATATAAAGGTGTTGGTGGCCATGGTTTTGTTGGGTGTGTATTAACGACAAAATGCAGACGTGGCCCGGGAACCAAAACAATAGTTACGTATGTATCGACCAATCGGTGGCCTGAATATATACTCTAGTTTGGTACCTGGTATTGTTTTATTTTGCTGTTTTGGAATATCCGGGCAAGGTCCCAATCGTAAGTCCTTTACGTACCAGAGACATCACCTCCCCCTCCCCCCCCCCCTCCCCTACCTCGAGATTAGATGCGGAGGCCTTCCAAGTGGTTTGAGGGCATCTGGCATCAAGCTCCAGCGACGCCGATATGACATCATTTGTTCGTTCTTTGATTGTGTTGGTTTGTTTTCTGACGATGACTATGTGCCAAGAAAATAGGAGGGGTAATTAGAGTGTTTGCCTTTTTTTTTTTACTTTTACTTCTTCTCCAAAAATTCTCCCGAGGTAACTTTTAGAGGTAAATTTCTGAAAAAAACGCGAAAAAGTACTTCAGCGAAATCAGGATTTCATCAAACGTTGCGGTAACTTTTGGCTCTCTGTCTCATTGGCCTACACACACAGAGCATTATCCCGATGCAGAACACATCATCTCAAATCTCGAAGGATCAAAACACCGAGCATCTTCCATGTCACCATGCAGCTTGCTGTACGCATCACGACAACCGCTGGGAGCACAGAGGCTCGAGAGGTGTAGCTTGAGTATAGCGCGCACGAGCGGCGTTGAATTGTGCCAGCGGGCCGCCGCCGCTGCTACGTAGGGTACACGCTTTCGCCTCTTTGGTGACGAGGTGGAGGATGCTTCGTTCCAAAAACGGACTCGCATCACACTCGTACTCGTACTCGTGCTCGCACAGAGCGCGACAGCTCGTGTATCATTTCGATTCCACCACACTGCAGCAGCAGCAGCAGCAGCAGCAGCAGCAGGCAATCCAAAAAGGGAAGCTGGCTGGTGCTGGTGCTGGTGCTTGCTGGTGCTGGTGCTGACGCTGTTTATTCTTGTTGCTCAACCTGCCTCTAGCTGCAGCTAGCGCTTGCTAGCTGCCGCTTGCTGTGCTGCTGCTTGCAGTCGTGGGCTGGCAGTGGTGGCACCGCTGTCAACTCTGCCGCCGAAACGTTGCTGGGCCGCCGTTGCTACTCCCGAGCTGTTTTTTCGTTTTTCGTTTTTTTTTGGTGCGTTTGCCTCACCTCCCCCCTTCCCTTCCTATTTTCGGAGGCGTCGCCTGCAGGATTTGATTTACCCCACTCGCAAACACACCGAAATCAGGAACGGAAGGAAATTCACTTTTTTTAGCGCAAGTATTTATTTTATTTTTTTTACCTCTATCGCAAACACTCTATTGACCGCCACTTAAAGTCTTGTGGGTCGACCGATTTTGTTTCAATCGTTAGGTCGTATGGCGACAGCGGCGAGTCTAAAAGAAAGAAATAAAGGCTAATTTTAGGTACGAAACTGTCGGTCGTGTATGTGCTGCAGTTTCCGTACCAATCAATCTTTATGTTTTGGTTGTACACGAGAATCAATCACAACTGAACCCTGACTGGCTTGTTGACAATAAATAAATATAAAATTATGTACCCCTCTACTCTCCTCATGTATTCATGCCGGCTGGCTTTGATCGCCTCGAACAGCAAACCAGACCCGCAGCAAAAGGCGCTGGGGGAACAACGACACATTATTATGTGTCTGCTGTTCGTAAACGTGGCCTTGTTATATTCTGACACCACACACACCGTTTCAGGCGTGCACGCAACACTCAAGGGCCGGCTTGCTTACCTTGTTGTCTCCGGGGGAAATTCGAGCAGAGTTTCCTATTATTCCGGTCCGTTGAGCTCCTCGCTGGCTTCTTCGAACAGTTGTCAAATGAAGTCCTGATATCCCTTTGCCGCGCTCCTAGTCTATGCTGGCGTGGCTCGCGTGACCTGGGAGGGTCGCAGGGCGTGCGTGCTTGTTGTTTTCGCAGGTGCGTGGCAGGGGGAGAATCGGTTGTGAACGATTGGGGGGGCGTTGGCGATCAAAGCTTCTTGCAATTTTTGCGAAGAAAACCCAGGATGATTTGACGCGGAGATAATCAAATACCCACACACAGCACCCCAGTTAGTTCGCGGATTGTTCTTTGGATCAGTCTTGCAAGTAAGTATTGTTCCGGGGGCTTGATTCGCGCAAAAGGTTGGTTCACTGAATCTACTGACTGAAGGTTCCGCTCTCTCTCTTCGAGAACGGCAACAAGCAACAAGCACCAGATTCGGCGAATGAGTGTCATCATCGCTCAACACGTTACCACTGTTTGTTTGTATTACAAGCATGCATTCCAGGGACACACACAGAATATATATGATGCCACTACTGCTGTTACACCGGACATTCTCTGCAAGTCTATAATTATAACTCGTAGGTTCGCGGTGCATACTCGGTATTATTCGTAAAAGTGGTATCTATGTAGAACCCGCAATATCGAATACAGTACTACCACGCATTTGTGTGCTACAGCAGCCAGCCAGCTCCGTCAGCCCGCTATGTGTGCCACGCACATCATATATATGCACCTTCAACAATTTCCAGTTGTTTTTTTGTTATGGCGTAGAACCAAAGTTTGTATCGCGAGACTATACGAACGCTGGAACGTTCCCAGAAACAACCAAAAACTGCGGCCTGGTGTGGGAAAGTTCATGTTTTCTAAAATAATAATACATTTTCCGAACACACCCACGAGGAACGTTGACTGTACTGCAGTCCCGATCAACCACGTGGGCCTCTGACCTAAGAAGAAGATCATAGTTATCCCAATGCTCTAGGTTTCGAGGTCCGAGCTTAAGGTTTGTCGGAGGCACTCGATAAATTTTGAAGCTTTAGATAGATGGCGAAAACCGTAGAATCTCGATTTGTTCCGGGTTTTAGACTCGATCAAGACACGATCAACTATGATACGTGCAAAGGACCCCTGATGCGTCCACGAGCATACGATGTAGATGTATCACAGCTGGGAAATTAACACTCTGAGCCGCCACCGCGTCCTTACGGAGGGCCAAGTGAAAAAATGTGCTCTGCACTGTTGGGTGTAATGCGTACGTACAGATCAAGATACGAGTGCGGCATTCGTGTAGCATGATCAGTCTTTTTTTGCATATATATAATATATGTCTATCCCCGTTGAAATCCGCACTGTACCTTGGAGTAACACAAGCGCCTCAGACACTTTAAGGCAAACCTCTATCACAGAACGCCTCTGGTATGTGTTCTGGGGATCCATTAAAACTGTACGGACTGAGTTATTTATACGAACGATCGTCGTTCCGACCACACGCAAAGCTGCTGATATCGGTTTCTTCCTCTTCTTCTTCTTGAGTTTAAAGTTTTGCCTTACACAAATATCATGTTTGTAGCACCCTAACGTCGAGGTGTAGGCCTCGGCTGAGAAAGCGCGTGCGGGTAAAGTGTAGAAAACCATCAGTTAGTTCCTGTGGACGAGACACTCTCTTACGTCCCATGTTGCCTGCCAAGTTAAAGAGGAGGCACGAACCACCGGATAGTCGAACCCAAGCGTGTGAAATGGGTGGCGATACATTTATTACCGATAAATAAATATTAATAGAGTAGTAGGGGGACACCATTCCACAGGTCTGCTGCTCGCTGCCGAGATGGAGCCTCGGAGAGGTGAAGCACTTACTTGGTGCAACGGTGCTTTCCAGCCATTCTACCCTAACAAGATATTTGTAGTCATTTTGAATAGGTGGGTGTTGTTGCGTGATCAATGCAATGCTTGTCGTGCCATATCGTTAGTGCATGTATTATAGCCAGAGCCTAACATAATTGTGGGTGGAGGCTGTAACATTTTAGGGCTTATGTGGCGTATCAGTAATCTTGATTGGCGTGTATACGAGCTCGCAGCTGATGTGAATGCCTAGATAGACTCGCTTACCGATGGCCGGTCCTTACACGTTGTATGTTTCGAGGCAAACGTTTAGCCGCTTGTACGGGAAGCTTCAATAGAAGAAGAGAACAAAAACAAAATGATGGCGACCCTAGGCCGATGTGTTGATCGATTTGCTCAGCTGGAAGCTGATGGTGAGCAAACGTAGAGTGAGCTCCGAGAGGGGCGGCAGTGCGCGTGTGTGCTCTCAGCTCACATAAAAAAAACGACCACCCTCACACTTCGTCCACACAAAAACAAAATAATAGGGTTATAATGCCCTTCCTTGTAGTCACTTAAAAAAATAACCCACACAGAGACTCCCCATTTATTATATATATGGCAACAATCAATATATCTTGGGGCACGTAGTCATGACCCCCGTGTAACCTGTGTTGTTACTTGAACCAGAACTAAAGCAATGAGTTTGATCCCGAAGGGGCTCAGCAGAAGATATACTACCCAGGAATTGCCAGTGCGCACGTCCTACATGTATGTGATGCCGTAGATTATTATGTACGTACGTACTGCGGTACATCTGCGATACTCCTTGTTTTTGTGATTTCCTTATAATATTCTGCAATGAATGGGCACGTGGACAGCAGTAAGTAGTAGTAGATGGTGCAATAGCCCAATAAATAGCTGCTGCTGTAAAGTGCTGTATGAGACAAACTACAAGCCACAGACCAGAAATCTGTCTGCTGTATGTACGTGGAAATGCATCAAATGTGACGAAAGTGTTGTCGAGCAACAACTGTGATGGCTACTACTACTGGGTACTGACAAAATCCAATTATGATATCGGGATGTTTTCTGTCGCGAAAAGCCACGGATACGGGATAGTCCCGTGACCCAGAATCATTGGGAAAACCTCTTCCCATCCAAGCCTTTCCCGTGATGATGTTTGTGATCCTTATCCCATCCTCTGTTTTCCTTTTTTATACCGATCCACAGCTAACTAGTCCTGTGAAATTTGAAAAAATCCCGTGAACTCGGTGCAAACCTGTGAAAAATGATATTTATTTCCCAAATAAATCCCGTCCAGAATGCTCCCGTGGATTCGTGATCCCAAATGAATCATGACTCCCCGGGGATTTTTGTGTCTAACTCAAGGTTAGCCGTGCTCCACATAAAGGCCGGAGCCAGCATTTTTTGAACGTTTGCCTGCAACAGTTGTTTTAATAATAATGCGCTAAAATTCCCAATTATTTTCCAAACAATTTCTTGTCTATCAAAAACGTTTTCGCTTTTCGTATTGAAAAAAAGTGGGCTAAACGAACATTCAATAGAGTGTTTTCGTCGTTAAGCTCACCCTACTGTGGGTTGATTTGGCGGGCGCACCACTGTCGCGACAGCTTGTGCAGGTACATATATAGTAGGGCAGTCGCCACGTGTTTGAAGGCACAGCCCCGACTTTTCGGTTTATATGTGTGAAGCGGTGCGGCGATTGTACCCTGAAAGATTTAGTATTATGGTCACGAAAATCGTGATAAAACACCACAAAAGCTGCTGCACACAACCAGGGAGGAGGCGAAATTTCAATCACCAATCATATTTAGTTGCCTATTCCATGGCCCTTGCTAACCACGTCGATTATTGGGTTTTGCTGTCGGGCATGGAAAGAGGTTTTGCCGGTATTATGTTTTGCGGCTGGGTTTGAAATAATTGGCTCTATTTTGAAACGCTGTTGCCGGGACTGTTGCTCGATGGAACCGTTGCCATCTATCTGCGTCGTGTGGATTCTCTAGTATGTTTCGTATTATTGTTGTCTTCCGATGTCAGTGTGCTAGCCCGCCTGTATGCACATGGCCCTTATTCTTCGTGGTAGCCGGATAAATGCGTGGTGCGTCTAGCATACCGTTTGGCCAAACGTCGTTGGGGTGGAGCGCGTCTCCAGTGCGTCCATCGGTGCGACAGCGACACTTTTTCCTTCAACAGTAGTATGGTGTGGTATACCCCCGTTCAAAACCGTATGGCAGGGGACTTCTGTGTATTACCATGGGGTGCCAGTGATAAAGTCCTCACGCCCATTCACACGTCTGTCGTCTAAAATTTCTCCTCCCTCGCGAAAGAGAGGCGGGAAATTGCTAGGTGAATTAGGCTGGTGTCTGCTTCCTTCCCGAGCCTCCCAGAGTCAGGAATGGAGCATTATCTCTATTCGGTTATTACCAGTGCCACGATTTGGGGTCTCTACGTTGGAACCAGGAAATGTAGTGGCAGGTGATACCAGGTATGTTTCCATAGGATAAGCGTTGTACATGTGCTCAGGAAGTTGGCTGCTTGCCTACTACGCTCCGAGTTAGAGCGGGCCTTGAAGCTCGTTTGGTTCGTGTTCTGACAATCGTGTATGTGTGGTATTAACATGTATGTATCGGGACGTCGTTGTATGATGTATGGTGTTTGTGTGAGGTGCCACTGTAAGCTGTTACTTCTTGTGAGGTTTCGTCACGTGTGAGGTTTCCCTACGTATGTTTTGGTCGTGGTACCAGGTGTGCTATCGGAGCCAATGTTTTGTTATAGTTCCGGCGATGTGATTGTATATTTGTGATCAATCTGGTATATGAAAGACCTAACCCCGACAGGTCTTGGGTTGACAATTAATTGAGAGCCTTATGGAATTAAACAAATGTATCTGGCATAATATTTGAAGCATCAGCGAGGTATAGCAAATCGAATCGATTCGCTGCAGGGCCATAAACACCCCAGAAGAGGGAATGCATCATCATGCAGGAAACGATTGCCTGGGCCACCATCAAGGAGCTGGACAAACTATATGTCCAAGAGCTTCACCACATATGTTGGTTGCACGAGACGTCGTGGAAGCAGAACAACGTCCTGAGCGCCCCAGGCGAATATTTTCACAGTTGATGGCGTGCCACCGAGTCGATGCCGTTCGTGTGACATGCGGCAATCCCTCGGCTTTGTTTCAGTGCGATACTCCTTTCCTCCTTTCTTTGCAGACATATTTCGCAAATTCAGTGTCATCATGTCGTTGTGTAGGGCTATATATCACGACTTGTTTGAGCGATGCCCGCTCAACCATTGTCGCTGCAACGAGTGATACAGAGGTGGCATCCGGCGACGGCGAAACACCACACATGGGATGATGGAGAAGAATTACTATGGTAATTAATGGAGTTATACAACCCACCGATGTATTGTATGTGGTCACATACATGTCGAAATAAGAAGAGCGATCAAGATGGGCAATCAAACAATTTGAGTTACTTCGAGCGAAGTACCCGCCACAAGTGAAGGCACCGGACGGTCAATTGTGATGGCCGACTGCCCCTTCTGCACCCCAAATATTGGTTGAGACCCGGTGTGCTGGCCGCTTGAACGTTTTAGAATTTCCGGCTTCTCGACAACAGCAAATGAATTTGGGAAGTACAAATAATCGACAATCTAAAGGGGGTTTCCGATCTCAAAGTCTCGCCGCAAGATATAAATTTAAACTTGAAATGTGAACGTGTGGCGCGAGCCTATAAGTGCATTGGTGGGTTCATCTTGTCTGTTCGGCATGTTGCATGTTCAACTTGCCTCGCTCGGGAGGTGAACAACAGCGATGATAATCTACTGTGGTGTAGCTTGCCACGATATATATCAAGGAATGTTGCTGTGAGAAGGACTGTCGGCCAGTTCAACAAGGCCGTACAGAACACATATTCGTAGTCTGTGCGTCGTTTCCACCCACACCTGCACCCACGTGGATCACCTTTTTCCTCTTCATTTCAAAACTTTCCTCCTCGTCTCTTCTCTTGATTTATGAGTCTTTTCTCCACAATGGCCCCGTAGGCGCGTTTTCAATCCAGTGTTTGTTTATACATCCGGTGTGATCGTCACAGACTTTCGGTATCACTTCTATCATCTCTCTTCAAAGAGACGCGGCTTTTTACGAATTACCCCTCGCAGCTGGCATGAAGGCCTACTCACACCCCTAACCCCCTCCACCAAACTTGCATTCCGCGCCCAACGAATCAGCAGCCTTAAGTCCAGGGGAGCATCTATACAGGTTCGGCCGTTACTGGCTTGAAGAGCTCTCCAACTGGACCAAAAACCGAATTTTCATACATATGACATGTACTTGCGACCTTATCAACGGTCACGTGTGCTAGGGGTTCTTCCTCGGTAATGCGAAATACACACCCAAATCAATCAGACCCCACCATTTGTTCAAGCTTCTCGCTTGTACATATTATATCCGCCAACTACTTAGCGGAATCTTGCAAACAAACGGCCTACTGCACTCAGCTGATGGGACACGCATCTATCTAACAGACAATCAAATCGAAATACATATTTCATTCGGATATAACGACACAATAGATTTTTCCTAAAAAGAGGATCCCAGGGACGGAAGTAGTACTCTGACCGAAACCGTGCAACTCCTGCCATCGCAGGGCCTACATACATGTTACATAGTGTAAATCGAAATATATTTGTATTTCCCTGGGCGAGGAGCACCTTTAAAAATAATACAACGGTTTGACCACGAGGTACTCCGGGTAGGTGCTCCTGTATTCAAGGTGCAATCGCATTATTTATGTGTCTAACGAACGACATAATGAGCACATTGTTGCTACTCTTCGTATCATGTCTCACCCCTCTCGTGCCCTGCTTGATTGAGGTCTCCATGCTCGCCACTAATATCTACCTGCACTTCTTACGGCAGTCGGGCACGCCATACTGTTCCTCTCCCGTTTTCTCGTGGATCCAAACTTTATTCCCTTTGCCATCATCAATCTTGGACCACATGTCCTGTTCTCGTTTCTCGAATTTCGGAGGCGGTGGTGTCGTCGGCGGCGGTGGCGGTGGCGGTGTCGGCGGCGGCGGTGGCGGCGGCGTTTTTTTCTTCTCCTTCGGGTTTTTCCACGTGCTCTTCGTTGTAAGGCACAGCGGAGGAATTTGAAAGATGAGGTGCGGGCGGGACCGGAGGACTGCGTCATTAGATGTGTATGTTGGTGATCGATGCGTACCGGCATCCCCGTTGTCGATTGTTTTTGGGCGGAGTCAAAAGCGATACATTTATATTTGAATGGAATAGCTCACGGCTCAACTGTGGTAGGTTTATGTACAGCATCGGCGTCTGAATTGACAGGGCCCTTCCTTCACCGAATTCATATTGTTTTTTTTCGAAAAATCGAAGTACTTTAAAATACCAGTGGCATAAGCTTGTGTTTTCCCGAAGGTGTGACCTTGCTATTAATAGACCAACTTGCTCGCATCTATCTAAGTAGTGTCCCCATATATATAGTGAAAGCGCACCTATTTGTTGTGAATATTCTTTTCGAGGAGTTTTTGCCCCCGGGCCACATCTGAGCTATACAATGAATCACGGGCAACTGAAAGAGCTAGCCCATGACCGATTGTAGATCCAAGCACACGTGTACCTTGAAACGAAATTTCAATTTCATTACGATTGATTAGTGTAGTTGTATATTCATATGACACTGGGTTAAGTCACCAATGTGTAAACCCAAACCAAGCCACTCCCGCCGTAGGGCAGCATACCGAATATCCGATAAAACGAGCATCAGTGATAAAGAAATGTACTTAGCCGGGCGGGTGCCAGTGTGTGATTGGTGTGCATTCTCCATAATTTGGCATCAATGCCAAGGTGATAACTCAATTGCTACTCTTCCTGTTAGTACGTCGAGTGTTGAACTCGTGGTCTGTTATACAAGCAATAACGAGCTATTGCCCGCCGATGGTGTGGCGAACGTCAAGAACGTCGTCACCTCGGAGAACTTACTTGCGTGAATTCCCAACCTATGACTTTATTCAACAGCAACTACCATGCGACGCGCAACCGCGAAAGCCGCGTTCTGCAATTAGTCATGCAAATTTCCAACCGACGGGTACAAAAACTGATGATCTAGCCACCCAATATCGTTGCAACTCGATTTATGATGATTTTGAAAGTTTCGTTTGTATGGACCGACATCAATGTTTTGTGGTAGCCTTCAAATGGCGATGCTTCATAGTTTTCTCAAAGCCAGTTGTAAGGTAATGCACGATACCCCGCGAGAGAAGGACGCCATACAACGTTGGTGCGGCTCGTACTATAGCATGCTTCGAAAGGGGCTACGCAACAGCGACACCTCTGAATACTCGTGATACGAATGTCGGTTTGTTTTCGGATTTCCCCTCTCTAGCGGTTTGTAGATGACTACTACACTATGAGCATTCAATTGGCGCCCTGACCCCAGCGTGTATCGTCCAACAACTCGCCTCCTTTGTGAGGTTGTTGTACCAGTACTTCCTCTTGGTGGGTTTGTCGAAATGCTCCTCCCATGCCTCCATAATCGCCTCCCGGCTTGGGAATATACCGACGGGTTGGACGATGTTGGGACTCTCGCCGACCCTGAGAGCGAGGGGCGGGTCCATGACGACCGGCCGTGCTACAGGAAGACGCGCGCCCACTGGTGGTCCGAACGGCGGACGCACGCCGTCTGGCAGCCCTATTGATGGGTGCTGGTCGATTCCTGCTGGAAACAGCAGTAGGGGGATGCCGCCTAACTCCTGCTGTCCCACCAGCATCGAGTTGTCCCATATTATCTCGAAGGAGATGCGGTTGCGCCTGGAAAAAAACGACAAATAAATACCGAAGTCTCGTGAAAATACTGAAGTAAACCTAAAAAACAGCGCTCTTTAAGATCGACCATAAGCAGCAACACGATTGACCGACTCTGGAGCGTCTTTGCAACTGGGCAACTGGGGAATCAACCACTACGACGTTGAGGCCAGACAATGGATACTGAGGATTACAATACAGCATAAACTTGCATACTACTAAGGATTACATTACAGCAAACACTAACGAAATCTTCACGATCGTCAGACACGCAGGCCTTAGGTTAAAACACAGGTGTTTCCCGGTTGCTATAGCACTTTTCGTGTTGGATCTCCGTGTACTTGTGCCATGAAACGCAGCCATCTACATAAGCAACCAAAAGTTAATAGATGGGGACCCGGGAACCACAATTAATAGTACGTTCTGAATCTTTTTTCGCTTTTATGGGGTACGTTGTATTATCACTGTGGGTTGTGTGGGATTGGTCATCGGAAAAGTATGGTCATGTTAACCTAAGTCGGAGTTTATTGGGGGTGTCGGAGCTTGTTCAGAGAGAAACCCTGGACAAAATGAGGCGCGGTCCTACCGTAGCATGCGTCCGGCGTAAAACTTCGACATCGTCCACACTATGTTCCACTCGAAAGCTAGTCATGACTACCGACAGTAAATCAAACATCCTATGAATAGTTAGTAGATAGTCGTTTCCACAACGAACACATGAATTTTTCCGATATCTTGCCTGGAACCTAAAATAATAGCCAAATTCGTGGAAATACTACTACAATACGAAAAACAACCCTCAGCGTCGACCGATCCAACGTGAACGCGAAGTAATCTTTCGATAGGTGTCGTGACAGACGCATAACTAGGTGGCTACGTAGGTCTCACAAGTAGAACCGGCCGAATTGGTCTTGATGTCGGACCCAAAGCGGCTCCGGGTTGAAACGAGCCATGGTGAAGCTCGATGCCGCTTCGAGTTTGTAGGTCAGCCGTTCGGAGTCTGATCTGTGTCCGAGATAGGTTGATGCGCACAAACAGTGTGCAATGCGGAGGTCGAAGGATTGAACATGAAAAGGCAGTGATTCGTCATGAAGACAATGCGATTTACTTGTCCAGAATTAATTGGTGGAGTTCGCGTTTCCCGACGTTATATACAGTGGTATTAATAGTAGTGCCAGCTATGTGCCAGGTATATACCAGGTATGGATAGATATTATGGGAGAAATAAACTATTATATTTGTACTACATACATACATACCAGATATATATATATATACCAAGCCTACGGTATTTGCATATAATATTATAGCATTTTCAAAGAGTATGCCAGATTCATTCGTGGTTTTTGAAGCGACAGCTAATAGGAGCAACACTCACCACAAAATACACACTATTTATATTCCTGACGTCCCATGCGTTAGGTGAACTAGGAGCACTCTATCGTGTACGCGGGTAAAATGATTTTGGTGGCCATGCTTTTTTTGTTGGGTGAATATGAACGATAAAATGCGGACGCGGCGCGAGAAACAAAGTATTGTTATGTCTAGGCCAACCGGTGGTCAGAATAAACTCAATTTTGGTATTGTATAATTTTGCTGTTGTCGAATTTCCGGGCTTGGTCCCAATTACGCCCCCTTTACGTGCCAGAGACATCACAACCCCCCCCCACCTCGCAAAATGATGCGGAGGTCTTCAAAGCGGTTTGGGGCTGTCGGGTATCATGCTCCAACGACGTCGAGGATGAAATCATTTGTTTGTTCTTTGATTTTTTTGTTTTGTTTTCTGACGATAATATTGAGTGCCAAGAATAGGGGTGAATGACCGACACGTTTGGGTCGACCGATTCTGTTTTCGGTCGTTAGGTCGCATGGCGAAATCGGCGAGTCTAAAAGGAATAATAAAAGACAAATATTTCCGGAACAAAGCTGCCAACGAAAATGACCTCGAGAACCGCAAAAGTATCGGTCACACGGTTGAGGGCTTGTCTGTGCAGACAAGGTTCACCCACCTTATTGTCGAATTAGCTTTCTTGCGTAACGAGTGACAAACACGCATCATACTGTATAACCGCCACATGGTCCGACCGCATGCGCGAAGACAACGTGCGGACCGTTGGCGTACACAGGTAGTTGGCTACAAACTCAACCTCCCCGAAAAAAACCCGCAGCTCTGGCGTACTGCAGTTTAAATATTTTTCGAAACAGATGACATGACAAGTATCATAGTCGACCAGGACAGCAGCAGCAGCAGCCGAAGAGCGCTTTTGTTCTCTTGCTTGTGACAATGTGTATACAATAGGCACTGCTCAGCTCACTCACGTCGATTCGAAGGAATATTCGACTTCGTTGTTGCTATTTGAACAGTCCAATAACAAGGCTCGAGGTGCTATTTCGATTTGCTGTTTACTTTGTCGTCCACACAACAAGCCGTATCAATTAATAATGCTGATGTTTTGCTTGTACACGAGAATCAATCACAACCTGAATGAGACTGGCTTGTTGATAAGAAAGAACAATTATGTACACCTCTACTCTTAGATTTGTATGCCGGCTGGCTTTGATCGTCACGACCAGCAAACTATACCCGCAGAGGAAGTTGCTGGTGGCCAAACGATAAACCATATGTCTGCTGTACATATTGGTGGCCTTGTCATTATAACTTCACGCTGCTGTCGCAGGCGTCCACTCAACACTCAAGGGCTTGTATTTTCACCTTGTTTCTTCCGGCGGAAATTCGAGCAGAGGTTATTATTCCGGTCTGATGAGCTCCTCTCTGGCGTCTTCGAACCGTTGTCAAATGAAGACCTGACTTGCCTTTGCCGTGCTCGTAGTCAATGCTGGCGTGGCTTGCGTGACCTGGCAGGGTCACCGGGACTGGGTGCTTGTTTGTTTCACAGGTATGTGAGTGGCAGGGGAGAATCGGGTGTGAAGGATTAGGGGGGCGTTGGCGATCAAAGCCTCTGGGAAAGGTGTCCCTGATTGCCGAGGTTGAACTGACGCGGAGAAAATCAAATACCCACAGTGCCCAAGTTCGCGGATTGTTCTTTGGATCAGTCTTGCAAGCATTGTTTCCGGAAGCTCGATTCGCGAAAAGGGTTGGTTCCTAAAATGTACTGAATGTTCCGCTCTCATTATTAATAGAACGACGGCAACAAAACTGCAGATTCGACGAACGAGTGTCAACGCTCAACACGTTACCACGGCTTTTATTTCAAGTAGGCATTCCAGGGACACACCAAATCTGATGCCACTGGTACACCGCGCAACATTTTACGTAGAACATTAGTACACGGTGCAACGCAGCCCTCGCCCAACCTATGACATTCAGACTTGAAGAGAAATACACTCTGTATTCGAAATCGCGGTATTCATGTAAAACGCGCAATAATATAGAATACAGTATTATAATTTACCACGCATTCGAATTTCGTGTTGTACAGCAGCTAGCTAGCTCCGTCAGTCCGCAATGTGTGCCGCGCACATCTCCCGCCCCTTCATTATTTTCCAGACTTGTTTGCGGTGGCGAAGACCTAAAGTTTGAGTGCGGAGACCACACGAAGGCCAAAACGTCCCGAGAAACAACCGAAAACCGCGGCCTGGCCTGGAAAACAAACGTTTTCCAGAATAATATTTTTCCGAACGAACTCACGATGAACGTCGATTGTACTGTGGTCCCGATCAACAACGTGGGCCTTCTACCTAAAAAGAAGATTATTCATGCCAATGATGTAGGCCTTGAGGCTTGCCGGGGACACTCGATACATCTAGGAGCTTCTTCTGATGGCGGAAACCGTAGCATCAGCATTCGTTGCAGTTGCTAGGCCCCTTTTAGAACCGCAGTCCCATATGTGGGGACAAACCAGTCAAAATTCAAGTAGTTTTGTCCCCAAACGGGACTGCGGTTCTAAAGGGGTTAAGGCACGACCAACTATGATGCGTGCAACTGACCCCTGAGGCGTTCTACGAGGATACGAAGCAGAGGTACCACAGCTGGGAACCTAACTTTCTGAGCCAGGATGCCAAGCTAAATACCTGGTACGAGTCTGTAAATTGTGCTCTACATTGTTGGGTAAAATGCGTAGGTGCATATATGAGTACGACATTCGTGTCTCATCCTCAATTTCATTCATATGTCTATCCACGTTTAATTCTGCATTGTACCTCCAAGTTGGGAGAACACAAGAGCCTCAAACACTCTAGCGAAAACCTCTATCGCAGGACGCCTCCTGTATGTGTTCCGGGGAACACGGATTCAGTTGTACGAATACAGCAGTGGTCGACATAGATTGTGTATGACGTTTGGGATACATGATTCAAACGACGTGGAAGTGTTTAGAGAGGTGATATGTGATGTACACCCTCTTATTCGTTCGGTGGAAGTCGTTGCTCTCGTGCTCGACACTATCTAAGCCTTTTGGAGCCTACGTACGCTTGCCCTCAACACAAACAGGTACTCTATCTACTCGTCGTTCATCGATTTTGCGGGTGGTTGATTGATCCGACAGGACTATGCCTTCACGCAAATACCTCAGCCACGACTCGTCTCAAAGGGCAAGTACTTGCCAGGATTTGTGTTTGGAATTTATTTGGGGAAAACAAAACTAATTCCCGTAGAAATTTCATCAGCAAGGTATGGCCTCACGAGAAGATTAACCAGGGGGCTGCGAAGCAAGCCCGAATAGGTGTTTTACGAAAGAAGTATGAACGACTGGGGGAAACAGTCAAGCGCTTTGTAAGGAAGACCTAAAATGGTTCACAAACAAAAGGCGATGCACATTTACAAAAACTCCAGCTTTTCCTCACGCCCACATTTTAGCCCTTTTTGTTGAGCCCAATACTTGACTACTTCGAACGGGAACACATTACACTGGCCCACATTGTTTGCGGGTGCCCTTTGGTATCTGCTTAACTGAATCGCGACATAATGAGCCAACGCTTGGTCAAATAAGTTTGTTTGCACGTTATGTATCTATAATACACCTACTGTAAGTCCTAGCGCGAGAAATACCAAATCGTCGACTAGGCTACATTTTCCCCCGCCTTTTGGTGTTCGTGCCGACTGGCAACTTTCACCTCGCGCAATTACCTGGCGAGTCGTTGCGGGTGCATGCAAGTGCTTCCCAATGAAACCGATGCCCCCGCGCACCCCGTCCAAAGTGAGCGTGATTCAAGTTCGCCGGCCGTGCTGCTTGTGAGGAGATGTAGCTGTCTGCAAGTGAACCGCACACGTTCGGTTGCGGGTTGATTTCGTCTTGCGCTGTATATGTATCCGAATCTGAAATGATTGTGGCCACTGTAAACATGATACCAGGTATTACGGAGGACCATATTTAATACGACCACCTACGGTAGACACAAAAACCTATATATTTGGTTATTTTTTCAAACAATATTTGGTCCTATTTAATATGCCCCTCCCCGGAATAGTTGTGAAACGAAGAACTGAACTTACTTGTCAAGACAATTAGGTCAATATCTATCGTCATTGTAGAGCCGATGATCGACCGTTCAAATATTGCACTTCACTCCTACTCGCTCGACGGCCGCGTGGAACTTGAATTACATAATTGTTTCTTTTCGAAATTTCAGTTTTTTAAATAAATATCAATCGGCTGAACATTGTTTCGGGCATTTTCGCCTGTCTCTCCGAATATTGACTCTATTTTTTCATGTTGTTGTCGTTGTTGTTGTTGTTTGGTTGTTACTTCCACGAAAGATGCTTTGAATTATATGAAAAAATAGCCGATGGGGGGGGGGGGAAAGGTCTGCTCTGCTCCTTCCCCCCTCCGCGTGCATACGCTTCCCTTACGCCTAAACAATCAGCCAAAAGGGGGGGGGGGGGGAAGGGGCTGCACTGCCCCTTTCCCCCCCCGCGTATTAACGCCTTCTCCGAAACACATAAACGGAAACGCGGTCGACATATCTACCGGTTGCGCTCCGCGACTTGAACGCCTCCCCCCCCCTCCTTTTCTCATGTGCAATCCAGAGGCAACCGCTCATATCGGAACTCTGAAAATTGCTAAACTGTCACCTGGTTCCGTTCTTCCGAACGGCCCGCTCATATCGGGAACCCACTGACCGACCACTAAGTACCACGTGCTTTCCAGTGGTCTTCCGTGACAACGGCCCGCTCATATCGGGAACCCACTAAGATTGCCAAACGATTATTTAGTGCCAAAGTTCCGTCTCTAACGGCCCAGGTTACCTGGGAAAACCCCTGCTAATCGACCACTACGTAAACGTGCTTTCGAATGGTTTACCGTCTATAACGGCCCGCTCATATCGGGAACCCACCAAGATTGCCAAACGATTATTTAGTGCAAAGGTTCCGTCTCTAACGGCCCATATTTCTTGGGAAAACCCTTGCTAATCGACCACTACGTCAACGTGCTTTCGAATGGTTTACCGTCTATAACGGCCCGCTCATATCGGGAACCCACCACGATTGCTAAGGATTAGGATGGCCCGCTCATATCGGACCACCGCGAAAATCGGACGTCTACGGTACCTAGGTTTTTGCGCGTGCTCTCCGGTGGTCTTCCGTGACAACGGCCCGCTCATATCGGGAACCCACCAAGATTGCCAAACGATTATTTAGTGCAAAAGTTCCGTCTCTAACGGCCCAGGTTACCTGGGAAAACCCCTGCTAATCGACCACTACGTAAACGTGCTTTCGAATGGTTTACCGTCTATAACGGCCCGCTCATATCGGGAACCCACCAAGATTGCCAAACGATTATTTAGTGCAAAGGTTCCGTCTCTAACGGCCCATATTTCTTGGGAAAACCCTTGCTAATCGACCACTACGTCAACGTGCTTTCGAATGGTTTACCGTCTATAACGGCCCGCTCATATCGGGAACCCACCACGATTGCTAAGGATTAGGATGGCCCGCTCATATCGGACCACCGCGAAAATCGGACGTCTACGGTACCTAGGTTTTTGCGCGTGCTCTCCGGTGGTCTTCCGTGACAACGGCCCGCTCATATCGGGAACCCACCAAGATTGCCAAACGATTATTTAGTGCAAAAGTTCCGTCTCTAACGGCCCAGGTTACCTGGGAAAACCCCTGCTAATCGACCACTACGTAAACGTGCTTTCGAATGGTTTACCGTCTATAACGGCCCGCTCATATCGGGAACCCACCAAGATTGCCAAACGATTATTTAGTGCAAAGGTTCCGTCTCTAACGGCCCATATTTCTTGGGAAAACCCTTGCTAATCGACCACTACGTCAACGTGCTTTCGAATGGTTTACCGTCTATAACGGCCCGCTCATATCGGGAACCCACCACGATTGCTAAGGATTAGGATGGCCCGCTCATATCGGACCACCGCGAAAATCGGACGTCTACGGTACCTAGGTTTTTGCGCGTGCTCTCCGGTGGTCTTCCGTGACAACGGCCCGCTCATATCGGGAACCCACCAAGATTGCCAAACGATTATTTAGTGCAAAAGTTCCGTCTCTAACGGCCCAGGTTACCTGGGAAAACCCCTGCTAATCGACCACTACGTAAACGTGCTTTCGAATGGTTTACCGTCTATAACGGCCCGCTCATATCGGGAACCCACCAAGATTGCCAAACGATTATTTAGTGCAAAGGTTCCGTCTCTAACGGCCCATATTTCTTGGGAAAACCCTTGCTAATCGACCACTACGTCAACGTGCTTTCGAATGGTTTACCGTCTATAACGGCCCGCTCATATCGGGAACCCACCACGATTGCTAAGGATTAGGATGGCCCGCTCATATCGGACCACCGCGAAAATCGGACGTCTACGGTACCTAGGTTTTTGCGCGTGCTCTCCGGTGGTCTTCCGTGACAACGGCCCGCTCATATCGGGAACCCACCAAGATTGCCAAACGATTATTTAGTGCAAAAGTTCCGTCTCTAACGGCCCAGGTTACCTGGGAAAACCCCTGCTAATCGACCACTACGTAAACGTGCTTTCGAATGGTTTACCGTCTATAACGGCCCGCTCATATCGGGAACCCACCAAGATTGCCAAACGATTATTTAGTGCAAAGGTTCCGTCTCTAACGGCCCATATTTCTTGGGAAAACCCTTGCTAATCGACCACTACGTCAACGTGCTTTCGAATGGTTTACCGTCTATAACGGCCCGCTCATATCGGGAACCCACCACGATTGCTAAGGATTAGGATGGCCCGCTCATATCGGACCACCGCGAAAATCGGACGTCTACGGTACCTAGGTTTTTGCGCGTGCTCTCCGGTGGTCTTCCGTGACAACGGCCCGCTCATATCGGGAACCCACCAAGATTGCCAAACGATTATTTAGTGCAAAAGTTCCGTCTCTAACGGCCCAGGTTACCTGGGAAAACCCCTGCTAATCGACCACTACGTAAACGTGCTTTCGAATGGTTTACCGTCTATAACGGCCCGCTCATATCGGGAACCCACCAAGATTGCCAAACGATTATTTAGTGCAAAGGTTCCGTCTCTAACGGCCCATATTTCTTGGGAAAACCCTTGCTAATCGACCACTACGTCAACGTGCTTTCGAATGGTTTACCGTCTATAACGGCCCGCTCATATCGGGAACCCACCACGATTGCTAAGGATTAGGATGGCCCGCTCATATCGGACCACCGCGAAAATCGGACGTCTACGGTACCTAGGTTTTTGCGCGTGCTCTCCGGTGGTCTTCCGTGACAACGGCCCGCTCATATCGGGAACCCACCAAGATTGCCAAACGATTATTTAGTGCAAAAGTTCCGTCTCTAACGGCCCAGGTTACCTGGGAAAACCCCTGCTAATCGACCACTACGTAAACGTGCTTTCGAATGGTTTACCGTCTATAACGGCCCGCTCATATCGGGAACCCACCAAGATTGCCAAACGATTATTTAGTGCAAAGGTTCCGTCTCTAACGGCCCATATTTCTTGGGAAAACCCTTGCTAATCGACCACTACGTCAACGTGCTTTCGAATGGTTTACCGTCTATAACGGCCCGCTCATATCGGGAACCCACCACGATTGCTAAGGATTAGGATGGCCCGCTCATATCGGACCACCGCGAAAATCGGACGTCTACGGTACCTAGGTTTTTGCGCGTGCTCTCCGGTGGTCTTCCGTGACAACGGCCCGCTCATATCGGGAACCCACCAAGATTGCCAAACGATTATTTAGTGCAAAAGTTCCGTCTCTAACGGCCCATATTTCATGGGAAAATCCTTGCTAATCGACCACTACGTCAACGTGCTTTCGAATGGTTTACCGTCTATAACGGCCCGCTCATATCGGGAACCCACCACGATTGGTAAGGATTAGGATGGCCCGCTCATATCGGACCACCGCGAAAATCGGACGTCTACGGTACCTATGTTTGCGCGTGCTCTCCGGTGGTCTTCCGTGACAACGGCCCGCTCATCTCGGAAACCCACCAAGATTGCCAAACGATTATTTAGTGCAAACGTTCCGTCTCTAACGGCCCATATTTCTTTGGAAAACCCTTGCTAATCGACCACTACGTCAACGTGCTTTCGAATGGTTTATCGTCTCAAACGGCCCGCTCATATCGGGAACCCACCACGATTGCTAAACGATTAGGATGGCCCGCTCATATCGGACCACCACGGAAATCAAACGTCTACGGTCCTTACTCTGCCCCTTTCCCCTCCGTTTGCTCATCCGCCATGGAAATAAATGCGGGAGGGTGGGTGGAAAAAAAACAAAGCACCGATAACCAACAACGATGCCTGACGGTCCTCTGCCGCTCCCTACTCGGCGCCTGGCTCTCCCCTGCTCGTGCTGGGACCCCGACTAGTATTGACTCTGGTATCTCGCTGCTCCCGCTGCTCTACTCGCTTTCTTATTTCAAGTGCGACTGTTCCTACTCGTTCCTTTCGTGCCGCAACATAATTTCCTTCTACTATTACCCCGTAATAAACATCCCGTTGGTTTTTTGTGAAACCCCCGTTAGTCATTCAACACACTGGTGTATCTTTCTACCCGTTGCCCTCCAAACAACAGGTTGTCTCTAAGACAACCTTTCTCTTTGGTTATTACTTCCACGAAAGATGCTTTGAATTATATGAAAAAATAGCCGATGGGGGGGGGGGAAAGGTCTGCTCTGCTCCTTCCCCCCCCCGCGTGCATCGCTTCCCTTACGCCTAAACAATCAGCCAAAAGGGGGGGGTGGGGCAAGGGGCTGCACTGTCCCTTTCCCCCCCCGCGTATTAACGCCTTCCCCGAAACACATAAACGGAAACGCGGTCGACACATCTACCGGTCGCGCTCCGCGACTGGAACGCCTCCCTTCACGAGGCCGCGATTTCCTTCCCAAATTTTACTATTTTTCATCCCCATCTAGTCCCCTGATCCGGCTGTCTCTCGTATTCTCCAGCCCCCCCCCCAGTACCTCTGATACCCATACTGGATTTTCCATGTTTGCTCTAACGTACACCATAAAGGCGTCCGAAGACCACCTTCCTTCCTTCTTGATCACCGCCTCTGGCACTCGTTTTGCCGCGAGCCTTGTGGCCCTCCCTATCCTCCCCGAATGCAATGCGAACTCTTCCGGAATCAACCTCGCCCCCGCCCCCCTCCCCTCTACCCTCCACTTCCCCCCTACGTCGGCAATACCACTCCTCAAACATTGGGTGGCCTGCCCCCTGGACCATACCCTCCATCCTTCTTCCCCCCGGAAAGCCATTAAAGGGGCTTCCCCTTTCAACTCTCCGCTACTGTACATGCTAAAAAGCTCCACCAACAGACCTACTGCCCCCCCTCCCTCTCCCCCCCTCCCCCTCCCCTTGTCCTTACTATAACGGCCCCCTTCCTTCCTTGGTCTCCTTTTGATCCCCTGAATCTCACCTCTACCTTGTCCGCCTCCTGCCTCCTGCCTTCCCCCAACTGCTCGTTATTCCTGAAAAACGCCACATCCCCCCTCCGCAGACAATAAATGCTATGGAACTCCCCTTTTTCCCCCTCGAATAATTCCGATGCCCGCAGCATCAGAAAATATGACAACGCCAAGCCTATCCACACCACCCTCCCCCCGACCCCCCAGGATGGGACACTCTCCTGCATTCTCGTCAGTATACCCCACGTCAACGGCCGCCTTACTCTCTGTTGGGAGCCCTTCTCTACGTGGGCCTTCTTAATTCCTTGTTTCACCGATCTGATCAACGGGTTACCCAGAGGAAGTGACAGCCCGACGAACTGCTCGTGGTAATATTTGATCGCTACCAATTTCCCCGCAATTGTCGTCTCCTTGTTCCCCTTTTCCGCGCAACAATACCCCATAAATTCCGTCAGCTCCGCTACCAGCTCCATCTCCCCCAACTCTTTCTGCAACCAGCTCCCTTTTCCGACAAACGACCTCCAACTCACCCACAACCTCCAATTTGCCTCGTAAGTTTTTCTAGTCGACGCTGCAACTTTTCCAAAGGCGTACCCTCGCGCAATATCTCCGAAAACATCTGTCGCTCCCCGTCCCCCAGTTCCTGCACCTGCCAGGCGATTTCGGGGCATTCTGCGGTTAGTTTCTCGGGGATCTGTTTTTTCTCCCACCTTGTCAGTCCATCTGCCAGCCGATTATCTACCCCGCGTACATGCCTTGCCTAAAACACCCCACCCCCCCTTTGCTTCCAATTGCTCCATCATTCTCATCAACGCCCCTACTCTTGCCTGCTTCTTCCCCCCCCCTCGGCATCTCTTTACCCAGGCTACGGCCGACTCGTTGTCCGCTCTCATTAGAACTGCTTCCCCTCTCCTATCCGGTCTGTCACCCCTCATCTCTACCATCACAAACGCTGTCTTGACCATGGCCATCACCTCCAGCAGGTTTATCGAAATCAAATCGTTCACCGCCTGACCCCCCTTGATCGTTCGTCTCTGGACTTCCTCCGGTAAATCGAACCTCCAGTACACCCCCGTCTCCATGCACAGCCCACCCAGCGCTGACAAAGACGCGTCCGCAAACCATGTTCTACTCGGCAGCTGCTTAACGAAACTGAACGACGGCGCTGTTATGCTCTCTCTCCTGTATCCCTCTCCTCTCTCCAAAAACCATCTCCACCACCCCACGTCTGCCATGAATTCCCACGACAACCGTAAAACTCGTCTCGCTTCGGCCTGCTTCCTGTGCCTACCCCACGCCCCCCCCCCCCCGGCCCGCTCCGCCCCATTAAGATGCAAATTAAAAAGCTGCAGAAGCCGACGGACGAAGTACCGTCCGGGCCGGATTACAAATGACGCATGGTTCAACTTCCCTGCTAGCACTAATACTTCCTTCACCGTTGCCGTTTCCCGTCCCACCGGCCACTTTGCTACTTGCGCGCGCAAATCGTCGACTTTTCGTGGCGGCAGCGCAATGGTCATACTCTCTGTATCTACATCGTATCCTAACACCTCCTGCTGCGTTGCCCAACCCGTCACCTTTTTTTGCGATAGCAACGGTTCTTCCCCCTCGCACCGCTCGCCCATAGCCTCAAAATGAATCGACGCTAACGATCGTGACAGATCTAGACACCCCCCGCCCCCCTTTTCCCACTGTACCTCTATCAAGATGGCATCATCCACGAAAAACACTACGAAAGCTGTGTCGTTCGCCCCCCCCCCTTTCGCCGGCCGCACTACGCATTCTGCCGGCCAACCGACTACCGGCCGCCCCGTACTCGGTGCTATCGTTACGTGCTCTACTGCTCTGTCCCCCGCCTGCGAGAATGACGCTGACGCTCTAGTTGTGTTACACTGCGCATGTTGCATCGCCGCCGATATCACTCCCCACCACCCCGGACTACCCCGCCACCCAAACTGCAAGCGTAAGTCCACAAAGAGGTACCGACCCAACACGTATCCGAAGGCGGCTGCGCCGTCGGGGTCTACCGGAATCTGCCTGAACGCGTTTTTGACATCCATTTTTTTAATGAGAATCCGTGCTCTGTCTCCGAACTTGACCCTTAAACCGAGAACCCTCTGCAAAACCTCGTGCATCACACCCGCCAGTACACACGCTGGAATATCATTCCAGTCTGTTGTCGCATTCACCGACCCCCCCTCTTCCCCGTCCCTGTGCTCAAAGGTCATGTCGTGGATAATTCTGATCTTCTCGCGCTCCTCTACGACCCCTATAGGTGACACCCGCAACCCCGGAACCTGCCCCGCTTGTTCCTTGGGGAAAACAATTGCTCTACCCCATGCCACGTCTGCCACCGCCTTTTCCCACACTGCTTCGTCAACGTTACTGGCGCTCGAATGGTTCACGTATTCGAGCTCCTTCGTTAGGTTTCCGCCTGGCAACACGTCGACTGGAACCCCAACTCGCGCGATACGGTTCAAGTGGTCGATTCCTGGGCATTTATGCTTGTCCCCGAAGAACGCTTCTACGCGCTCCGGGTCCATATGGGGTGCGGACAACGACCCGCCTAACCCACGCACCACTTGTCCTACCCCCCCCTCCCCTCCGCCCCCCCCCCGCCCTGGGTTATTCGCGACAAAAACATTCCGGCAGTCGAGGCTAAGACCTCCATCAAACGTGCGGCCGCCTCCGCCCCCCCTTGTACTTTCTTTAACAATCCCTGTGCTACCTGCCAACGCCCTCGCTCCTCTACGCGTTGGTTGGTCATCGCACCTTTTTCTGACAAAACCACCGACCCTGGAGTCGGCCCCCCCTCACGGCTCAGCGCCCAACCCGACCTCCCCGCCATTGCCGTCGTCGTGGACCCTCCGGTGCTGCCGCTGGTTGCTCGTCTGGTCGGCTCCGCCGTATTGCGGAGCCCGTGCCCTCATTTCTTCGTTGGTCTGTCGAAGCCCTCTCCTCCTTCTCCTCCCCCCTTTCGGTTCCCCGCCTCGCCCCCCTCTCCCTCCCTCTTGCGCTTTCCCAACTCCGCCTCTTCTCGCAGCAGGAACGCGCCGCTTGAAAGCTTGCGGCTGTTTTCGTGCCTGTACCTGCACGGCTTCCCATTCTGAGGCTCGTGGAGACACGCGCCATAATTGGAGAATGCGAAGCAAGCTTCCCCCCCCCCCCCCCTCCTCCTCTCCGCTCCCTGTCCGCCCCTCCTCCCCTCCCCCACCCCCCTCCCCCGACTCCGCCTGTCCCCCCCTTTTCCCCCCCCGCCCCCCTTGCCGTCTTGAACCCCGTCGCGTGGGTCCCCCTCCCCGCCCCCGCCCCTTCCCCTCCCCCGACCCCCTCCTCCGGCCCCGCCATGTGCATCAGATTGACGGGTGCCATTGAGATCCACGCGTGTGTTTTTTCAAACGGGGGAAGCGGCATCGGGCCCAGCTCCCTCGGTCCCGGGAACGAACTCCCTGGTTCCTGTTGCAACAGGAGCCCCCTCCGAGTCACCTCCTCCGCCCACTCCTGCAGGTCCTCGTTGAAGCATTTCACAAACCTTTCCTGGAACTGCCTCGATGCCGCCACCAGCGCGTTCTGCGCATAAAAGTTCCGGACGCCCTGCGCCACCACTCTGAAGCATTCCGTTGCCCGACCGTCGCAGCGCCGCTTGCCCCGACGCGTCGGTGCCGTCCACCACGTACTGCGCGAGCGTACTTATGAGTAAAAACAGCGCTTCCACCCTGTGGTCCAGCGACACCTGCTTCCCCCCTCCCCCTCCCCCAAAATGTCCCTTCTGCGCGAAGTTCCGGACGTCCATTCCGCACAGTGCTGCCACCTGATACGCCCCTTTCTCTTCCATGACGAACCCGCTGGCGGACAACCTTACTGCCTCCGCCGTTTCAAACGACGGTGGTGCCCTGTTCCCGCGCACTGCTGCCCAGACTACGGTGTTGCGGCCGGCCTTCCGCCATATTGTCTCCAAAACGGGGGGCTTGCCATACCCCCCCCCCCCCCCCCCCGCTCCCCTCCCTTCCCCCCCCCCCACCTCCCCCCCCCCCTCCCCCCCCCCCCCCCCCAACCCGGCGGCGGTCCGACCTGAGAAGCCAGCGCTCCGCCCGCCGCCCCGAAATTCCCCTGCTGTGGGCCTCCGGTTTCACATGCCCCTCATGGCAGAGCGGTGCTGTGTGAGGTGCCTTCCCACCCCCGGGCTGGCCCCGGGTGCCTGTGCGCTCCCGGCGCTCGCCACTGCTGTAGTTGAAGCTTCTGCTTTGCGGCTCCCACCCCCCACGGACTGGAAGCTCCCCCCCACCTCCCGGGCTCCCTCCTCTGCTGCGGTTGCTGCTGTAACGATCCTCCCTGCCACGGACTTATTCCCCCGAACCCCCCCCCACCGTTGTGTGTCTGCCCCTGCTGCTGTTGGCGTGAACCTGGCTGTTGCTGTAACCCCAATGCTTCTACTTCCCACTGGCTTACACCGCCGAATCCCCGCCGTCCTTCCTGCGTGTACTCCTGCTGCTGCTGTGGTGGGCCTGACTGCTGCTGTTGCCATGGGTACTCTGTCCCTTGCCCCCAGTGTGCTCCCTGCTGTCCTTCTACCCCTCTTCCCTGCTGCTGCTGCCATTGCGGCTGGCCTGACGGGCCTCTAGTTGCCCGCAATTGCTCCTCAATCATACTAAATGGGTTTTGTTCCCACTGCCTCCCCGCCTCATTATCATACGAACTCCCTTCCCCCGACCATGGGGGGGCCTGGCTGTTCGATTGGCGGAAAAAATCGTTGCGCGGCGGGCGAGGGGCATGGTGTGTGGAATGGGCCTGTGTATGTCCTCTATGCGGGCCGGACCCTCGCCCCCGGCCTTGCGGCGGGCGAGCTTCACGACCCGGTGATGGCCTTTGTCCTAACATGTGTCCTCCCCGCCCCGGCCGCGTACGACTGTCTGGCGAAACATTTACCCTACGTGCTGCTGTATCGCTACCCCCTAACGTGGTACTGGTCACGTTACCGTTGCCGCGCCCTGCTCCTTCCACGACCTCTGCGTTACCGGCCGCCCCTTGCCCTCGGCCTGCTCCGTGCTGCGGGTCCGGGAGGTCTCCTGTGTCCCCCTCCTCCTCTTCTTCCCTCTGGCGGATGTCCGGAAGGTCTCCCAGACGAACCATCCTGGCTCTCTCCCGCTTCTTCAAAGCAAAAAAACAAAAAAACAAAAACAAAGCACAGATAACCAACAACGATGCCTGACGGTCCTCTGCCGCTCCCTACTCGGCGCCTGGCTCTCCCCTGCTCGTGCTGGGACCCCGACTAGTATTGACTCTGGTATCTCGCTGCTCCCGCTGCTTTACTCGCTTTCTTATTTCAAGTGCGACTGTTCCTACTCGTTCCGTTCGTGCCGCAACATAATTTCCTTCTACTATTACCCCGTAATAAACATCCCGTTGTTTCTGTGTGAAACCCCCCGTTAGTCATTCAACACACTGGTGTATCGTTTTACCCGTTGCCCTCCAAACAACAGGTTGTCTCTAAGACAACCTTTCTCTTGTTGTTGTTGTTGTTGTTGTTGTTGTTGTTGTTGTTGTCGTTGTTGTTATTGTTGTTGTCGTTGGTGGTGTTGTTGTTGTTGTTCTCACATTAACTCACAATACAATGCAGTCCGTGATCGCAGGACAGGCTCCAACAACTCTGGAGTGGAAGAAACACCTCAAGTAAAACCGAGGCAAAAAAAAAGGAAAAAAGGATACGCACTCCACCACTGCGGACACCAGGGAAGCAAAAAGGAGATTATTAATAGCAGACTAAAAGCTAAGAAAGAAGACGAAGCGAAACAAACAAACAAAACGAAACAAAAACAGAAGCAGATAGCAAAACGCAAAAAAAGGCAAAACGGACCATACTAACAAAGACACAAAGAGGTACAAACGGGAATGAAAGAAAAATAACAAAGGGACAAAAAAGCGATAATCACGGGCGGGGGGGAAAGAAAAGACGAAAGGCAGGCACTGGAACATTCATGTAATGCATACCGACGGCGATTGCTTCTGATCAGATATAATATGTTCGAAAAACTTATCGTCGTTCCGACATCACGCAAAGCTAGCAGCTGCTGATATCGGCTTCTTCCTCTTGTTGAGTTTCGTTTTCCGTTCCTCGAACATCATGTCTGCATTAATAACACTCTAACGTCGAGGTGTGGACCTCGGTTGAGAAAGCGCTTGCGGGAAGTCTGTAGAGAATCATCAGTAGTAGTTGGTTCCTGTAGATGAGACAGTAACTAACGTGTAACTCCTGTTTCCTGCCAAGACGAGGCCCGAACCAGCGGATAGTCGAAGCCAAGCGTGTGAAGCGGGCGGAGGGAATTTTCATACCGGGAAACATCATCACTAGAAGATGAGGGTGAGCCGGAAACACGGGAATGGAATGTGGATAAGATACTGCGTGGCCTTAGGCATGGAGACAGACGTAAAAATGAACAGTTTACATTGATTACCAACACACCACGTTGAGTGTATGAATGTTTTCACTGACACGCGGGACATCTGATCGGAAACTACTACTCGTATTACGGGGGACGTTATTCAATAGGACCTACGATACACACATATCACTGTATATTTCGCTGTTTTTACGAACAATATTTCGTCCTGTTTACTATGCCTCCCCGTAATACTGCCTGTGAGTAGACACACGAGATTGTTCAACAGAGCGCATTAACCGACACATTGTTCAACATCGTATAAAGTGGGTTGGATTTCGATCGCTCTGTTTCAAGCCCAGGAATTTTGACAGAAGCACGAGTAGTACCAAAATAAAGAAAAACATTGTTTTTTTTCCAAATTTGATTCCTTGTAGTGGTTAATGCTGTCTGTGGCGCATTCGTTCGTGTATGTGTGATGTGCCGGTCGTCATCGTTATGGGAGCCAGGGTGTCGGTGAGGTTATGGGATGTTGCTGTTCTTAGGGTTAGGGTTGGGATTTTTTCGAGTTCATGATGGGAATCACGGAAACAAGTACTAGTAATTTATAATCAATAATTATGAATAATCGTTTTTGTGATTCTATATTTATTTCTATCGCTACCGTTTTTTAAATATAATTTGTTTTTCTGGAGCCTACTACCGTATTTGTTTCGAACATTTCGCTCTGCAACAGAGAGTGTATCGTACATATTTTATTACAATTCGCCTCGACAAGGTCTTCATGTTAATAATTGAAAAAATGTGATTTTTCTGTGCCGTTCATGCAAAATACGGTGCTCCATGCCATGAGGCTTAGATTGGGTATGTATGCGGTTGGTTAACCTTTATACCTTTAGCCCAACGGACTAAGACCCTTACAAAAATGGCGTCGTCGGCAGGACATGGGTCGTTGGTGGTGACTTCGAATCTCACGCCCACCATGAAATCACTTTTTCAAAAAGTGAGTTTCCTCATCACGCCAAGAATCTGAAAAATGCATGTGGATCCCCAGGAATTGGAACCGTGTGTTGGTGCCACGCGTCGACCCGTATATCCGGCCCGTTCCAGGGGGGGGCGGGGGGGTTATGAGGCTTAGATTGGGTAGGCGGTTGGTTAACCTTTCGCCTTTAGCCCAACATACTATGAACTTAACAAATGGTGACGCCGGTACTACTAAGAACGTTGGTCGTGGGTTTGAATCTGACGTCCACCATGAAATCGCTCTTCAAAGAAAAGTGAGTTTTCTTATGTCAAGAATCTGAAAAATACTTCTGGATCCCCAGAAATGTGAACCGCGTGTGGTGGCGCGTCGACCTGTAAAATCCGGTCTGTTCCAGGGAGGCAGAGTGTTGTGAGGCTTAGATTGGATAGACAATCAGTTAACCTTTTACCTTTAGCCCAACGGACTAAGACCCTAACAGCCTGGAGTGTCACTGCTGTAGGCTTGCAATGATTTCCCTTCATGGACAATATGCACGAAGAAATATGGTACCAGATAGATACCAGATAATATATGCATTTTGAGTAGAACGAGTCCATTGTATGTTGGCATCACTCAGTATCTATAGCCGTACTGACATTCCATGGAAAACATTTCAACGTCATTTTTTTTTCTCCGCGACTACTGTAAATACAAGTGGTACCAGGTAAACCAAAAATGATCGTCTCCCACCATATAATATGCCATGGTTGTCAATATATATCGAAAAAAAAAAAAAAAAAAAAAATTGAATCAAAACCTGTTTCCCTGCTGATTCCCAACACCCACAAGTAGCAGTTAGATGGAGTAGAGTAATGCCACGGTGGACTTCGGGCCAGATTTTGACCTCACATGGGGGGGGGTCAGTATCTCACGAGGAACGCGACCTCGAATATGAAGTTTGTTCACCCGACCTGGCCACATTTATTTATGTACGTTAATCCAAACACCACTACGCGTACAACGGATACTTTCTTGAACAATTACGACTATCCCGGATAGTGAACAATGTTCACGTGGGGAGCCCAACTTGTGAGCAAGCATTGAGTCGAAAACTAACTGCAACCCCTGTCGCTGAATGGATCAGCTGGTCAGGTCCCGGAAAGGCACCGAAAACAAGGACACTGAAATCATCGTGTATGTGGTCAAACAGAAATTTAGCTAGCTCACCTGGTAAGTACGTACAATCCTCCGGTTGTGGAACCTCAGTACGAAACTTCCGCTCTCTATTCGAAAATTCGTCCTGTGCATCGGCCCTATTCCTGTATACGCCACGTGTGACGTTTTGTTAGTAACATTTTTTTACTGCGAATGACAGTCCAATTAATAATGGACGTTCTACTCTTACGGGGGACCATAGTTGGTAGGGCCAAATATTGTTGGTAAAAAAAGGGAAACACAAAGGGTTTTGGGTCTACCGTGGGTCCTATTTAATATGGCCCCCGTACTCCTACTACTCCTACTCCTCCTACTACTACTACTACTACTACTACTACTACTCCAATTAATACTGATACAATTACTACTACCACTGTCCACGGTCTTGAGTTGAAAAAATTGTAGTGCGGCGGGTACTAATTATGAAGGTCGAAACATCCCTTTACCGATATCCATATTGGTGGGACTACACAAAGTGGAAGGTCGAAATATATACAGATATAATATATACAACATAGATTTCCAGTAGGTCAATCGGAAATGAGTACACCTCTGCAGCTTTCTGTGTTTGTCCTGGTGGGGATTCCAAAGCCATCTAGAGTACCTTTTAGTGGCAGTCCAGTCACTAGGTCGCTACCATCATTTTAGGAGTCCGCTACTAGGACTACCGTCGGCGCAACGTCGCTGGTGGAAACCTCCTGTGCTCCCCGTGAGGTGGTCAGTAGGATCGCTCGAACAAGGAAATGTTGCATATAGCCCGGACCTGTTCCCCCTAACCTCGCAACGAGTGACGTCTTCTGGCGGGTAAATCCGGCGTGATGTACAAAGAGGTAACCGTACATTCGAAACCAAACTTCTCCGAGCGCACCGCTGTTGTTCCACACATTTTGCTTTCGCTCCGAACGCTCCCACGTGCTTCTAGCTGAAAAATGAACAACAACGAGTGAGCACGTCCCTGTCTATGTTGCATGGATCACACTGTTATTGGTATGCGGTAGCTTGATACTGGTCTTCGGATATTGGGGGTGTCATATATTGTGCGGTTTCGTCGTATGTATGGAGGCGTTTCGTATTATGTATCGAGGCATTAGTGAGTATGCCTCGTGGCTGGAAGGGTGGAGCTGCTCCTCCGGGGCTAGTCGACGATGTTTATTTTACGGCCCAGGCTATGATGATAACGATGCTGCCTGTCTATATGTGAGTGGTGCAGTCGGTGACAATCTTGGTGCGGCTTACCTCCTGTGTGTGGTTTATGTGGTGGGGTCTCTGACAGAACGGTATTGACCCAACCTGGTGGGTGTTGTGCTTGGTATATTGTACAAGTACTTTGTTGTTTTCTCTCCTCGACTTACGACATAGGGGCACGCCGCGCGGTTAGATAGGCCACGTTATGCACAAAGCGTTATAAAAAAACTCCGGGCCCGGAAACACGATATCGGAGATGGAGGAAATCGTCCGCACTTCCCACGCTAACCGCAAGACTAAGGAGTTGGAGGGGCGGAGGATAGCGGCGGTCGCGTCAAAGGCTCCAGCGCCGTTGGCGGATCCCCACGCCCTCGCCATTGTTGGGGGTTTTTAGGGCAGGTATGGAGGCGGCGGGCCACAGCAGCAGCAGCAGCAGCGGTCGTATGGACAGCCACAGCCACAGCAGCAGCCACGGCGGCAGTATGAACAACAGCAGCAGCAGCAGCGGTCGTATGGACAACAACAGCCACAGCAGCAGCAGCAGCGGCAATACGGCGGCGCCGCGCAGCAGCAGCAGCAGCAGCAGCAGCGACAGCTGGGGAGAAGCCAACAGCCGCAACGTTGGGGTGGAGGACATAGAAACCAGCAAGCGCACCCACCTCATCCGCAGCAGCAGCAAATACAACCGCAGAGGCCGGGGGGCGCTGGTGGGGCAGGTAACACCGGTAGGGGGTGGTATCAGCCAGAATCACCTCCGCCTCCAGGAGCGTCGACGGGAGAAATGTACAAGTGCGACCGGCGTGGCACGTTCGAGCATAAACCCGCGATTTGTCGAGCGCCGAACGCCTTTTCGGGAGTCTGCAGCACTTGTGGCGCTTTCGGTCATATGGCCAGGCAATGCCGCACTGCTCCGCCTGCCCGTAAGCATGTAGGCGTTGTCGCGGCCCCTCCGTATGGCCCTCCGGCCCCTCAGAACCACTACAGCAGTGCACCGCCACCACCGGGAGCTTGGCCCCAGCATCAAACTAGCTTCTAAATTCACGCAGACGAATTGCACGGGGGCGGTGTGGGCGGAGTCGTCCAGCAATGGGACGGGGGCGGTGTAGGCGGTGGCGAACCAAAATGGGGCGGGGGCAGTGTGGGCGGCGGCGAACCAAAATAGGGCGGGGGCGGTGTGGGCGGCGGCGAACCAAAATGGGGCGGGGGCGGTCTGAGCGGCATCGAAACAAAATGGGGCGGGGGCGTTGTGGGCGGCGGCGAACCGTACTGGGATGGGGGCGGTGTGAGCGGCGGCGAATCATACTGGGACGGGGGCGGTGTGGGCGGCGGAGTGCAAGGTCAGCCCGAGTTGAGTGGAGTAGCCGGGAAGCTTAAGAGGGCGGACCACTTTCCTCGACTATCGAAAGCCAAGCGACGTCCTTCAGCCATCAGCAGGTCAACTGGCCCACTCTCTTCGTGACGCATTTGACGTCTTTAGGCAAGTGGCATGCTGTTTCTGTTGGTGGTGATCTTGTGAGGCCAACAAGGCCTGGGAGTAAGATTCTGACTGGAAATAGTGCTGCGTCAATCTATTGCACTGGTGATTGCACATTCCTTTACAACAAGAGACCCCTTATCCCCGTTGAGAAGCATTTGATCAGAGGCGATGGAAAGAAGTGGACGTAGAGTTTTTCGGTTGTGTCGATCTAGTGATGCACTGAGCGGAGGACGTAGTAGTGACTCTGAGGAATCTGGCGTATGTGTCTGGGATCCCCTTCGACCTTTGCTCGTTCCAACGTGATTAAAGAGGAACACGTCATCACCCTTGACCACAACGGGGCACACATGCGTATCGGACGCGTGTTCTTCCTCAAGGAAACGTTAGGCGACTACGTCGAGGCCACTCGAATAGCGAGGCACGAGAAACCCCCCGCACTTGCTGCTGCAGTGTTGAGGCCTGGTGGACAGATATGGATAGACGTCAACGACATGCTCTGTTCGTTTGTCCACGCCCACGATGCCGTTTTACGCGAGACTGCTTATCAAATGGGCATCAAGGTGACGGGACGTTTGGGGTATTGCGATTGGTGCGCGGGGGGGAAGGGAATCCGCAAAGCCATCCCAAAATCCACATCGTCCCGTGCTGGGAAGCGGGCGCAGCGCCTGTTCGCCGACTTCGCAGGACCCATGCCGACGTCATCGGGCGGCACTCGGTACCGTTTGATGATCGTGGGCGACGCCACCAACATGGGCTGGCCGGTATTTCTGCCGGACAAGAGTGCGACCACCGTTACCCTCGGTTTCCGCACTTTCATGGCGGCCGTAAATGCCTACGGGAAGCCTGGATTCCTTCGCACGGACAACGCGTCCGAATTCACCAGCGCCGAGTTCGAAAGTCTGATGACCGAGAACGACATCCGTCGCGAGTTCACCTTTGTCGACGGTCCGATGCGCAACGAGAGGGTGGAGCGCAAGCTAGCCATTGTTGCCGAAGGAGGCCAGGCCACATTCTTGGAATTACAGACCATGTTCAATTTGGTGGAGTTTCCGGCCAAGGCGCTCAACTACGATCGCACGTGGCCGGAAGCATGGAGGTGGATGTGCGACGCGCTCAACCTCATAGCGCGAGTGGATGAAAAGCCCGACATGAGGCGCTCGTTCGAGAAGTTCCACGAGAGGCCTTGCAGGGGCCCGGTGCTTCCATACATGACGCCGGGACGCCACAAGGCCAGCGGGCGGCTAAGTCAGAGCCGGAGGGCAAGCCATGCTTCTACCTGAACTCCGGCAACGATCACGCCTCGGATTGCATCAAGATCATGTTGTCACTATCCGGTATCGCGAGCTACTCAACCGATGTGACATGGGGCTATCGGCGCTCACCGTTTGATGGAGGGATCGCGATACCCGGGTCCCCGCCACCGGCCAGGGGGGGGCTGTCGATGACCCAGCTCAGCAACCCCAAGCGCGGCGGGGCTTCGAAGTGTGGTACCAGCCGTCGACGCCATCGTCTGGTGTAACGCCAGAGTCTTCGCCCACGCCCCTGTCTGCTGCGTCGTCCGTACCGTAGCAGCAGGAGCCGACGCCAGCGACCGTTGCATAGACGGAGCCCTTGCCCGTGTCCCTCCCCCCTGCGCCGCCCGCAACCGTTGCATCGCCAGACGCCTCGCTCGCACCTCCACCCACTGTGTCCGAGATGCCGGTGCAGCAGCAGCAGCAACCGCGGGTATCACCGGCGGTGACGCGTACGGCGTCGCGGCAGCAGGGGGGCCTGGGTACGCAGCATGACTTCGTTTCTATGCTAGACGCGCGGGAGAACATCGCCATGGTCATCGCCGACCAGTCTCCCCCGCACATGCCCGCCCCTGAACTGCCGTCATGCCCTGCGAGTGAGTTGGTAACGCCCATATTATCTCGAAGCGTGAGAGGATGAACACGGAGACGTGTGATTTCACGCCATGGACTCTGAGTTTGACGGTCTGTACTGCGCGAAGACGTTCGTTGCTGTGGTGGACGAGAAGGATAGAGGCACGTAGCAACAAAACGGAATCAACGCGATCTCTGCTAAGTGGGTTTATTTTTAGAAGGCTAACTAATTTGGCTGAGTAGTGCGGGCAAAGGCCAGGTTGGTAGCGAGGGGCTTTGGACAGCGTGCAGGAGTTGACTACTTCGAGACGTATTCCCCGTGTCCGTCCGTTGCGAGCATTCATTTGCTCGCTACCATCGCGTGTGAGTTGGGATTGGAGTTATGCCATTTCGATGCCGAGCAGGCGTTTGTCCAGTCAGAGTTAAGCGAGGACGTCCACATGCATCTTCCCAGGGGGTGCGGGTCGATGTCCGGTAAAGTCGTCAAGTTATGTCGCAGCCTGTATGGTTTGAAGCAGGCGTCGCGGCAATGGCATCATCAATTGGTACGTGGTATGAGGGGTCTTGGTTTTGAGCAGTGTGAGGCTGATGCGTGTGTCATACGTTTGGTGGAGGCGGGGGCCGTTTCTATCATAGTAGTAGTGCATGTGGATGACAAATTTGAGATCGGGCTTAAGTGTAGGTGTGACCAGTTTTGTGAGGACCTGAACCAGTTCGTTCCTATCAACAACCTGGGGGAGTTGCGATGGTACGCAGGTTGCCGATTCTCTCGACACTGGGATGCAGGGACATTGACGTTATCACAGCAGGTTTTCGCTGAAAGCACCGTAGCGGAGTTTGGTGTTACCCGCGGCAAGTGCATTCCTGCGGTGGTTGACCTAACGCTTAAGGTGTTTGACGAGGGTGAACCAGACGTTGATGAGCCTTTTCGGTCGTTAGTAGAGCATTTGATGTGGCTGGCGAACCAGATCCGCCCGGACATCCTTAACGCAGTTCGGGCGTTGGCAAGATGCTCTGCAGCACCAAAGTTTTTGCATTGACAGGCGGCGTTGCACATCATTATGTAATTAAAAATCTACGAGTATGTACGGTATTCCTTTCCAGAGGTGTCTGAATAATGGAGTTCAGTTGGGGTTGTACGTGGGTGCGGATTACGCGCACGAGGCCAATGACCGGAGGTCTGTCTCTGGTGGAGTTATCACGTGCACTGGTGTCTGTGTATCGTTCTACTTCAGCACGCAGAAATCCGGTACCCTCTCGTCCACAGAGGCAGAGTATGTGGCGATGGCCACCGGTTTCCGCGAGGCGATTTTCATGCGGTATCTCTGGAGTTTTATTTTTCCGGACGGCGAAGTTGGATGTACCACGGTGAAGGAAGATAACCAGGGGGCGATACATTGGCCGATAAAGCCTGTGACCGCTCCGAACAGTAAGCACATTGATGTCCGTCAACACTTCCTTCAGGAACGTCTTGCTAATGGGGAGTTGGAGATTGTCCACGTATCGTCGGCATTGCAGCATGCTGACGTCTTCGCGAAGGCTTTGCCCACGGAAGCGTTCCGCTTTCATCGCAACTTTGTGATGAATGTGTGGTGATTTCTTTCATTGATTTCTAGGTTTCGGATGTTTTGAGGTATTGGGTGATAAGAACGGAGAAGGGTGATTTTAAGAGAGTTGGAGAAAATATTGGGACGTACTCGTGCGTCGAGTATTGTTAATACAACGATAGGGTATGCCGATGGTTTTGATGAATCGTGCCGTACCCGTTGGTTATTAGTCAAGTATGCACAACGTACAGGGGACCCAAACTTACTAGTATCCATAGTACTTTTAAATTTAGATGCAGTATGTTGTTGACTTTTGCATACTCCCGGAGTGAGAATCTACTAATAACAGGGGGGCTATTATAGTTCGATTCGAGATGTCCTACGTCAGAGACGTTCTGTTGTTCTGTTCTTCCAGAGTACGCAACAGGTGGGGGCGACGCCATCGGGTTGTACGATATCAATTTGATGACAGTGTTAGTGATTTTGTTTGAAGGTTTTACCAACATAGTTGCGTTTGTTGGATTTTCCCCTTCCCATAGTTACTGTCTTGATATATTTTAGGAGGTCTATTATTATACTGGAATCAAGATTAAGAGATTTGGTATCGGGATTGCCGTATATATTGACAATTCTGAAGGGTGGAATTTGGAATTGCCGTTTTACCTTGGCAGTGATTTATTATTATTTTTCTTGCCATCCGACAATGTGCAGCATGATCTTCAACATGGATCACTCATAACTTTCCCGAAAGAAGAAAACCTCGGAAACAAAAGGAAACCCATGCAAAATTTATTTATGGAATTTGGGAATTGCTGTTATACCTGGCAATTATGGATAAGATATTCGGGACCTATCGTATCGGGCACCGAAAAGGGGGACTGTGAGGGGTATGCAGTAGCTTAATACTGGTCTGCAGATATTGGGGGTTTCATATATTGTGGGGTTTCGTATTAAGTATCGCGGCATTTTATAAGGTATGCCTCGTGCCTGCAAGGGTGAAACTGCTCCTCCGGGAGCAGTCGATTATGTTAATGATACGGCCCAGGCTTTGATGATAACGATACTGCCTGTCTATATATGAGTGGTGCAGCCGGTGACATTCTTGGTGCGGCTTACCTCCTGTGTGTGGTTTATGTGATGGGGTCTCTGACAGAACGGTATTGACCCAACCTGGTGCGTGTTGTGCACTGTTTATTGTACAAGTATTTTGTTTTCTCTCCTCGACCTACTCCATAGATAGGGGCACGCTGCGCGGTTACATAGACCACGTTTTACAGCAAGCGTATTCAAACAGACACCATCCTCCAATCCATGCGTCTACGTATTATTTAGTTGTGCCCAGCTATTTACCAAACCAGCATTCTGCACGTTTTCGGGGGCATCAAATGTTCTGCACCACTTAGATAATTCACCGGGGGGAAGGAGGGGAAACCCTTCTGGTCGAAACTGCCAGCACGAAAGCATCCCCTAAACAAACTGGTCTGAAGGAAAATTGAAAAACGTAAATTGAATGCTAGGCAGAAATTCTTGTCGTGTACCGCCAAAGAACGACACCAGTACACAGGACTTCTGCTCGCTGCTTAGATGCCACCTCGGATGGATGAAGCGTTTGGTGCAACGGTGCTTTTCAGTCATTCTTTCTTAACAAGGTATTGAGAGTCACTTGGAATGGATGGGCGTGGCGTGATCAATGCAATGTTGTTAACGTTTTCTTTATGGCCAGAGTCTAATGAACTGTGAGGGGAGGCTGTAACATTCCAGGGTTTACGTCGCGTATCAAGCGATTGGCGTGCATACGAGCCCGTAGCTGACGATGTGTACGCCTGGATTCGACCGCCGATTGGCGGCCATTACACGGTCGATGTTCGAGGCAAAACGCACAGCCGCTTGTACGAGAAGCTTCAGTACAACAGAGCAAAAATGAATCGGTGGTGACCCCAGGCCGATGTATGTGTTGATTGCTTTGATCAGCTGGAAGCTGGTGATGGTGAGAGGGGGGCGTTGCGCGTGTGCGCTCACATAGCGCACAAAGAATAACAACCCTTACACGTCGTCCGGACAAAACCAAACGGGGGTAATGCCCTTGTAGTCACTTTAAAAAATCAACCCGGATATCCCCCAGTTTTACTGCAACAATCAATACCTCTTGGGGTTGGTACGTACTTATGGCCCCCGTGTAGACTAGGTTGTTACCTGAACCAGACCTAAAGCTCTGCTGCTGATCCCGAAGGAGTATGTATCTGTTCCATGAATTTCCAGTGCGCATGTACTACATGTGTGCCTGTAGATTAATTACGTGCGTCCTGCGGTACATACATCTATCTACGATACTCCTTGTTTTTTATACTATTTCTGCGATGTGTACGAATGGACAGCAGTAGTAGTAGATGGTGTAAAAAAAGCGTAATAGCTGCTGCTGTAAACTGCTGTATTAAGCAAACTATAGGACACAGACTGGAAATCTGTCTGGTGTACGTAGAAACGCGTCAAATGTATACCAGAGGTCTAAAGTGTTGTCGAGCAACGACCATGACGGCTACTGACAAACCTCATACTCGAATATCGGTATGCTTCCCGCCGTGAATAAGCCACGGACACGGAATAGTCCCGTGACCCGGGAGAATAAAAGGAACCCGTTCTCGTCGGAACCGATCCCATGAAGATATTCGCTATCCCCACCCTATCCTATGTTTTTGTTTTTTAATACGGATCCACACCAAACTAGGCGGCGAATTTTGAACAAATGCCGTCAAATCGATGTCCCGTCCTGTACAAACCTGTGAAATTTGACATTTCTCAAATCACGTCCAGAACAGGTGGATTCGTGATCCCATGGAGTTCGTCCCATGATCCCTGATACGACCGGATTCATCAGGGATTTTCGGTGTCTAACTCAGCGGCCTGTCGTGCTGAACTCAAAGGCCGGAAGTGAGGCTTTCGAAAATTAGCCGGCAACATTTGTTAACATAATGCCCCTCAAATTCTCATATATTTTATTTACCAGTTTCTTATTATCACAAACTATTTCGTTTTTCGTATCGAAAATAACTTGAAAATAAACAAATAATAATAATGATAATTAATATTAATAATAATTCAGTGTACTCTCGGGTGTGACACGCCGTCCATAAATTGTAAAACAAGGTCGCCACCTATTCATGGCTTGGGCACTCCCAAACTCTAGCCCCGACTCGCCCAATACCGTGATATCGACATCCCGCCCCGCGTAGTTCCTTTGTGTTGTTGGTCCGGTAAACCGCAACCCGTCATATTCCATATATTTCAATCCCGTCCCGTGGAGTCCTGTCGTCTTTCTTCCGTCCCTTAAAATACCGTCCCGTAAAATCCCGTGGTACCTCAGCCCCGTCCCGTGCAAATCCATCGAAACCTCAACCTCGTTCAAGTTTTCCCCTTCAATCCCGTGAGTATTCAATGTCAGCATATGGGCGTTGACATCCATATCTATTGTGATGTGCAGTCACTTCACACGAGCTTACTAAGAGTATCTTATGATAAATGCGGAGAAATACGATATGCGGCGAAACTTGAGTTTGTTCTTTCTTGCCGACGCACTGTATTCTACCTATCTCTGTCATACTGATCGTAACGCAGGGTAGCTAGTCTACCACAATAATAGGTAGCAGGTAACATTCTATAGAACGTTACGAGTACGCTACATAGAACGTTGCAGGGACATTGCTAGGAACGATTCACGGAACCTTAACGGGCTGCTGTAGAATAAACCTGCCCGTAGCATGGGCATTGTCTCGTGATCAGGTGATGGCATGCCCCACCTCGATCATTCCACTCTTCCCTTTCCATTCCTTTCCTTTCCTCTCTTCTTCTCCTTTCCTCTTCTCCTCTTGATCTCTGAGATCAAGATTCCTTCTATAATGGCCAATTAAGCGCCAATTTCAAACCATCTTCTTTCTTCATCACAAGTGATCTTCACAGACACTTCGGTGCCGCCTCTGCATCTCTTCTCATAGACAGAGCCTCAACATGCATTATTCCTTCAGGTCATGACCCTCGAGGTTATGAGCCTTCCTTCAGGTTATGAGCCTCGACTTCTAGTCGACACATCGACCGGCACCAAGGAACGGAACGACATCTCCATCGGTTCGTCAAGTTCTACAGGAACTACGAAGAACGTTTTTTCGGTTTTCAAGTGCGGAGGAAAAGCTATTTTTTTGTTCTCCAACAACCACAGGACCAGCACCGACCTGGCGACAACTACATCGAATTTCGTCAAGTAAGTGTGTTCTACAGGGTTACTTCAAGGAGGACTGCTTTCACGCTCCCATGCGCGAAGCAGGTAAGGGCACTACTGGTGCGCATTCACGCGCGCAGCACGTACGAGTAAGGAATCCGGTTTCACGCTTTATCGCGCGAAACTCGTATTCGTACGTACAACATTGTTTTCACACTGTAAGCGCAAAATAAGTCACGCGACCATTTTTGTGCCATCACACACAAAACTTTGTTTTCAATGCTGCTTTGGAGGTGTAAGCGTGGAACACGTCACACAACTATTTCTGCTCATCACACGCGAAGCTAGTTTTCACACTGCTTCCACGCTGTAAAGTACGAAGAACGTGACAAGACTGTTTCTACGCCATCACAAGCAAAGTTAGTTTCAAGCCAGTTTTCACGCCATCGAGCGCGAAGTACGGTAAAGCCACTTCTTCAAGTGCATTGTTCAAGGCCTACACGCGCTGTAATACACGCAGCCAGGTCTTTGACGAATCAGCTACTCAGCGTAGTATCGGGAGAACCACCTGCTGCCTATACGGGGCTTTCACGCCTAAACGGGGCATCCATTTCCAGCAACGGCTTTCACGCTCCAAGCGGGGGGCACGAATTTAGACTCGGAAATAATACTCGAACAATACTCCTGCGTAACGGGTTTTCGCTCATAGCGAAAGGGCGTCTACGCATGCATGTACGAGCAGCAGAAGTGATCTGCTCACACTGCACAAAGCCAGGTCATCGAGTTCAAAATTGCTCTGCACGCATGAACTATTAATAGATGAGGAAATTACTTTTCTTTGCCCACAAGCACTCTTTGTGTAACCTGCACCGGACGAATCCACTCGTCAATAGTGCGTACATCGTTCAACAGCTGGGGAGCAAACATGGCACTAGCCATCACTTCAGCTACGGTCAACTAAACGGCCGATTCAAAGTCGCAGACTACGCGTCATCCACAGCGATGGAGGTACACCGCCCAGCTGCATCTACTCCATCAGCTTCTTCGACTACTGCTGTGACTACCACGACTACTTCGCGATATTATAGGTCTACTACTCGTACGACCACTTCCGCTTCATATCTACGGCCTCTAGGTGGCATATCGGCGTCCTGTTCTTCGCAGCGACTTCGAGTTCAACATCACTAGATAGATACGTACCTTAAATAGTACCTGCAGCATTGGCCCCTGGGATTTAACAGACAAATCGGAAAAATGGGAACGAAGCCTAAAATGAGAACCAAGCCGTATCTCCAGAACCATGTGGTGTATCAGATAACCAAAATGATCCTGCGAAACCCCTTGGCCAGCCCTGTGAGAGGAGCTCGTCAGAACGGTCATGCTCCATCTCGTGCCTTCGGGTGGGCGCAAAAAGCGATATACGCTGGCTCTATTGTGATTTATCTAGATGCTGGCTACCGCGGCGATGCCGAGGACTTCCACCCTGAGCGACAGCTTATTCGAAGGCTGCTGTACAGCCCCACAGGACTGTCAACTTTTTTTCTTGGAGTTGTACACAATTGGTTTGCTTTCTAAAAAAACCCGTCCGTTCTCATATTTTGTTTCGTTCCCATTTTTCCGATTTGTCTGTTATTTCTACTTCTACGACAGCCAGTTTCTGCGGCTTCTACAGCAGCAGCAGTACCTACAACATTTCTTCCTGTACTACAACATCAACACTACCCGGAGCAGACATCTGGCAGCATAAACGTGGTCTACGCAACGCACGAGGCAACGTCCCCACGATCGAACCAACGCCCGCTTTGTCTATCGACGGACGTACGGGGGGATCAGAGATCGAGACTTTCCGACGGCGACTTCTTCACAGCAAATAAATTCAAATATTGCTTTTCAAAACGCACCACCACAGGACCTGACACCACGTCCAGCCGAGGCATCTCTACATTATCATCGGAGCTATATGGACTATCACCAGCAGCATAACTTCACAACCATTTCTCCAAGCGACTTCGTTCTGCTCTCTTATACTTCCTGAACATGAAGATCATCACGAGCAGCAACACCAACTACGACGCAGCATTGCGCCACGAAGCAGAAGAGCCTCCAGCAATACGCGCCAGGTTATTTCTTGCTGCTTTTCTTATTCTGCTTTTGTGGGGAAGGTTTACGTTTGCATACCAGGTAGCTTTATTTCGAGTACGTATCATACATACACGCTCAAAACATGCTGAATGTACTCAACAATCCAGTACGTTTACGTCTACAGTTCTCTACTTTTCTGCTTTAGGCATCCGTTCAGGGGGCGCGTTGGACACAGCAGACGGGTTAACACTTTACTTTCTAGGGTATACATCGCTGGTAATCACACCACGATTTGTTTTACCCCTTAATTTTCGCCTACACTAGGTACTACTCTGTAGTCATACGAGTTAAAGACGAGAAAAACGTACACACACACGTATATACTGCACAACACGTCCCAGTTTTTCAATATCTCGTACTATTTTGCAGTATGATTTTCTGAGTATCTGGTTTCGACACCGTAAGCGTAAGCTACTGCCTGACATCACGGGGGCGTGTCAGGATATGGACGTTGACATCCATATCTATTGTGATGTGCAGTCACTTCACACGAGCATACTAAGAGTATCTTATGATAAATACGGAGAAATACGATATGCGGCGAAACTTGAGTTTGTTCTTTCTTGCCGACGCACTGTATTCTACCTATCTCTATCATACTGATCGTAACGCAGGGTAGCTAGTCTACCACAATAGGTAGCAGGTAACATTCCATAGAACGTTACGAGTACGCTACATAGAACGTTGCAGGGACATTGCTAGGAACGGTTCACGGAACCTTGACGGGCTGCTGTAGAATAAACCTGCCCGTAGCATGGGCATTGTCTCGTGATCAGGTGATGGCATGCCCCACCTCGATCATTCCACTCTTCCATTTCCTCTCTTCCATCTCCTCCCTTATTCCCTTTCCATTCCTTTCCTTTCTTCTCTTCTTCTCCTTTCCTCTTCTCCTCTTGATCTCTGAGATCAAGATTCCTTCTATAATGGCCAATTAAGCGCCAATTTCAAACCATCTTCTTTCTTCATCACAAGTGATCTTCACAGACACTTCGGTGCCGCCTCTGCATCTCTTCTCATAGAAGACAGAGCCTCAACACGCATTATTCCTTCAGGTCATGACCCTCGAGGTTATGAGCCTTCCTTCATTCAATCCCATCCTGTGCCGTCTCGTGCTATAAATAGCCCTTCTTATCCCGTCCCGTGAATCCCGGGACAGGTCGATCCTACGGGATCCCGTTCCGGAACGACACTTCTGTCCGAAGGAAAGCCCTGTTAAAGTTCGAGCAGCGGAGGCGTGTTCCGAGATGTTTGCGACGAGTGTATCGTACTGTCCTTCTTCAATAGGTCAGATTCTCCCCCTCAGGCTGACTCTTGTTCGACTCGAAACCGGAAAGTAGAACAGGACTTCCGACTGGTGGTGTTAAAACCCACACAGCCGACGGGAATTTGGTTCTCGTACGTCGCAGCAGGAACAGGCTGCGCTTTTAACGTACAACACGCACCACTGCTGAAGATTCCCCGCTTCACAGGGCACGAAATGGCGCCAAACCTTCAAGGCTATATGCTCCATTGCTCTGAACGTACTCTCGCTACGAAGTCAGTTTCATCCTGTGAGGAAACACCGGTCAGAAATCGGTGAGGCTTGCACGTCTCTAGCGAATACTCTGGCCACGCATCATTAACGGCCCTCGGGTTTGGTAGCGGGCATTCTCGGAGTAGTGGAGCATACAGCCTCAAGGGTTGGCGTCATCTCGTGCCCTGTGAGGCGCGGAGTCATCGGCAGTGGTAGGCGTTGCGCGTTGAAGGGGCAGAGTTTTTTTGTTTGGGCAGATACCGCAGAAGAAGAGTCACCCCACGGTAGGGGTTGCACGTTTTGGCCCGAAGGATTTTGACCATTTGAGTTCCTTAAGTGAGGAACTGCCAGTAAGGATGAACTTTTTACTCGTATATTCGTAACAGGACTCGCGCATACAAGTGCCGGTCGGGTGGCACGAACGAACTCCTCCAAGTAGTGTATCGGGTGAGATATTGAAGTCCTTATGTGAGGGGCTCAGGGACGTCTGGTGCACCGCTACTGTGGGATGGCTCAGGAGGCTCATGTCTACCGACTGCACTACCCTGGGGTTTCTGCACGATGAAGCGAAATCCCGTTCGGTTTTCAGGTTCATCCTCTCATTAGAGTCAGTCTCAGGAGCCGTACCGCATTCCAAGGGTTGGGAAAACACGACGTGAGTATATCGAACCACAATTTAGTCCAGAGAGCCCGATTTTCCACCTTACGGGGAATGCAGAAGCGGCGAGATGGAACAGTCGGTAGTCCTTAGAAGCGGACCGCCAGCCAAATTGGATACTCTCCAGTATAAATCGGAACTGCTGATGCATACAAGGGTAGACGACTGTATCCTTCTCTCCACGGAGGAAGCCGAACTCCAAGCATATAAAAAATGCCGAACCTTGAAACGGAAATCGCTGATGTAGGACTCCATCGTGGTTATAATCTAAACCCTAGCACTCTGACCTTCTGTTCCGCTGTGGGCATACATTCAAGGAGCCTTCGGTCTTCATTTTTTCCCCCACCGATGCTCAGTTTCCCGTCAGAGTGGTCTATATGTGCGGTAGTGGTAGTGGTGCATAATGGCAATATAAGAGTCAACCCATGGTAACGCGTGCCTGTAGTGGTGTGGTATTTACCACTATAGAAGTAGTAGTGGTCAGTTCTTGCTGGCTACTATTAACATTGTTATTGTACTTTCGTTCGACCTATACGCTAACCCATGACTCCCGTTTCCGCCTCCAATACCAGCTATACGGGTGGTATCGGTGACTCCCACTTCGGCCCGAGACGCCCCCGGGGTTTTACGTTGCTCACACCCCGAAGAGAAACCTTGTACCAGGCATGATATGTACCAACTGTAGATATTGTACAAGTGCACGTGGTTATGCCGATAATGTTCCGCACCTGATTCACATCTTCCGCCGCATATCGCACAGTGGCGTTTATCTATATGTGTTCGTCGTATAGTGTGCATTGTTTTGTTTGCTTGTGCCGTTGCTTAGTCTGTCGACTAGTGGTTGGCCTCGAGCTCACAAATGACGGCCAGTCTTGACCAGGTGGCACAACACATGCAACCGCCTACCCCCAATCAATGCCGAAGTGCCTCTGACAACGGATGAGACGACTCCCTTTGAATATACGCTGCATTGCGGTGTCTCTGTTGCCGCCGTGTGTTTCCCGCGCCGCACCTCGGTCGCAGGGCGAGTTTCATCGAAGTGGTATCCTAGATAGCAATGTCCGCAGCTCATAACGGAATATAGGTCGACAGCACCTGCAACAGACTCGTGGGTTCAAGGCCACAACCAGTCCGAAGCCAGATGCTGGTGAGAGAACACAGGGCACCGACCCCTGGAGGAGCAATCGCGCACGGTGTAAGCTCTACAATCGGTGGCATTTCCAGTCGGGCGATGACTATTAATGGACCATCCATACATATGGCTTTTCAAGTGTTGCCAGTATCCATAGAATCATCAGTATTATACGTTAACATGACTGACGAACGTGGAGTTGTCCTAGTTGTCTGCCTTGACGTGTCTCCTTGTCGGCGATATATTGGTGTGGTAATGACCGAAACCGGGGTCTGTAGGTGGGAAGAAGTGGTGGCCGACGTTGTACTTGTCTCACTTATATTTCCATGAATACATGCCTTCGATAGCACCACCTAATATTTCATTTTGGTTTGCCGACGTTATGGGCTAGTTTGTTGTCACATCTACGGCGACGGGGTGTCACCTACCGGAATCATACACAGGCTAAGCAAAGGTATCCACCCCAATATGCGTGTTTCAACGCGGACGAATAGGGCGCAACCCAGTTTAATACCGTAAAACACGATTTGGCTCCTAAAAGGTGCGCCGTAACGCATACGCCCCACTTCGCCACAAGAACGACTTGGACCAACGACATGCGATATGGACGCTCCCCTGCAGCTCGCGTGGGAGAATGCCTCATGTCCAGGCGCCATAAGATTTCACGAGAAACCCGGTACTCCGACCTTCCCGCCAAGGCCTTTCAACCGGCGCGGATCCTAACGTCGCACGGACAGTTTTTTTCAACCCCACTGGATTGGTCGCCGGGGCATGGGTGCAGTCATCTGGCAACACCAGTGGAAACCCGTACCGGTATAAATTGATCACGAATCTGGTGGGCATGGTGTATGAATATGGTGTCGGACCGGCCAGTACGTTCGTCAATGGTTCGGGGACGGGGCTTTGATACCTTTGGGTAACACTATAGACCGAGTAGGAACGTCACATTTGTGTTGTCATTGGTATTTCGGGTTGATGGGAGACATTGATTATGCGCCTAGCTGGGCACCGAGCAGCTCCGGACAGTTAGGTTTGCTTGAAAACCCTCTGGTTATCATTAGTATGCCGTTTTCAGATATACCGCTAGGCCGGCAACTGTCTTTTAGAACGCCCTTCGAAGTTTGCTACCCGGTACTTACATGGCAAGATGTCTTCTCTGCCGTGATCGTGAAAACTGCGACCGGGAGAAGGCACGAATGGTCGTTTTAGACTCGGTGAGTATAAGCCACAGAGGGTGGCCAGACACACGCGATCCGCAGCGGGTGCAAGGTAAGATATATTTACGTGAGGTGTTGGCGGTTGCAAAGTTGCTGCTTGAGCCCCACTTTTTTCTCCATCTTCTCTCTACAGCAGCGACGTACCTTTAGACCTGGCCCAACAGTCGTAGTTGAGACTCGTTTCAATTTAAAAGAAAGGGGCGGCGTGATCTGAACGTGAAAAATGCGTCGTTCAGGTGTTAGGTGTGCCCAATACGGGCCTCTAAAATATGTATACGAACCGAACCTTCTAGTCGGTATTTTGTGGCACCCGATCAAAATAGAATAAAACACGCCTTTCCTGTCCTGCCTAGACGAGGTGACATGGAAAGCCATCAAATAATCACGAGACTCTCGGAGATTGCCTAGTGTTGTTTCGTTGGTGCGCAGCGTGTGTGGCTTTGTTGTGTGTCCTTCAATGACGTGCCATTGGTGAAGTGTGTCTGGTCTATGATACCGTGGTCGTGTTTAGTCATGTCCGCGTGGCGTATACGGGTGTTTATCACCACCAGTGCTCTATGGCCTAAGGGGCATATACTCGAGTGTGTCGTGGATTCTTCGGCGTTCCCTTGTGTGCGGCGATCATGCAGACGGAGGAAAATCAACAAGGCGACGTGTATCGGCTGAAGTGCTTTGCAGCACCCAGGTTTGAGCCGCTAGCGTTGTGATCGACCTCACCACCATTGCCCGACTTTGTGTAATGTTTTGGTTTTCGCCTGATAGCTTGTTTGATCAACCTGCTCGGCGCGCGAGGATCCCTGAACGGGTTCGTAGATGTGTGTTGGGAGAGTGAGCGTGTGTCCGTGGAGTGATGGTGATGGACTAGCGGTGTTGATCACCCTTGAAACGGCTTGGGCGTGTATAGGAGTAGTATAACAGTGACGATGTGTTTGAAAGCACCACCACGAGGGTTCCGTCCGTGTCGTTGGAACAGTGCGGCCGTTGGGCTGTGAAAGATTGAGTATATTACTCAAGAAACTAGTTACAAATCGCAACAATGGCTTCGCTCAACAAGGTAAGGATAATCTGAGTCACCGACTATGTTTGGTTGCTGATTTCACTGCCCTTGCTGCTCAGCCTAGTGGCTTTCACATACCGAGTAAATATGCTGCTCTGCTGGCGTAGTCGGAATATATTGCGCTGGTAATCTGAAATGGTGGCTGGTTTAGAACACATTGACCTTGGTTTGAAAAACTGGTGCCAAAAATGCTCTAAGCTGGTGCCGTGGTAATCTGCGTCGTGTGGAGTGTTTAGTTTTGCCCCTATTGTCGTGTCAATATGTCAGTGTGCTGGCCCGCGTGCATGCGCACACTACTACCCTTCGTTGTAGCCCGAACGGTGCCTGGCGCTTCAGGCCTACCACTTGATCAACGTTTGCCGAGATACTGCGCGTCTGCAATGCGTCCATCCGCGCGCCAGCTAACGTTCACGGTAAGGCGTGAAACACATCCGTCCAAATCGTAGAGTGGGGCACTACTGGTATTTACGTGCGGTATGGAGTTCTGTTGGCTTTTCGGTGAAATCTCGCCGTCCATTCTTCCGCCAGCCCTGTGGATGATGCCATATTTCTCGCCGAGTAGGGGCTTGAACCCCCTGCAGACAATAGCCTCCAGGCTTCTAATTTTTCCGGGCCTCGCATATTCAATAAACGACACGATATCGACGAAGCATTAATCCGTTCGTTTATTACCACTGGCGGAGGTTTGTGGGTCTCGACGTTGGGACCAAACATCGCAGGTTGGAGCAAGTGAGGAATTATTCTACATACGAAATGTACTGCATATATATGTACTGAAGAAGCCAACCGCCTGTCTAGTACGCTCCAAGGCAGAGTTGGTCTAAAAGCCAAATTTATTCGAGGTCCTGACCCGCGTGAATGTGTGTTATGTGTAGGGGACGTCGATGTATGACGTGTCGTGTTTATGTGGGGTACGTTGTAAGCTGTTGGCTCTTGTGACGTTTCGTCTGATGCGAGGTCAGCCTACGTATGTTCTGCTGATACTGCTGTCGAAACCATGTTTCGTTTCTGTTTCGTCTGTGTGGTTCTACCGTTGGATTCAATCTGTGATATGAACCGCTTGGAGGTAACGCGAGAGGCAATGGGTCGACAATTTCGTTCAACCATGTATCTGACGTGTATTCATCGTCAGCCGGAGTAATCAGTCTGCCACGATGTCGTACGGAAATTCTTCGGCTTTATTCAAATGCGATAGCCCTTTGGAGAGATGTCTCGCGAACCCAGTGTCATGTTGTAGCTGTAGGGCGATGCTCACAACCCGTGAGCGATGCAACGATGCCTGCAAAGGCTTCACCGCTGCTACAAAATATTTTGAGGTGATGTCAAGCGAATGCGTAAGCCACACACGGGTGTTATAAGGATTACCCTGGGATGGGTAATCGATCGGTCTTTCACCCCTATAGCTCAGTTGGTAACACCTTCACATTTGACGTCGTCCATGTCACGGGTTCGAACCTCACTTTGAACCTTTCTTTTACAGAAGCGCTTGCGCGTGCACACAAAAAAGAATACATCTCCTTGGATCCCCAGGTAATATAACGAAACAAAGCTGGTAGGTCAGCGTGCGGACGAATACGGTTCTGACGCCCCAAAGACCCCACTGTTCTGAGGGGGGGAGAGTGTTATAAGGATTACTTTGGGCTGGGTAAACGATCTGTCGTTTATCCGTATAGCTCAGAAGGTATATGGAGAAGAATCCTGATGGTATATATATGGAGTTATACCACATACCGAGTATGTACTGTAGGTGGTTGAATGTCGAATGCAAGAAGAGCGATCAGGATGGGCGCACCTAGGTTTCTCCGTACGAAGCGCTCACGACGAGACTAGTAGAATGGCCGACTACCCGTTGCGCAAACTACAGTTTGCGGTTAGCACTTGGTGTGCTGGCTAAGTACCACGGGTTTTAATTGTCAAGTTTATCACACTGAAAATTAGTTTGGAAGTACCATCTATGTAATAACAAACGGGAGTTCCCGAAATCAGAGGCTCGCGGCAATATACACAGTGGATCTTACTGTATTGGCGTATGCGGCATTGGTTTTCTCGTCGATATTTTGCCTGCCTTGATCGGGATGTTGACAATAGTGCAGAGCATCCACTGCAGCTTCCCCCCGTAAACATTGAGGAATTGATGTCATAGGAAAGGACTGTCGGTAAGTACGACTACTCGTACAGTACACATATCCGTAACCTGTACGAATTTCCCGGCCACACCGACGTTGATCAGTGTTTGTCTCTCCCTTCCACATATTTTCTCTTCGTCCCTCCTGCTGAATATTGAGATGGATCGGTTCTCCACGATGTCCACATGAGCACCTTTCCACATCGTATTTTTTTCCTTGACCACAAGCAATCTTCACAGACGTATTGGTGCCACCTCCACCATTTCGTTTCTCAGACACATAGCCCTTCACGAATGTTTTCTCGGAGTTCTAATGACATCGTGTTCCCCCCCTAACCTCTCCCCACCAAACTTGTATTCGGCACCCGACTATAGTCCAGGGGAGTACAGGTAGTGTCGACTGTTCCTGGCTTGTAAATCTCCCTACTCTAACGTATACCCGAATTTGCATCTATATACGGGATGCGCGTGCTCTAGGGGTTATAACTTGTTAATAATGCGGAAGCACAAACAAACCTCAGTCAGGCACACCAACTTGTCCAAGTTTCACCTGCGATATTCGGCAGCCTATGAAAGGAATCTTCTAAGCAAAGCCCTATCACACACAATACGTGGGCAACGCATCTAATAGTTTCAGCCTTGCCATCAGTTTCATCGGATCATACGGCACAGTGCATAGCTCCGCAGTAGCGGATCCCAGTGACGGAAGAAGTAGCCGGACTCGAACAGTGCCACTACTGCCGTTGCACGGCCTTCACTAATGAGGAGGCATACAGCGTTATAGAAGCGTTTCCCCAAGTAAGGAGCACCTTCAGCAATATCATGGTTTGACGGTAAGGTACAGCTCAGATTATGTGCACGCCTCTCCAGATGCAAACGCACCACGTATGTATCCAACGAACGAAACACTAAATAATTGTTCCTTCTCTACGTATCGAATCCAGCTCTTTTCGGACCCAATATAATTCAGGTCTCCATGCTCACCGCCCTTGGCTACCTGTAGTTTTTACGGCAGTCGGGCACGCCATATTGTGTCTCTTCCGTTTCCTCGTTATCCAATTTTCCAGCCCTTTGCCGGCATCAATCTTAAACTACAGGTCTTGTGCTCGCTTCTCGGATTTCGGAGCAGGCGGTGTCATCGGTGACGGCAGAGGTGGCTTATGTTTCTCGTCCTTAGGGTTTTTCCAAGTCCTCTGGAGTATTTGGCATAGACAAGGGATAAGAAGGATGGGGGAGGGGCGATTCGGGGGAGTGCGTGTTTAGAATGCATGTTGACGATCGATGGTTTGGTGGCACCCCCGTTGCCTTATAGGTTTGAGGGGACTCATGAACGACACACTAAACTTCATTGGCTAAGGGTTCGACTTCTGTGCGAGTACGTTGAGGTATACCACTACCTTTTGAAGCGACAGGGCTGTTCAATCACGGCGTTGAAACTCAAGTTTGTTCGTACTGTACGAAGGTTTGAATAAGGCATTGCATGAACTCAAGGTTTCCCGAAGGTGGTTCCCAGCTAAACAAATGTGTTGGCAAAACTATATACAGTAGCAGTACCCTCTAACACAAAGACTTGAATAGCAATCCTACACGGTGACATTGGCAAAGTCTAAAATATCAGAAATGTACCTATCTATTCGATAACGAATATCCATATTCAAGCCTTCTTTCCCCCACTCTACACATTATTGCCTATAACATGTTAAAAGTACGGCCCGATCGACTAGGTAGTGTTCTAGATCAATTAATTGGTGAATGCGCCTTAATGCACACTTAAAATGCTAGAGATTTGGAGTGGTGGTATACTTGTTGTATAACACTGGACTCAGTCAGCAATGTGTTGACCGAAACGTGCCCCTCGTACCGTTGTCAGAATCAGGGCACCATACTTGTCTTCGTTGACGAGCAAAAGTGTGAACAACCTACACCGTCGGGGGCGCGCCCATACGTGTTCGTTGTATATCCTCCACACATTGGTAAGGTTTCATTGCCAAGGTCAAAATTGGATCGCTACGCTTCCTACCACCTGCTGAACTCGTGTTCTGCTCATAACATATGATCGGGCTATTGCCCGCCGATAGTGGGGGGAACACCAAGAACAGAGCGAGTCCGGAAAATGTACGTGCGATCGCTAACGCGTGACTGCTCGCCTTGCTCGCTGATTAAATGGCGACTACTACCCTGCGCGTAACGCTGAAATCCGTGTACTACAGTCAGAAAACCACAACTCCCGACCGATGAGCGCTAAGCCTGTGGATGTAGCTCCCCAAGATCGTCGAGATACCATATGTCACGATTCCAAATGTTGTGTTGTCTATATATACCTATGTAGGTTTCGGTAGGAGCGTTCATGTGATTCGTCTTCCGTCTTTTCTCAACCCCAGTTGTAAGGTGATACATCCTGCACCATGAGAAAGAAACGGCATACAATATCGGTGCGGCTCGTACAAGAAGTGTATTAATTTGAGTATAACAAAATACAATCTCTGCCATATTCGTGATACGAATGGTCGTATGTTTTCGGATTTTTTCCTCTCGCCGCTTACAGATGATGACCAAACTCTGAAGTTGGGTTAGATAACCTTTCCCGCCCGGTGGATCTTCCAGCAACTCATCTCCTTCGTAAGGTCATTGTACCAGAAATTCCTCTTGGTGGCTTTGTCGAAGTGCTCTTCCCACGCTTCCAGAATCAACTCCCAGCGCGGGACAAAACCGATACGCTCGAAAACGTTGGGATGCTAGCTGACCCCGAGCACGAGCGGTAGGCCTACAACGAAAGGTCGTGCTACAAGGAGAAGAGCGAAAATGAACGCCGCCTGGCAGTCCCACGGGTGGGAGCTGGTCGAATCCTGCTACAATCTGTATGTTGAAAACCGCGGCTTGTCCGGTTGGAATCGTCGTTTCTGTGTCCAATCGCGGTAGACGCGCGGCAGGATGGACGTAGCCTTCTCAATAAAAAAAACGAAGTTGACGAACGGGGGTCCTCAACCCACAAGTTTATTTATCATTTATTTTGGGTTCTTTATACGTATTGTCAGGTTGTCGGATTATTCATCGAAATAAGCACGTAACGTTTCTCCAAGTCGAAGCTAGGAGGTTTGGAGCTTCTTCGAAGAAGAGCCCGATACAAAACGAGGCGCGGTCCTACCGTAACATGTATTTGTCTGCTCTGGACCTTCGATATTCTCCACACTGTATGCCAGTCAAAAACTCACCACGACTAACGACTACCGGCAGTACCCAACCCAACAGATTCATCTATAGCCGTTTCGACACCTGACTCATGATTTTGACGATATCGTTTGAGCTCCGACACGTATAACTGAACACGGAGGTTTACGGATACACGATAAACGACCCTCAGTGTCGATTGATCCAACGTCAAATTAAACCCAACTGAAGCCTCTAATCTGCGATTGTTCGAGCTCGAATTTGTATTTCTCGAGTCCTCAGTTGATAGGTTTCGTGATGTAAACTTGACCAGGTGGTTACGTAGGCCTCAGCAGTAGGACCGACCAGAATGGTCTTGGTGTTGAGCCCATAGAGGGTTCGGGTTGAAACGCGCCATCTGGTGACGTCCGATGCTCCTTCGGATTTAGGGGAGCCTCTCGGGAACTGCTCTGTGTCTCAGGGAAGATGGCGTGCGCAAGAAGTAGACAATGTGAAAGCCAAAGGACTTTTTGAAAAGTCGATGATGCGTCATGAATACGCTGACGTTTTTCTTCTCTAGTATTGGTGGTGGTGTTTGCGTTTTACGGTGGTGTTTCAAACGTTTTACATTTCAATAGTGGCAGATATGTACCAAATAGGTATATGGGGGAAATGAAGAGTTACAAAATAGATAAATCGTTGGTAGCGATTGTCCGGGCACTCTGAAAGCAGAACAATAACCCGCAGAGCTATCATTGTAACAAGAATCAATACATTAAGACACAGCAGATATTCGTAAGATGTAAATGTGTTGTACGTTAAATAGTTGCTCCGTGGTTGACATTTTACAGCAGGCCGTAACTCGACCAGGCAATAATTCAATTTTCGATGTGAGTACTAAAACCTATGGGATATTTTGGTAGGTACATATCATGCAATTTCAAGGAGTTCACCTAATAAGTAACGCTATTAATAACATATTTTTAAGCGACGGCTTTAAGTAGTAATATTGACCACATTATACACGCTACTATTTATAATATTGTATTGACTGTGCTCAATAGACACGACGTAGATGTTTCATTTAGTATCAGGGAGTTCCATATATTGATTCGGGATTATAAGAGCGGGAGATTAATTTTGCCTGCTATGTGATGGATAATCATGTGGATGCACCTGAGTCACTCGACAGCACGGATACGTAGTAATGTATACCAGGTATAAGAGAAGTTCCGTGTTATTGTCCGGAGTCAACCACGCGTTCCCGTGCAAGCTGCGTCTATACCTTTAGAGATCAATCAACACACTAGTGAACCGGTGATCTTCTATTGGCAAAGCGTAGCCGAGGCCAACCTAGAGAGGTGGGAAACTTCCGACATGTCTGGTTCAGATGGCATGTCTAGTCAGGAAGCAAGCGTTGCCGTGGAAGAGATGCTGAGGATGAAAGAGAAAATCGAGGTCCTGGAGAAGATGATAGAAGAGCAGAAGCTGGGCGCCGAGAGGAACGCGCCGCAAGAAGGAATCGAGGGGGGGGGGCGGTGGGGGGGCGAGAGGAGAAGCAGCTGCGAGGGAACCAGCAGCATCGACGGTGACGACACCTGGGCTGAGAGCCCGTCCAGGCATGTCACCAAACACTTCTTTATACCGCCCTAGTTTGTCCCAGTCGAGACCCCCCAAATTCGATAACATAGAAGCCCACTTTAGTATGTGGCGTAGTAAGTTCGAAGCGTACCTGTCATCCCTAGGGTGCCTTCATGTGTTAAGCACGTCAACCCCTGTTATGGTTGGTGACGTGAGGGTGTCGGAGGAGGAGCTAGCATCGAGGCACTCTCCTCAGGAGATTAGGGATGCCCGATTAGTTTTTGGATAGATGATGGAAGCAATGACTGGATACGCAATGGTTGAGTTCAGAATGCAGAAGGCAATATCGCCAAGTGGTGCATGGAAGGAATTAGAAGATTACTACATGCCAAGGGCGATAGCGGCCACCCATAGACTGAAGAGAGACTTTGAAACCATCAGAATGGTCGAGGATGAAAACCCCGTGCTTTTCCTAGGGAGGGTGGATAAGGCAGCAGATGAGCTGGCCATGCTTGGCTGTGGGATGAGTGTGGAAGAGGTTAACCGACATATCGTGACGAACCTCTCGCCTCTATATGATACAAAGCAAGTCCGTTCTTTCCCGCCCGTCCATCCCCCGTTCCGAGATCGATGAGATCATCCGCGATGCGTACGCAAACGAGAGGGCAGATAAAGAGATGGTTTCCAAGGCGTTGGGTGTGCAGGGAGTAGGAAATCAGCATGCTTTGTACGCCGGAGGTGCGCAGCCTGCCAGTGGTGGAGGTGCGGGTCCAGGAAGGGAAAAGAGCGACAGGAGACGCGGGAGGTACAAGGGTGGGCAGCAGCCGCAGCTGCAGCTGCGACAGTATCCGCAGCAGCAGCAACAGCAGCAGCAACAGCAGCAGCAGCAACAGCAGTATCAGCAGCAGCAGCAGTAGTATCAGCAGCAGCAGCAGCAGCAGTACCATCAACAGCAGCAGCAGCAGCAACAACCCCAGCAACTGCAGTACCAGCAGCAGCAGCATCGTCCCCGTCAGCATGATGGCAACCGGGGAGGAGCTTCGCCGGGGGAAATCACCGGCCCCAAATGGCGTTGGGATGCCGTGGCCTGCAGGTACCGTTGGGATGACTCCGGTCCCGACCCCTTCGGTGCGGGTGGGGCGGTCCCGCCCATGGGTTGGGTACCTACCGAGCCACCACCAGGGGCAATGCCCCCTATGCCTCCGCCGCCCGGAATGACTCCGGCAGGCTGGGGTCTCCCGCCGAACAACACGCAACCGAGGAGCAAGGGGGTCTGCTTTCGGTGTGGCAAACACGGCCACTACGTCGCAGCTTGCCCGGTAGCCGCCCCGCAGATGAGCGTCGCGGTCCCGAGTACTGCTGCCCCTCCCCCTCAACAGATATACTACGGAGGTGGCTGGCAGCAGGAGACGCCCTACGGCGGCGGTGGGTATACCTCAGCCGGAGCTTTCCCGTCACAACAACCCTCCTCGAGCGCTTTCCCTTCCCCTGGCCCAGCGAACAACGGCAACCCTACGCCTACGTTCGACCCGCACCTCCTCACCGCGCAGTTTGCGCACCAAGGCAAGAGTATTTTTAGCGACGATTTGGTTTGGGCTAGTGGGAGGGAAGAGTGGGTAGCGGATTCGGGAGCAACCTTTCACGTAACTGGTTACCCCTTTGGTATGGTAGGCTGTTACCCCCCACCCCCCGCTAAGAATAGTTTGGTCGTCGGTGACATGAGGTCACTGAAGGTCGAGTACTTCGGACAGATTCCGATGGTAATGCACAGCCCGCAGTGTGATGTCCAGGTTAGGCTTTTGGACGCAGCCTACGTGCCCGGTGTTCGGTTCAACCTGTTTTCACTTCACGCAGTAATGCTGAAATGCCCGGTGATTTCAAATTCCCAGGGAGCTCACTTGTTGGATGGGCAATTGTCCTTTATGCCTAAGGACGCAGGTTCGTACGTAGACGCCACGCGGACTGTAGAGACCCCGATTGCTGCCGCTCTTTGGGCTCCCGGAAAAATGCGGAGGATTGATAGTAACGACCTTCACGTTTCCCTTGCCCACTCCCATGCTGACACTCTCCTTGAGACGACACGCCAGATGGGCATTAAGGTTTTTGGGGAGTTGGTTTCGTGTGCTGGATGTTCTGAGGCGAAGGGGAGGAGGATGGCGGTACCATGGACGACCGATTGCCGCTCCACTAGGCCTCTGGAACGTCTGTTCGTGGATCTGTCTGGACAGCAGTCGACGTCTGCTGGCGGTGCGCAGTACATGATGATGATCGTCGACGACTACTCGCGACTGGGATGGCCGTATTTCTTGAAGCGGAAGTCCGACGTCCCGAAGGTCTTCGCTGGTTTTCTGGCCGACGTCAACGCCAAGGGTGTTCAGTCCATCGTCGAGTGCCTTCGCTCGGACAACGGCACCGAGTTCACCAAGGCGGAGTTCGTGGAGCTGTTCAACGACCACGGTATCCGCCGCGAGCACACGCCCGTCGATTCTCCGAAGCATGACGTCGTGGTCGAGCGGCGAATTGCGATGACGCTGGAACTTGCAATGGCGTCCCGCCTGGAGGCCCCCCGCCTGTTCGGCGATGCAAGGAGGCCGGCGACGCAGCCCCTTTGGGCTGAGGCCTGCGTGTACGCGAGCGACGTCATCGACATGACGGCAAGGGTGAGGGACAAGCCGAAAATGCACTCGCCGTACCGCAAATTTTACGGGAGAGCACCGTTTGCGCGGCTGCTCCCATTTTTGAAGCCAGGTTTCCACCACGTCAGGAGGAGCTTGAAGACCGAGCCGAAGGCGGAGGGTTGTTTCTACCTCAAAGGCGGCAACTACCACGCAGCTGACTGCAGCAAGATTCTGCTGGCATCTGGCCGGAGGTCGTTCTCCCGCGACGTCACTTGGGAGCACCCGAGGAAGCCGTTTGTGGGGTTACTGCCTTCGGAGGAGGAGAGCTCCCCGCCGCCGCCGTTGCCGTCACCACCGCCCCCGGGTACGCCGGAGCCTCTGAGAGGCCTTGACGTTTGGCCCGAATTACCGTCCCCATCCCCACTGCTGACGCCGCTACCGCCGTGATCACCGCCGTTACCGCCGCCGCCGCCGTCGCCGTCGCGACCGCCCCCGCCGTCACCGTCGCCGTCGCTGCCGCCGTCATCGTCACCACCGCCGCCACTGCCACCATCACCGCCGTCGCCGCCGCAGCAATGTAATCGCAGCCGCAGCTTTCGCAGCGTGCTGCTTGGGAACTGGGTTCTTATATCCCGAACCCGGAGGATGGCGACGTACTGAGGGGGCGGACCAGGGGGGAGACTGCACGGCACCAGGAGGGTGGTGGCGGTGGGCAAGGTGGTCGGACAGTGGGGGAAGCTGGACGACACCCGGAGGAAGGGGACGTTTTGAGGGGGCGGACAAGAGGGGAGACAGCGCGGAACCGCGAGGCTATGGGGCATGGGCTGCTATCGCTGATGGCAGCACGGGAAGGTATAGACCATGTACTTTTCCACCAAGCCCCACCGCGCGAGAATCCTCCCCTTCCCACGCGCCGGGCAAGCGAGCTTTCGACGCCGAACTCGTATGCTGAAGCGTGTGTAGACGAGTATTCGACGATCTGGAGGCAGGCGATGGACAAGGAATATCATTGGTTGGCGGACGCGGGGACGTTTGGAGCGACGTAGCAACCAGAGGGGCTCAACGTCATCTCGGCGAAGTGGGTGTTCGCCGGGAAGTCCAACGAGCATGGTGATGTGGTGCGGGCGAAAGCAAGGCTGGTAGCACGAGGTTTCAAGCAGCGTGAGGGTATTGATTTCTTTGAGACTTTAGCTCCGACCCCTGCAGCGTCTTGTTTCCGTTTGTTGGGTGCAGTTGCGTGCGAGTTGGGTCTGGATTTGTGTCATTTTGATGCTGAGCAAGCGTTCGTGCAGTCGAGTTTGGATGAGGATGTTTTCATGCGACTGCCCCCTGGCTGCGGCGAAATGTCCGGTAAGGTAGTCAGATTGAACCGCAGTCTCTATGGCTTGAAGCAAGCGTCGAGGTCGTGGCACAACCAGCTTCTCACTCACATGAAGAGGCTAGGCCTTGAGCAGAGCCCCGCTGATGCGTGTGTCATGAGGTTGGTCGAGTCGGGCTCTGTCTCCATAGTAACAGTGGTTCATGTGGATGATATTTTTGCTGTAGGGCGCAAGGCTAGGTGCGATCAGTTCTGTGAAGACCTGAACAGCCTTGTTCCGATCAATAATCTGGGCGAGTTGCGGTGGTATGCTGGTTGTTGTTTTTCGAGGGATTGGGATACTGGTACTTTGACGATTTCGCAGCAGGCGTTCGCTGAAAGGCCCGCGGCGAGGTTTGGTGTTAGTTCTGGGAGGGATAATCCGCTTTCGACTGGTGTGAAGCTCGAAGAGTTCGACGAGAATGAACCCGTGGGTGATTGGCCTTTCCGCGAGTTGGTGGGGTGCTTGATGTGGCTTGCGAACAAAACACGACCGGATATTGCGAACGCGGTGAGGGCGGTAGCGAGGTACACGAATAGGCCGAGGGAAGTACACTGGGAGACAGCGGTCGGTATTTTAGAGTATGTTTTTTCTACGAGTGATTTCGGCATTACGTTTGAGAAGGGTAGCGGGCTTGAACTGGTAGCGTTTGCGGATGCGGACTATGCCAACAAAGCCACTGACAGGAGGTCAGTTTCAGGTGGGGCTATCATGTGTGCTGGGGCGTGTGTGGTGGTTTTCTAGGACGCAGAAATGCGTTACGCTCTCGACCACTGAGGCTGAATATGTAGCACTAGCAGACACTATCAAGGAGGCGGTGTTCTTGCGCTACGTTTGGAGTCTCATTTTTCCGGGGTTTGGGGAGCGATGCATTACGGTTTTCGAGGATAACGAGGGGGCAAGGCACCTGGCACAAAACCCAGTGTGCACGTCGAATTCTAAGCACATCGACGTTCGATACCACTTCTTGCCAGAGCTTTTTTCCAATGGGGAGTTTGTTATTACCCATGTAGAGTCGGAGGAGCAGCGCGCAGACTTTATAACAAAGCCGCTCAACAACATGGTTTTTCGTTACCACCGGGATTTTGTGATGAACCTTTGACGCCTTGTTTCGAGATGTTTTATTTATACTTTTGAGTGAAGAATGTGTTTGAAATATAAAATCGGTTTTGTTTCTGGTAACGGATTTTGAGGGTTTTTTGGTGTTTTCCGAGTGGTCGCAACGTCGAATAAATTTCTAGTGGGGAAACTTATGTGCTATCTCGCATTACCGTCGTGATCTGTGTATCTATGGCGGGGGTAGGGGAGAAGGGGAGACTGTTGTCCGGAGGAACGGGGTTCCTCGCGATCTCTGGCATTAAGTTTCTTGACTTGATTTTATTTTGATTGGCATGACCACTTCTGTGGTATTTTTCTGATGATTCTTGTGATTTAGGTTTTTGACAAGGCTGAAGTGAGACTAGGAAGCGCCTGGGGGCGTGCGCGGCCCACATGAAAACAATTTCCGACGAGGGAAGGTCTGGATAGTATTCGAAAATTGAGAGAGGTCGGTAGGACGGAAGAGACACTGATATATTTGAATCAATTCCGCGGAAAATGCCGTTTTACCTGGGTGAATCCGAGAAAAACGCCGTTTTACCTGGCATTGGATTTCGGTATTTTTATATGTTTGCAACAGAGAGAGGCTATGGATTTGAGCATTTGAATACTGGTTTGAGGATTTGAGTGTTGATTCGAGAATTTGGTTTTTGAGTCACATATTGGGTGTTTGAGTTTCTGAAGTTCATATGAGTTGGTCATAAAGAAGAGATATATCGACCCAGCGAAGTCGTACATTGTCATCTTGCCGACCTGGGGGGATATTGAAGTATGGTCCGTGTATAGTGAGCAGGGGGGATATTGACTGTGCTCAATAGACTCGACGTAGATGTTTCATTTAGTATCAGGGAGTTCCATATATTGATGCGGAATTGTAAGAGCGGGATATTAATTGTGCCTGCAATGTGATGGATAATCATGTGGATGCGCCGCCACCTGAGTCACTCGACAGCACGGATACGTAATAATATATATGAGAGAAATTCCGTGTTATTGTCTGGAGTCAACCACGCGTTCCCGTGCCAGCTGCGTCTATACCTTTAGAGATCAATCAACATATTGCTATTGTCTCATACGTCAGGTGGACTTTGGACGTTGTATCGTGGACGGTTATCAAGTGTTTTGGTAGATATCATGCGGTGGTTGGGTGTATATAAACGATAAGTCGCAGATTTTGCTGATAAGAAAATAAATAAAACAAACTAGTTTAAAACATATCTGAATATACCCACGATTGAACACTTGTTTCTTCTGTTACACCTAAAATGAGTCTCGGTTTGCGCCCTTTACCTGCCAGAGAAAGATCGACGAAGCTACCACGAAGTACGTTGCGGAGGCCTCTAGAGTGGCTTGTGGGTAGCATCAAGCTCCAGTGACGGCGAGGACGACATCATTGAAGTGTTTGGTAATGTGTTTTTCTTATTCCTACGTTTTATTTTGCTCGGAGTAGGGGCGAAGCACGGTCATGTTTTCGCCGCCTGATCTGGTTTCGGCCGTTCGGTCGCATGGCGAAATCGGCGATCGTGATGAAGCAAATGGAATTCAGCCACAAAAAAGCCACCGAAAACGATTCATTGAGGCCACGCCGGAACATATTCACACCCCATTCCCGGGTTTCCGGCTCGAGGCGTTCTACGATAGAGGTTCACCCTAATGTTTCCGAGGCTCCTCACTTAAGGAACTCCATGCCTGACCCGAAAACTGACTTCAGCAAAAAGCAAAATGCATCGCGGCGAATAATCCCATGGCCTAAGTCTACTAAAAGTTTTTTTCGAAATCAAGATTGGCATTCCGACGAGTTGGGGTCAAGGAACCCCGTCTTTCAGAAACAAAATAGCGAAAATGTGCTACCTCTATCGTAAAACGGGTCGCTCACTCTAAAGTCTTGACACTACTCGGTACAACAATTCCCGCCCCCCATGGAGCATGCTGTGCGTGGTGGTTCCACGTGTTAGTGACTCCTTTCAGCGGAGAAGAAGAGCTATATGTTACAGTAGTGTCTCATCTAGAACAGCTGAGTGGCGATTCTCCGCAGGTTGTCCGCACACGGTTTCCCAAACTACGGCAGCACCTCGACGTTGGGGTGTTGCAGTGGTCGCAATCAGGTTCAACTCGGAGCCACACGGTGATATCCACTCGAATACGCCTACATCTCCTGGCAAGCAAGCTCAGTAGGCGAAGTTGAACACGTCACGCTCACTGTAGACGGGGGTGCGCGTTCACCGGAAGGCACTTTTAGGCAGCCGGAGCGACTTGCGAGGTAATCACGTGAGGAAAACCACGCAAGTCAGGCATCGTCTCCGAAACCAAGAAAATGTTTTTAATTTCTCGAGTTCGTTTGCCAGTCAGGCATCATCGCCAAAATCAAGAACATGTAGCAAATTCCACGAGTGAGTTCGTTTGTCGCGCTAGTACGTAGTACCTGGTGTCCCCATAGGTACAACACGTAGCAAGAAACGGGTTTAAAATTTTACCAACCGTCAGCTCGAGTGTTAGCGCCTCAGTCCAAGAAATGACGTAGCGTACCAGCAACCAATGTGTGCTAATAGGGCTCGTTCCGGTTCGAGGTGGGCAAGTCTTGCGTTCAAAATCGGGCAAAAATGGCAGGAAAACAAGACGGATGGTTGTAGATGTGCGCGAGGATTTTGACTATGAACAATTCCAAATGTTCCTCCTAAACGATTTTTATTATCGTTCTTACTAACTGTTTCGTGAAAGCGGCTGCCGCAACCTGTTCGTCAACGTTCCTCTGGGACTTTACCTTTTCGATGGTAGTGATGAAAGGGGAAATAGTTTGTTTTTCCCAACCCGAAAATATATGGAAAACGCCAGTTAGTTTCCCTTATGATAACCCCGCGGCCCATATTTGGCATTGGAGACGAATCCTGGTCGAGTTAATGGGGTTAGTTGTTTAGATCGGTCCGATTGGTGAACGCCGCAGGTAATCGATACACGACGACCAGAGACGGTACCTGCTTCAATTGAGAGCAAGCGGTCATATGCTCCAAACCCCCAGAGTGTCGAGCATGGGAAGCAAGACTCTCACCGAACTAACAAGAAACGTGTTCATCTCTTATCATTTTATACAAACGCTTATACCTCATCGAATCAACTATCCCAAACAGTATAAAGGTCGAATTATCGTATCCGTATACAAATATGTATGTATTGTTTTTCTACCCTCGGAAAATGTACGGGTCAGTTGCGCGCAGAGTTTGTCGTGTGTTATTGAGTCTAACTGGAACAAATCCGGTTTTCGCTATCTAAATCTTCCACACATGTCGAGCGTCTTTAACAAACCTTGACTTCGGACTTCGAAACACACAGCATTGGAATCGATAATATTCTTAGGTTATTGGCCCGCGTTGTGGATCTGGACCACGGTACAACCGGCCTCTCTCGTATGTTTGTTTGGACACATATATATATATATATATATATATGTATGTATGTATTGCTTCTGGAAGACATCTCCGTTTCCGGATCAAGTCGCGGTCTGTGGTTGATTCTCGAACAGTTCAGCGTTTTTCGTGCGGTCACGTGATGCGAACGTTGGGTCTACATAATGACATATACCGCCTGGAAACTGTTTGAGGTGTGCAAAATGGACATGACACGCACTGCGGGCTGACGGAACGATCTGCTGCACCCCATAACTCCGTGGTGTAAATATTACGGGGCACCATAGATAATAGAACCAAACATTGGCAGCAAAAACGGTTAGGTATATAGGCTTTTGTGTATACCATAGGTCCTATTATCTATATTCCCCCGTAAAAGTATCATCCTCGATATTGCGCGTTTGACATCATATACCACGACTATCAACACCAATACCGAGTACCATTCCGTATACATCGGAAGGACTTAGGCTGGGCGAGGATTGCGTAGCGCCGCGTCCTGGTCTCTCACAGGAAACGACGTTTGGAGTACCAGTGGCAAATAAATCATGTTTCTGTATTGCCTGCTGAAAGTTAAACCAGTGGCTAATCGCTGAGTCTTGACGACATAGCACATGAGCGTTGACACCCATTCGATCAATCGGCGGCTAGTTGCCGTTCCGGAAGAGGGCGTAATCTTCAGTACACTTTCGTAACCAACCATATTCGCGAATCGAGCGTCCGGGTACAAGGCTTACAAGACTACTCCGAAGACCAGCCCGCGATAAAGGGGGGCGCTGTAGGTTGTCGGTTCTCTCCGCGTTAGGTCAACTGTGTTAGATCAGGGCAACATCTGCAAGACCGATTTGATCGCCAACTTGCCCTTTTCTGCAAAACCGATTATTCCCCGCCACTCGACCACGAATACAACAACAACGCCAGCACTGAATAGGAGATCGGCAGAGAGAAATCAGGGGTCGATTTGACAACTGTTCGACGAAGACAAGGATGAGCTCAACAGACCGGAAGAGGAACCTCCAAGAATTTCCCCACAAGATATCAAGGTAAGCCGGCCCGGCCCTCCGACGTTTTAGTGGAGCGGGAAACTGCTGTGCTATGTTATAATCACATAGCCACCTGTACGTACAGCAGACACAGAGTTGCGCGTTTGGGTCCCAGCGTTTGTCTCTACAGGTTTGGTTTGCGGCCCATGACGATCAGAGCCAGACAGCATGCATTCACGCATTTATATGGGCAGATATCAACATAGTTGTTATTTATTATCAACAAACCAGTCAGTGTGTAACCCTTTTCGAACCGCAGTCCCGTTTTGGGGACAAAGCACTCAAAGTTCAAGTAGTTTGTCACCAAAACGGGACTGAGGTTCTAAAAGGGTTAAGAGTGATTGTTTCCCGTGTACAATCAACCCATCAATTTTGGTACATACTATATCGCGCGCTCACTGTGAGCTCTGTGTCTCAGACAACTAAAAACGCAAGTGTAACAGGCACTTCGAGGCAGATCGCCCACTGTCCAATTGAAATAGCGGTTCCGTATTTTCCTTAATAGGAACGTAAGCCGTCCATTGGTAATGGATGCTTTTAAAACATGATAGCAAAACCACCCTTCAGCAGTCCATATCGACTACTACTGTATTGAAATTGTTTCGAAACCGCCTCGCTGGAGTTGCCGGCGTTTAATGGGAGAGGTCGAGGTGTAAGCCAACTCGGTAGGCCAACGGTCTGTAGATTTTGTTCGCACAAGCTGACTTACTGCATGCCGGCGAGAATATGCGGCGTTATGTCCCGTGTAGAGAACGCCCTTTCAGCCGTAAGTAAGACTAACTACGTTTGCACAGATAGGCCCTCAACCGTGTGGCCGCTTCATTTCTCAATTTTGAATCGTTTTCGTAGGATTTTTCGTAGCTTGTTTACATTTGCGTTATCACGAGCGCCGATTTCGCCATGCGACCGAACGGCCGAAACCAGATCAGGCGGCTAAAACATTACCGTGCTTCGCCCCTTCTCCGAGCGAAAACAAACACGTAATAATAAGAAAACACATCAACAAAACACTTCAATGATGTCGTCCTAGCCGTCATTGGAACTTGATACCCACAAACCACTCTGGAGGCTTCCGCAATGTACTGCGTGGTACTAGTAGCTACCTTGACATTTTTCTGGCAGGTAAAGGACGCAAACCGAGACTCGTTTCATGTGTGGTAGAAGAAACAATTTTTCCACGATAGGTATGTTCTGATATGTGTTGCTCTAGACTGTTATACTTACTTCCTTATCAGCATAATCTGCGAATTTTTGTTTACATACACCCAGCAATAGCATATCTACGAAACGCTTTACAACCGTACACCATACAATACCCATAGTTCGCCTAATGTATTCAGGATACTCGCTACCAACGATTGATCTATTTTGTAACTCTTCATTTCCCCCATATACCTATTTGCTACGTATCTACCACTCTTGGAATATATAACGTTTGAAAACCCCACCGTAGAACGCAAACACCACCAATCCTAGAGAAGAAAAACGACAGCGTCTTTATGACGCATCATCAACTTTTAAAAATAATTCCTTTGGCTTTCGCATTGTCCACTGCTTGCGCACGCTATCCTCCCTGAGACACAGAGCAGTTTCCGAGAGGCTTACCTAAGTCCGAAGGAGCATCGGACGTCACCAGATGGCGCGTTTCAACCCGAACCCTGTATGGGCTCAACACCAAGACCACTCTGGTCGGTTCTACTGCTGAGGCCTACGTAACCACCTGGTCAATGACAAGTTGACATCACGAGACGTATCGATAGTGGACTCGAGAAATTCGAATTCGAGCTCGAACAATCGCAGATTCGAGGCTTCAGTTGGCTGTACTTTGATGTTGGATCGATCGACCCTGAGCGCCGTTTATCGTGTATCCGTAAACCTCCGTGTTCGGTTACACGTGTCGGAGCTCAAACGATATCGTCAACATCATGAGTCAGGTGTCGAAACGGCTATAGACGAATTTGCTAGTTTAAGTACTGCCGGTAGTCGTTAGTCGTGTTTAGTTTTTGAGTGGCATACAGTGTGAACCATGTCGAGATTTTAAGGCAGACGCATATTACGGTAGGACCGCGCGTCATTATATATCGGGCTCCTCTCCGCAGAAGCTCCAAACCTCCTAGCTTCGACTTGGAGGAACGCTACACGTGCTTCTTTCCCTGAATAATCCGACAACGTGATAATACGTATAACAAACCCAAAAAACTGATAGAAAAAACTTATATGGGTTGAAGAATCCTTATTCGTCAATTTCGATATATATTGGTTTGAGGGTTACGCCTATCCTGCCACGCGTCTACGGCGATTGGACACAGAAAGGACGATTCCAACGACACAAGCGGGAGTGTCAACATACCGTCTGGATGCCTGCCGATTGTGTAGACTCTGCACGTTTTTGGGGTAATGTAACTCCAAACGAGTATTGCTCGGCGTCACTGTCGTCGTAGAATGTTTTGACTCCACTTAGACGGTTATATAGGCACTCTAGGGTCGGTCAAACGTGGTGGTGCTGACGGTTCGCTCTTGCGGCGCTATAATAACCAAATGTTATGTCAATATTCCGACCACACATTATTCTGAACACGAAACGACAATCAATCCTCTCGTGAAAACCTCCATTCACTGGCAAGTTCGACCTCCGTACGACTAACTCAGCCCCGGTCATTCTGACCTTTTTCAGGCGCAACCGCATTACATCCGAGATAATATGGGACAACCCGATGTCGGTTGGATTGCGGGGGTTGGGCGTACCGCTGCTACCGTTTGTAGCAAGATTCTACCAGCTCTCACCCGTGGGACTGTCAGACGTCCTACATCCATTGTTCGGACCCCCAGTGGGCGCGCATCTCCTTGTAGGACGTCCAGTCGTTGTACACCTACCGCTCGTGCTCGGGGTCAGCAATCATCCCAATATTTCCAGCCCATCGGTTTTGTCCCGCGCTCGGAGTTGATTCTGGAAGCGTGGGAAGAGCACTTCGACAAAGCCACCAAGAGGAACTTCTGGTACAACGAACGTACAAAGGAGGTGAGTCGCTGCAAGTTAGGCCGTGCGTGTCGGGTCGTCTAATCCAACTTCCGAGTTTGGCTATCATCCGTGAACGGCTTGAGGGAAAACTCCGATAACACCCGACTATTCGTATCGCGAGAATGGGAGAGGTCATCATTTTAAACTTTTTCAAAGTAACTTGGTGCGAGCCGCACTGATATTGTACGACGTTCCTCTCTCATTGTGCATGATGTATCACCTTACAACTAACTGGGGTTGAGAAAAAACGGAAGACGAATCACATGAACGATTCTACCGGACCCTAGATAAGTCTATATGCACCAAGACACTTGGACTCGTGACGTATGGTATCTTGACGATCTTGGGAAGCTACATCCTCAGGTTTAGCTCTCATCGGTCGGGAATTGTGTTTTTCTTACTGTAGAACGCGGATTTCGGCGTTACGCGCAGGGTAGTAACCGCAATTCATCAGTGAGCAAGGCGAGCAGTCACACGTTAGCGATCGCACGTACATTTTCCGGAGTCGCTCGGTTCTTGGTGTTCCCCACACTATCGGCGGGCAATAGCTCGATTTTAATTTTTCAACAGAACACGAGTTCAGCACGTGGTAGGAAGAGTAGCAATTCAGTTTTGACTTTGGCAATGAAACCTTACCAAATTGTGGAGGATACACACCAACAATGTATGGGCGCGCGCCCGACGGTGTAGGTTCTTCACACTATTGCTCGTCAACGAAAACAAGATTGGTGCCCTGATCCTGACAACGGTACGAGTAGCACGTTTCGGTTAACACATTGCTGACTGAGTCCAGTGTTATACAAGTATACCACTACTCAATTATTAATATCGCAAGCATTTTAAGTGTGCTTTCACCCACTTAGAACCGCAGTGCCGTTTTGGGGGACAACCTGCTTGAAATTTGAGTAGTTTATCCCGAAAACGGGGCTGTGGTTCTAAACAGGTTAAGGCGCATTCACCAATTGATCTAGACCACTACCTAGTCGATCGGGCCGTACTTTTAACTTGTTATAGGTCTGATGTGGAGTGGGGGAAAGAAGGCGTGAATATTGATTTTCAATATCAAATCGGTACACTCCTGTTATTTTAGACTTCTTCACTGTCACCGTGTAGGATTGTTATTCAAGTCTTTGTGTTAGAGGGTACTGCTACTGTATACGTAATGCAAACACTTTTGTCTAGCGGGGCACCACCCTTGGGAAACCTGAGACACATGGAATGCCTTCCCCAAAGCTTCCTACAGTACAAACAAATTTGAGTTTCAACGCCCTGATCTCACGTCCCAGTCACTTCAGAACGAAATGAAATACCTAAACGTACATAAGTCGAAATGTTAACCAATGAAGTTTCGTGTGTCGTTCACGAGTCCGCTCAAACCTATACGGCAACGGGAGTGCCACCAAACCATCGATCGCCATCATGCATCATAAACACCCACTGCCCCGGTTCGCCCCTCCCCCGTCCTTCTTATCCCTTTTCTATGCTTTACAATCCAGAGCACGTGGAACACCCTAATGACAAGGAACAAACGCCTCCTCCGCCGTCACCGATGACACCACCTGCTCAGAACTGCGAGAAGAAAGAACAGGGCCTGTAGTTTGAGAGTGATGACGGCAGAGGGATGGAAATTTGGATCAACGAGGAAACGGAAGAGACACTGTATGGCGTGCCCGACTGCCGTAAAAACTACAGGTAGGTAGACAAAGGCGGCGAGCATCGAGGCCTGAATTATATTTGGTCCGAAAAGAGCTGGATTCGATACATAGAGAAGGAAAACATGGTTTTAGTGTTTTGTTGGTTGGATACATACGTGGTGTTTTTGCATCTATCTGGAGAGGCGTGCACATGATCTGAGGGGTGCCTTACCGTCACACCATGATAATGCTAAAGGTGCTCCTCACCTGGCGGAACGCTTCTATAACGCTGTATGCCACATCGGTGAAGGCCGTGCTACGGCAGTAGTGGCACTGTTCGAGTCCGGCTACTTCTTCCGTCACTGGGATCCGCTACTGCAGAGTTGTGCACTGTGCCGTTTGATCCGATGAAATAGATAGTAAGGCTGAAACTATTAGATGCGTTGCCCACGAGATTGTGTGTGATAGGGCTTTGCTTAGAAGATTCCTTTCATAGGCTGCCGGATATCCCAAGTGAAACTTTGACAAGTTGATGTGCCTGACTGAGTTATGTTTGTGCTTCCGCATTAACAAGTTATAACCCCTAGCGCACGTGCATCCCTTATATAGAATCAAATTCGGGTATACGTTAAAGTGGGAAAATCTACAAGCCAGGAACGGTCGACACTGCAGGCACTCCCCTGGACTTGGAGAAGGCGATTGGTCGGGTGCGGAATACAAGTTTCGTGGGAGAGGTAGGGGGGGAAACACGCTGTCATTTGAACTCCGAGGAAAATTTCGTGAAGGGTATGTGTCTGAGAAACGAAATGGCAGAGGTGGTACCGAAACGTCTGTGAAGATTGCTTGTGATCAAGGAAAAAAATACGATGTGGAAAGGTGCTCATCATGTGGACATCGTGGAGAACCGATCCGTCTCACTAATCAGCAGGAGGGACGAAGAGACAATATGTGGAATGGAGCGAAAAACACTGATCAACGTCGGTGAGGCCGGGAAATACGTACAGGTTACGGATATATATATATATATATGTACTATACGAGTAGTCGTACTTACCGACAGTCCTTTCGTATGACAGCAATTTCCTCCATGTTTACGGGAGAAAGCAACGCTAAACGCTCTGCGCTATTATTGTCAACATCTCGATCAAGGCAGGCAAAATATCGACGAGAAAACCAATGTCGCATACGCCAATACAGTAAGATCAACTGCCTATCTTGCCGCGAGACTCTGAGTTCGGGGACTCCCGTTTGATATTCCATACCAAGTACCAGGTAGATGGTAACCCCAAACTAATTGTCATTGTGATGAACTTCACAATTCAAACCCGTGGTACCTGCCCTGCACACCAGGTGCTAACCACAAACTGTTGGGTGTGCAACGGGCATGCGGCCATTCACTAGACCTTAGGGTAGATCTACTCGTAGTCGGCGCTTCGTACGGGAAAAAAACAAGTGCGCCCATCCTTTTTATTCTTCATTTATTCGATATTTGACCACATACAGTAGTACATACTCGGTAAGCGGTGTAACTCCATATATATACCATCCGAACTCCTCTCCATCATCCCATGTATGGGTTACGTAGTCGCCGGATGCCACCCCTAAATCGTTTGTAGCAGCGGTAAAGCCTCAGCAGGCATCGTGGCATCGTTCACAGGCTATGAACATCGCCCTACAGGTACAGCATGGCACTGAGTTTGCGAGACATCTCTCCAAAGGGGTATCGCACTTTCATAGAGCCGAGGAATATCCGTGAGACATATGACCAGCATCGACTCGGTGCCACGACATCAACGGTGAATACATTCATCAGGGGCGTTCAGGATGTAGTTCTATTTCCACGCCGTTTTAAACAACCCATATATATATGTGCGAACCTCTTGTGAATAGATTTCTGCAGATCCTGGACAATGGTCCAGGCATATGCTCCCTGCAAGACGCATTCCCTTTTCAGTGGCGATTCTGACCCTGCCGTTTATCGCGTCAAACTGATTACTCCGGCTGACGATGAATACACATCAGATACATGGTTAAACGAAATTGTCGACCCATTGCCTCTCGGGTTACCTCCAAGCGGTTCATATCACAGATTGAATCGAACGGTAGAACCACACGGACGAAACAGAAACAAAACATGGTTTCGACAGCAGTATCAGCAGAACATACGTAGGCTGACCTCGCATCAGACGAAACGTCACAAGAGCCAACAGCTTACAACGTACCCCACATCAACACGACACGTCATACATCGACGTCCCCTACACATAACACACGTTCACGCGGGTCAGGACCTCGAATAAATTTGGCTTTTAGACCAACTCTAAATTGGAGCGTACTAGATGGGTGGTTGGCTTCTTCAATACATATATATATATATGCAGTACTCTTTCGTATGTAGAATAATTCCCCACTACTTTCTGCAACCTGCGATGTTTGGTCCCAACGTAGAGACCGCCAAACCTTCGCCAGTGGTAATAAACGAACGGATTAATGCTTCGTCTATATCGTATCGTTTAGTGAGTATGCGAGGCCCGTAAAAAATAGAAGACTGGAGGCTATTGTCTGTAGGGAGGGCAAGCCCCTACTCAGCGAGAAATATGGCGTCTTCCACAGGGCTGGCGGAAGAATGGACGGCGAGATTTCACCGAAAAGCCAACAGAACTCCATACCGCAAGTAAATACCCAGTAGTACCCCGCTCTACGATTTGGACGGATGTGTTTCACGCCTTAATGTGAAAGTTAGCTGGCGCGCGGATGGACGCATTGCAGACGCGCAGTATCTCGGCAAACGTTGATCAAGTGGTAGGCCTGAAGCGCCAGGCACCGTTCGGGCTACAACGAAGGGCAACAATCGTGTGCATGCACGCTGGCCAGCACACTGACATCTGGACATGACAATAATAGGAACAATACTACATACTCTAAAAGTCAGAGTTGTGTGGAAAACATCGTAGCGTCAAACTCTTCATTGCTCCGGGGCTCTACATACATCAACAGGAAGCAGCTGTCCTGTGAGCGTGTCAACGGTTTCCGGGAAACGACTAGAAGGTTTCGGCCAACTATGTACTTTACATACATTTTTCACGTTTACTTTAGTTTTGATGAGTTTTGGGGACGACTCTGTGCCCTTTACTGAGAGTGTCAAGTATGGGGTAACGCGCGGCTACCTTTTGCGCAAGTCATGCCGGCAAGTTTGAGCAACCCCCGCCCCCTGTCCCTCCGCCCCGGTGCATGCACTATTCACAATGGTGCACAAGATTTGGCGCCCCCTTACGATATCGTTGCCATCATCGCGTTTGGACCGAAAACGTGCAGAATACTCTGTTCTAGTACGTGCCTGTGCGTAACTAGGCAATCCGGAGTCTCATGCAATCGATTGCGGTGTGATCAATGCAACTCAGACAGCAGGGTGTCTTCTCGATACATTTCATTTTTTGACCGGACGCCAAGAGTAACATGGGGAGCGACCCAAAAATGTGGAACAACGAGGGTGTGCTCGGAGATTTTTGTTGTTTATTTCACCCTTCGCTCCTCGTATACATTAGACCGGATTTGCCCTGACAGCAGTTAGTTGTAGCTCATATCGTGGTTAGGAAAGACAGGATGACGCTAGATGGAAATTTTTCCTGTTTGAGGGATTCTACTTGCTCTCTCCCGTCGAGCACAGGAGGGCTCGACCAGCGACGTCTGACCGTCACTAGTCATAGAAATGGATTCTTTTAGTGGTAGCGAGCTAGTATCTAGACAGCTATTAACAGGACCGTAGACGGTTTTGCAATAATTCCCTACAGAGAAAAAAACAGCAAATTCCAGATGAAATGAGTACATAGTACCGATCCTTCAACTAGATAACGCTGTTGTATCTGAAAATCGTTCGCCCCTCCCCTCTGCCTAGTCCCGCCACTATGGACACACATTTTAGGACATAAGATCCTTCTTAGGTAGTCTCCATCGCACTTTAACTTTTACTGACAAGATTGGTGTATCTGTCAGCCCTACTAGATCAAGTACAGTATTAGGGTCATTCTTATCGGAGAGCTTTTTTTCCGAATCTTCGACATTATAATTTGTTTCGCGCAATTTTTCAATATTCCATAATTTCCTGTTTTTTTTTTTTCCTTATATTGGAATATTAACGAACTTGATATTTTTAGTTCTGGACAATTTCACGTATAGTGACAGAACGCCTTCGTGTACTGATACATGTCTCTAGTTATTCCCACACTTTGGAAATTATTATGGAAAAAACACTCTCCGATAAGAATGAACCTAAATAGAGTATTCATTAACTGTCATTCGCAACAACAACGACATAGAAAGCGTCACATGGAACGTACAGGGGAACAGGGCCCTTCCACAGTAACAGGGCGAATGTTCCACTAACTCGGATGTTTTGTGCTCGGTTCTCACCTGAAATCTATACCTCGACGTTGACATGCTACAAACATGATATTCGTGATACGAAGAGCTCATACTCGTCAAGAAGAACAAACCGACATGGGCAGCATCTCGTGATTGCCCAACGCCGATGTGTTTTTCAGAGATACTATGACTGATCAGACGTAATCGGCGTCGGCGTGCAGTCTCATCTGCTACAAAAGCACGATAATGCCGTTGTTAGTCTTGACAAGTTTTGTTCTTCGTTTCACGCCTACCATCATGTTCACCGTGTCCGCAATTAATTGGGTTAACTTCGGAGACACACCATGAGACACACCAATGATGGGCCATAACAACCCCCAACCAAAAATTTGCAATTCACTGGCCGACAGCTACATCTGCTCACAAGCCCCAGCCGGCGAAATTAAATGACGCTCACTTAGTACTACTCTGAATGAGGTGCGCGGAAGCGTCGGTTCCCATTGAGATGCACTTGCAGGCGACCGAAAAAACTCTCGAGGTGATTACGTGACGTTAAAGTTACCGGTCAGCCTGATCACAAAAAAACAAGAAAACGTAAAAACTTCGACAAGTTCGTACTTCGCGCGATGTTACCTGACACCCTAGGTGAAACAAGTCGGAAACACGTCTTTAACCTGTGCCTAGGTGTAGGCGTTTCGCGGTTCATATACGGAAATACCATAGCGTTACCCGCAAACAATGTGTGCCAGTTTAGTTTGTTCCTTGTTCGAGGTGGTCAACTATTGGGCTCAACAAAGGGCTAAAATGTGGGCGTGAAGAACAGCCATATTCTTGTAGGTGTGCATCAGATTTGGTTTTGTTAACGACTTCATGTCTTTCTTTCAAAATCGCTTGACTTTTCCCCCTCAGCCGTTCTCGCTTTCGTACAACACCTTTTCGGGCGTGTTTCGCAACCCCTTAGTTACCGCTCTATTACGGGGGACCATAGTTAATAGGACCTGTGGTGTACATAAAAACCTATATATTTGACCATTTTTACTAACAATATTTGGTCCTATTAACTATGGTCCCCCGTAATAGTGGAGCTAAACCTTCCGGATGGCGAAATTTCAACGGCGAGAACGTTTGGTTTCCCCAACTTCGGAACAGAATTCTGTCAAGTACTTGCACTTTGAGACGAATCGTGGCTGAGGTGGTTTGGGTTAAGGCTTAGTCCGGTCTGGTCGATCGTCAACGCGCAGAAGAACCGAGAAACGACGAATAGATACAGCACCTACCTGCTTGGTTGGGCTGAGGGCAAGAGTACCTCAAGCGCCGGAAACCTTAACGTCGAGCATGAGATAAACGACAAACACCGAACTAAAAAATAATAAGAAGGCGTAACATGAGATATCACTCGTTAACACTTACACGTCGTTGAATCGTGCATCCCAAACAGTATACAAAATCTATGTCAAGCACTGCTGCTGTGTTCGTAAAAGTCAATTCGCATTGTTTTAATTTGTCCCCGGAACATATATATGCGGGGGGCGTTCTGCGATAGAGGTTTGCCCTAAAGAGTCTGAGGCTCTTGTGCTGCCCCAAGGTACAATGCGGAATTCAACGTGGATAGGCCGATGCACAAGACAGATGATGCTACCCGAATGTCGCACTTGTGTCTGTACGTACGCATTATTACACCCAACAACAACAGTGTAGAGCACAATTATATTCACGGACTCATGTTTCGCTTAACACCTGCAAAGGACGCGGCGGTGGCTTAGAAAGTTAGTTTCCCAGTTGTGATTGAAGGAAGGCTCATAACCTCGAGGGTCATGACCTGAAAGAATAATGCATGTTGAGGCTCTGTCTTCTATGAATGAGAAGAGATGCAGAGGCGGCACCGAAGTGTCTGTGAAGATCACTTGTGATGAAGAAAGAAGATGGTTTGAAATTGGCGCTTAATTGGCCATTATAGAAGGAATCTTGATCTCAGAGATCAAGAGGAGAAGAGGAAAGGAGAAGAAGGGAGGAAAGGAAAGGAATGGAAAGGGAATAAGGGAGGAGATGGAAGAGAGGAAATGGAAGAGAGTGAGCAAGGTGGGCGCTGCCATCACCTGATCACGAGACAATGCCCATGCTACGGGGAGGTTTATTCTACAGCAGCCCGTCAAGGTTCCGTGAACCGTTCCTAGCAATGTCCCTGCAACGTTCGAAGTAGCGTACTTGTAACGTTCTATGGAATGTTACCTGCTACCTATTGTGGTAGACTAGCTACCCTGCGTTACGATCAGTATGATAGATATAAGTTGAATACAATGCGTCGGCAAGAAAGAACAAACTCAAGTTTCGCCGCATATCGTATTTCTCCGCATCTATCATAAGATACTCTTAGTAAGCTCGTGTGAAGTGATTGCACATCACAATAGATATGGATGTCAACGTCCATATGCTGACACGCCCCCGTGATGTCAGTCAGTAGCTTACGCTCACGGTGTAGAAACCAGTTACTCAGAAAATCATACTGCAAAATGGTACGAGATATTGAGAAAACTGCGACGTGTTGTCCAGTATATACGTGTGTACGTATTTCTCGTATTTAACTCGTACGACTACAGAGTAGTACCTAGTGTAGGCGAAAATCAAGGAATAAAACAAATCGTGGTGTGATTACCAGCGATGTATACCCTAGAAAATAAAGTGTTAACCCGTCTGCTGTGTCCAACGCGCCCCCTGAACGGATGCCTAAAGCAGAAAAGTAGAAAACTGTAGACGTAAACGTACTGGATTGTTTAGTACATTCAGCATGTTTTGAGCGTGTATGTATGATACGTACTCGAAATAAAGCCATGCAAACGTAAACCTTCCCCACAAAAGCAAAACAGAAAAACAGTAAGAAATAACCTGGCGCGTATTGCTGGAGGCTCTTCTGCTTCGTGGCGCAATGCTGCGTCGTAGTTGGTGTTGCTGCTCGTGATGTTCTACGAGGATACGAAATAGAGGTATCACTGTCAGCATATGGACGTTGACATCCATATCTATTGTGATGTGCAGTCACTTCACACGAGCTTACTAAGAGTATCTTATGATAGATGCGGAGAAATACGATATGCGGCGAAACTTGAGTTTGTTCTTTCTTACCGACGCATTGTATTCAACTTATATATATATATATATATTTTCCATCCCATTCATTATGTTCGCACATCTTCTTCTCTCTCTCCTTCCAACTCGTAACTCAGATCCGGGGTCACATAGCAGGCTCTTCTCCCCCCTTCCCGCTACGGTACGTGCCTTCATTTTTATCGCGAGAAGATTTCAGCCTTTTCTTCCCTCGTCGACTCGCATCGAATTGTGCCTACCCACGATGCAAGGCGCTCTCAACAATTGAATCCCTTTTTTTATTTTTGCAAATAAAGTCAAAGTCCGACCCTCCTAGGGCTCGAACCCAGGACTCAAACAAGTAGAATTCGAGGTTAACCGCTTGAACCACCGGGGCGACCGGCTCTATATCTATCATACTGATCGTAACGCAAGGTAGCTAGTCTACCACAATCGGTAGCAGGTAACATTCCATAGAACGTTACAAGTACGCTACATCGAACGTTGCAGGGACATTGCTAGGAACGGTTTACGGAACCTTGACGGGCTGCTGTAGAATAAACCTGCCCGTAGCATGGGCATTGTCTCGTGATCAGGTGATGGCATGCCCCACCTTGCTCACTCTCTTCCATTTCCTCTCTTCCATCTCCTCTCATATTCCATTTCTCTTCTTCCTTTCCTTTACTCTCTTCTTCTCCTTTCCTCTTCTCCTCTTGATCTCTGAGATCAAGATTCCTTCTATAATGGCCAATTAAGCGCCAATTTCAAACCATCTTCTTTCTTCATCACAAGTGATCTTCACAGACACTTCGGTGCCGCCTCTGCATCTCTTCTCATAGAAGACAGAGCCTCAACATGCATTATTCTTTCAGGTCATGACCCTCGAGGTTATGAACCTTCTTTCAGGTTATGAGCCTCGACTTCTAGTCGACACATCGACCGGCACCAAGGAACGGAACGACATCTCCATCGGTTCGTCAAGTTCTACAAGAACTACGAAGAACGTTTTTTCGGTTTTCAAATGCGGAGGAAAAGCTATTTTTTTGTTCTCCAACAACCACAGGACCAGCACCGACCTGGCGACATCTACATCGAATTTCGTCAAGTAAGTGTGTTCTACAGGGTTACCTCAAGGAGGACTGCTTTCACGCTCCCATGCGCGAAGCAGGTAAGGGGGCTACTGGTGCGCATTCACGCGCGCAGCACGTACGAATAAGGAGTCCGGTTTTACGCTTTATCGCGCGAAACTCGTATTCGTACGTACAACATTGTTTTCACACTGTAAGCGCAAAATAAGTCACGCGACCATTTTTGTGCCATCACACACAAAACTTTGTTTTCAATGCTGCTTTGGAGGTGTAAGCGTGGAACACATCAAACAACTATTTCTGCTCATCACACGCGAAGCTAGTTTTCACACTGCTTCCACGCTGTAAAGTACGAAGAACGTTACAAGACTGTTTCTACGCCATCACAAGCAAAGTTAGTTTCAAGCCAGTTTTCACGCCATCGAGCGCGAAGTACGGTAAAGCCACTTCTTCAAGTGCATTGTTCAAGACCTACACGCGCTGTAATACACGCAGCCAGGTCTTTGACGAATCAGCTACTCAGCGTAGTATCGGGAGAACCACCTCCTGCCTATACGGGGCTTTCACGCCTAAACGGGGCATCCATTTCCAGCAACGGTTTTCACGCTCCAAGCGGGGGGCACGAATTTAGACTCGGAAATAATACTCGAACAATACTCCTGCGTAACGGGTTTTCGCTCATAGCGAAAGGGCGTCTACGCATGCATGTACGAGCAGCAGAAGTGATCTGCTCACACTGCACAAAGCCAGGTCATCGAGTTCAAAATTGCTCTGCACGCATGAACTAGATGAGGAAATTTCTTTTCTTTGCACATAAGCACTCTTTGTGTAACCTGCACCGGACGAATCCACACGTCAATAGTGCGTACATCGTTCAACAGCTAGCTGGGGAGCAAACATGGCACTAGCCATCACTTCAGCTACGGTCAACTAAACGGCCGATTCAAAGTCGCAGACTACGCGTCATCCACAGCGATGGAGGTACACCGCCCAGCTGCATCTACTCCATCAGCTTCTTCGACTACTGCTGTGACTACCACGACTACTTCGCGAAAATATAGGTCTACTACTCGTACGACCACTTCCGCTTCATATCTACGGCCCCTAGGTGGCATATCGGCGTCCTGTTCTTCGCAGCGACTTCGAGTTCAACATCACTACATACGTACCTGCAGCATTGGCCCCTGGGATTTCTACTTCTACGACAGCCAGTTTCTGCGGCTTCTACAATAGCAGCAGTACCTACAACATTTATTCCTGTACTACGACATCAACACCACCCGGAGCAAACATCTGGCAGCATAAACGTGGTCTACGCAACGCACGAGGCAACGTCCCCATGATCGAACCAACGCCCGCTTTGTCTATCGACGGACGTACGGGGGGATCAGAGATCGAGACTTTCCGACGGCGACTTCTTCACAGCAAATAAATTCAATTATTGCTTTTCAAAACGCACCCCCACAGGACCTGACACCACGTCCAGCCGAGCCATCTCTTCAATTTCATCGGAGATATATTTATTATGGACTATCACCTGCAGCATAACTTCACAACCATTTCTCCAAGCGACTTCGTTCTGCTCTCTTCTACTTCCTGCACGTATCATAGTTAGTTGGTACTGTCTTATTCGAACCTAGAAACTGGAACATATGCTGATGCTACCGTTTACGCCATCAAAAACTTCAAAATGTATCGAGTGTCTCCGACAAGCCTGGAGACCTACAGCATTGGGATGACTATTAATCTTCCTAGGTTGAAGGCCCACGTCGTTGATCGGGACCACAGTACAATCGACGTCCTCGTGAGTTTGTTCTGGGAAAAAGATTGTTCTGGAAAATTTGTTCTTTCTCAGACCAGGCCGCAGTTTTTGGTTGTTTCTCGGACCGTTCCAGCCTTCCTGTGATCTCGGGATGAAAACTTGGTGTCTACACCGTAACCAAAAAGTCTGGAAAATTGATAAAGGTGTAAACGATGTGCGTGGCACACATTGCGGGCAGACGGAGCTTTCTAGCTGCTGTACCACACGAATGCGTCGCAGTACTGTATTCGATATTGCGCGTTCTACATAATAATATATATACCATGATTACGAATACCGAGAGTCTTTCTCTTTACGTCTGAAGATCATAGGTTAGACGAGGACTGACTGCGTTGCACCGCATACCGATGTTATACTTGTTCCTGGAATGCTTGCTTGAACAAATTACAGCCGTAACGTGTTGAGCGTTGACACTCATTCGCTGAATCTGCAGTTTGTTGCTGCCGTTCGTTCTCGAAGATAGCGGAACCTTCAGTACATTTTCATAACCTACCATTTTCATAACCTAGTCTAGAACAATGTTTGCAAGACTGCTCCAAAGAACAATCCTAGAGTAGGGGCGCTGCGGGTATTTGTTCCCCCCCGCGTCAGTTCTACCTGGGTATTCAGGGCAACGTTTGCAAGAAGCTTTGGTAGCCAACGCCCCCCTAATCATTCACACCCGATTCTCCCCTGCCACACACCTTCGAACACAACAAGCACGCAGGCCTTGTTACCCTGCCAGGTCCCACAAACCACGCAAGCATTGACTAGGAGGACGGCAAAGGGAAATCAGGTCTTCATTTGACAACTAACTGCTCCAAAAAAACAGCGATTAGCTCAACGTACCATGATAGGAACCTCTGCTCGAGGTTTCCCCGGCGACAACAAGGTAAGCAAGCCCGCCATCGAGGGTTGCGCGCACGCCTGAAACAGTGTGTGTGATGTTACAATAACAAGGCCACCTTTGCGTACAGCAGTAATTTCTCGAAGTAATATTCGTCGGCGTTTTTGTACCTGACTTCCTTTGTTATTGAGGCTCGCCGATGCCCCAATGCAACCCAACAACCGAACAGAATCGATAGGCTGAAAAGTGGCGATCACTCGACCCTATGCGTGGCGCAAAAAAAACGTCGGAAATTATGAAGAAACAGGAAAAAAACTAACAAATGAAGTCGTCCTCGATGTCGATATGGCTTTATGCTAAATAGTCCCAAACCACTTTGAATACCTCCGCATTCTATTGCGAGCTGTTGGTGGGGGTTGTCTGATGTCTCTGGCACGTAGAGGGCGACAAACTGGGACCTTGCTCCGATTTCCTAAAACAGCAAAATCGAACAAAACGAAAATGTAGAATATTCTGACCTCCGTTCGTTTGGTCTATCTAGAAATAATTATCATTTTTTCCCCGGGCGACGTCTGCATTTTATCATTGATATATATACACAACAGTGAGTAGCATGGCCACCAACACCATTATACCCGCGTACATGATACAATGCTCATAGCTCTCCTAACCCACGGGGCGGAAGAAAAATTCATAGCGTGTATTTTGTGGTAATTACTGCTCCTAATAATAGCTGTCGCTTAAAAAAAAAACGAATTTGGCATTAAATTATTGTCTTCGGAATTGCTTGATATGTACCGACCGTATCAACCCATACCGTGCCTTGCAGCGTGTGTAGGCACAATTCTATGCGAGTCGACGAGGAAAGAAAACGCAGAAATCTTCTCGCGATAAAAATGAAGGCACGTGCCGTAGCGGGAGGGGGGGAGAAGAGCCTGCAATGTGACCCCGGGTCTGAGTTACGAGTTGGTGGGAGAGAGAAGAAGATGGGCGAAGATAATAAATGGTATGAGAAAAAAAAAAAAAGTACGTACGTACGTACGTACGTACGTATACTGGTGGTGGTGTGAGTAACGATATTTATTTGACATAGCTGTTTGGTCAAAATACACCCTGCCCTAAAATAAATGTCAATCACGAACCAACTATTGAATGTATTAAAGTACAGATACGAGTATTTTCTATTTCTAATTACAATGATTCTTGACATCCTAAAGAAAATGCTGCCAGTTTAATTTTGCTTTCAAAGTTGCAGAATGCGCGATAGATACCAACGATTAGTCTACACCTGGTACGTATGGAATAGGTTATCTCCCCCATATCCATATCTTGGTATCTGTCAGTCTGGGTAGCAAGGTACCAGGCGGATAAGCAGGGGGAACCTGGCTATACTACTCGTACCACAAACTGCTGCCGCCACCTGGAGGGTGCTTTGGGCTTTGGTCTGCCTGTTATTTTCCCTTTGTTTTTTGTTTTTTTTTTCCTTGGTTCTTTGTCTTACTCTGTTTACAAGCAGTGGTGTTCTGGTTCTTTTTTTTTTGTCCAGGTTATTATTTTTCAAGTGTTGGCCACCTCGCCTGCGGGGGGGGGGCACGGCAGGTTGTTTCTCCTAGTTTTTGCTTTCATGTTTTGTCCTTTTCTTTTTCTCCTTCGATTTGTCTACTTTTTTTTTTTTTTTTTACCTATTTCATAGATTGTGTATGTCGTGCCTTATCTCCCCCATGTTGTTGTTGTTGTTGTTCTCACATTAACTCTCTGACGAAGGAGTCCGTGGTCACACAAAGAACAGACAAAACGGAAAAATGAGAACGAAACAAAAAATGGGAACGGACGGGTTTTTTTAGAAAGCAAACCAATTGTGTACAACTCCAAGAAAAAAAGTTGACAGTCCTGTGGGGCTGTACAGCAGCCTTCGAATGAGCTGTCGCTCAGGCTGGAAGTCCTCGGCATCGCCGCGGTAGCCAGCATCTAGAGAAATCACAATAGAGCCAGCGTATATCGCTTTTTGCGCCCACCCGAAGGCACGAGATGGAGCATGACCGTTCTGACGAGCTCCTCTCACAGGGCTGGCCAAGGGGTTTCGCAGGATCATTTTGGTTCTCTGATACACCACATGGTTCTGGAGATACGGCTTGGTTCTCATTTTAGGCTTCGTTCCCATTTTTCCGATTTGTCTGTTAAAGGTGCTGGAGCCCTAGGAAGATCCGAAAAAAAAAAAAAAAACGAGAATTCGGCTGCCTCAAAATACACGAGACGGAAAAAGCGCACACAAGATAAAACCAATGTGCAAAACTGAACTAGCATGGCCGCGAGTATATCCACTCAACTATAATATAGAAGAGTACCCCCGTTCCCACCACTAACCAACTCGTGGCTGCTGACTACAGCGGATGCTGTCTGAAGTGCTGCCTGCACCGTACGAAACGCACGGTAGTCGTGAAAACGTATCCATATCTTGGTATCTGTCAGTCTGGGTAGCAAGGTACCAGGCGGATAAGCAGGGGGAACCTGGCTATACTACTCGTACCACAAACTGCTGCCGCCACCTGGAGGGTGCTTTGGGCTTTGGTCTGCCTGTTATTTTTCCTTTGTTTTTTGTTTTTTTTTCCTTGGTTCTTTGTCTCACTCTGTTTACAAGCAGTGGTGTTCTGGTTCTTTTTTTTTTTCCAGGTTATTATTTTTCAAGCGTTGGCCACCTCGCCTGCCGGGGGGGCGCACGGCAGGTTGTTTCTCCTAGTTTTTGCTTTCATGTTTTGTCCTTTTCTTTTTCTCTTTCGATTTGTCTACTTTTTTTTTTTTTTTTTACCTATTTCATAGATTGTGTATGTCGTGCCTGTCGTATCTAGACATGGCATTGCATTGCCCACTGCAGTGTTTACTGCATCCGTGGCAACGTGGCAGCGTAGTATCTCTGTGGCGTAGCTTTGTGACCACAGAACTTGTGTCTCTTCTAGGAATGAAGAATCGGCACGGACACTGGTTGTGCTGGATGTCGACGGGTAGAAGACGGTTTAAATGTGAAGAACACACACGCACCTGCTATGTATCTGGCACTACCACGACTATAAATAATATACTGCAAGAAAGAACCGTTTGGATACGCCAACAACACCACTTACTTCTGGAAAGAGTAAATCGCATTGTCCTAATGACGAATCTCCACCCCTTCGACCTCCGCATTGCACACTGTTTGCGCACGCTATCCTACCTGGGCCACAGCTCAGACTCCGAGGGGCCAATCTCTAAGTCTCAACCAAGATCGAGGTTCACCAGATGGCTCGTTTCTACCCGGAACCGCTTTGGGTCCAACATCGAGATCAATTGGGTCGGTTCTACTGGTAAGACCTCCGTAGGTACCAGGTTATATTTATATGACGACATGTACGTCTTATCGATAGATGACTCTATTCATAGACAGACAGAATCAAGAGCAAACGCTCAGGGATTGAATAAAGTCTTCAGTTAACCTCACGCCTAGGCAGGTTGTATCGGTCGACGCTGAGGGTCGTTTATCGTATATTAGTATTACCCCGGATTTGTCTATAAGTTTCCAGCACGATATCGGATAAATGATGAGTTAGCTGCTGAAACGGCTGTCGACCTCTAACTCGGTAGTTCTATCTACTGTTCGCAGTCATAGCTTAGCTTTTTTTGAGTGGAACACAATGCTACCAGGGGTAGACGATATCGAAGTTTCCAGCCGGACGCATGCTACATTAGGACCGCGCCTCATGTTTTCTGGGGGTCCTCTCTGGAAAGGATCCAAAACTCCAATATACTCCGTCTTGGAGTGTCATTAAATCCCTATCTATGAATGTACCGAAGCCTAAACGGGGAAACAAATCAAAACGGGTTTCAAAAGATTGTACTGGGTTAACGGTCCCCTTCTATCAATTTCAGGGTTAATTTTTGTAGACGTGCACATTTATCAAGGAACGCGTCTACGGAGATCCAACCCAAATGGGACGATAAAAACCAACCAATATCTGCCTTTTAGGCTAAAGGTCTGTCAGTCTGCCGATCGCGTCGTGTTCTTTAGTGTTCGATGTAACGCAACCCGAAAAACGTGTTGTTCGACCTCACCGTGGTACTATTAATAGTTCCCGCCCCCAGATAGATACATAGTTAGTTGTAAAGGCACACTGGAGCCGGTCAATCGTGGTGCTCCTGGCGGTTCGCTCAATTAATTGTGTGGTATTACCACCCACAATATCTCTAAATTCCGTGTGGGCATTGTCATGAACGTAGGACTACAATCGATCTATTCGTGAAAACCTCCGTTCAAAGACAAGATCGACCGCCGTACGACTAACTCAACCACACGTACTCGGAAATTGTCCAGGCGTAACCGCATTACCTTCGACATAATTTGGGACAACCATATGCTGGTTGGACAGCAGGGGCTCGGCATCCCCCCACTGCCGTTTGTAGCAGGATTCGACCAGCACCCACCAGTAGGGATGCCAAACGTCGTGCATCTGCCGGTCGGACGGCCGGTCGTTATGCACCTGCCCCTCGCGCTCAGGGCCGGCGAGCATCCCAACATCGTCCGACCCATCGGTTTTTTCCCAAGTCCGGAGGAGTTTATGGAAGCGTGGGAGAAGCATCTGGACAAACCCACCGGAAGGAAATACTGGTACAACACCATTACGAAGGAGGCGAGTGATTGGACGATACACGCGGGGGGGTTAGGGGGTATAATCTATGTTCAGAGTTAAGTTATCATCTGTAAATGGCGAGAGGGCAGACTCGAAAACCAACACTTAACTCGATTACAGCTGCTTAGCAGAGGTGTAGCTGTTGTAGAGCCTTTTCGACACAATCATGCGATAGTACGAGCCGCGGCAATGTTGTATGTCGTTCCTCTCTCGTGGGGTATCGTGCATACTAACCCTACAACTATCGTGGATAAACATTGAAGCACCACCAGATGAACGCTCCCACAAAACACTGGTGTAGCTATATACCCAACGAAGCATTCTAAATTAGCACAAATAAATGATGTTGCAACGATGTTGGGTAGCTAGATCATCGGTTTCGGTATCCGTCTGTTGGAAATAAATCACGGCTAATTGAAGAACGCGGATTTCAGTGTTGCGCGCAGCATGGTAGTTGTTACTGATTAGTGAGCAAGGCGAGCAGTAACAGATTGGGAATCATCTGCACGTTGCTCGGGGTGACGACGTTCCTGGTGTTCGTCACACCATCGCCGGGCAATACCTCGATGTTTCCAGTCTAACAGACCAAGCGTTTACCACACGTAGTATTACTATATTATATAGGTAAGATATGAATTTAGTGTTCACCTTGGTATTGAAACCAAAAGTATGGAGGATGCACACCATTCATACATGGGCACGCGGCCGGCTATCTATGTATGTTTTTGGTTCTTGTCGCACCTCGATGAAAATTCGGTGTGGTACCCTGGGGTAAGGGGGGCACGTTTGGGTTAAGACATTGCAGACTGAATCCAGCGCCATATGAATAAACAAGTACAGTACACAATATCACTTGAATACACTACCTGGTACGTGCTTTGAGTTACACGTGTGCGTGGATCTACACCATGTGCTCCTTCATCCAGTTGCACGTTATTCTTCGTTCAGCTCAGATGTTGGGCGGGGAAAAGAGCTCCTCGAGTAAGTACATTCACAGGAAATAGGGTGCGCTTCTCTCCTAGACTGTGTCTAAGGCACGGCATGAGTTTTTTTTTTCCAAGTATCTGTTTTGGGGGATACTACTTGGATGCAAGAAAGGTGGCCTAGCGAAGAACCACTTTTGGGCAAACGCAAGCTTCTGCCACTGTTATGTTCTTTATATGTTTCGATTGTTCGGCCAAATTCAAGTTCCAAGGTATTGGGCCCTGTCCAATTAGAAGTTAACGCTATACCTCTACCTACCGCAGTTAGCTCGTAAGCTATTCTAGATGAATGAGTCGTTTTTGAATCCGCTCGTAAAATTGACGGCAACAGGGATGCCGAGAACTATCGATCGCCAACATACACTTTGACCACGCACTCCTCCGGTGCCGCCCCCGCCTCATTTTTCCTGTGCCTCCCCTATGCTATGCCCTACAACTCAGAGCACATGGAAAGACCCCAAGAAGGAGAAACGTGAACGCACGCGGCCGCCGCCGCCACCGGAGACACCACCTGCTCCGACGTTCGAGGAGCGAGAACAAGCCCTGTGGTCGAAGGTCGATGACGGCAAAGGAAGGAAAATTTGGGTCCATGAGGGAACGGGAGAAAAACAGTATGGTGTGCCGGACTGCCGAAAGAAGTACAGGTAGATATGAGTGGCGAGCATGAAGACCTGGACTAACGAGGGAAAAAAAAGGGGTTATATTTGAGGCGTGTGGTAGCGGCGGAGTGCTTATTGGTTCGTTAGGTAGACACATAATGTGATTGCACCTGAAGAACCGTGCAAGTATTTGGAGGGGTGTTGTTTGTGGTATGCGGTAGCTTGACACGGGTCTGCGGATATTGGGGTTTCATATATGTTGTGGTGTTTCGTATTGTGTATCGGGGCATTGTTTAGTATGCCTCGTGGATGGAGGGATGGAGCTGCTCCTCCGGGAGCAGTCGATGATGTTAACGATACGGCCCAGGCTTTGATGTTGATGATACCGCCTGTCTATATGTGAGTGGTGCAGCCGGTGACTGTCTTGGTGCGGCTTTCCTTCTGTATGTGGTTTATGTGGCTGGGTCTCTGACGGAAAGGTATTGACCCACCTGGTGTGTGTTGTGTTTGGCTTATTGTAATTATTAGTATTTTATTTGCTCCTCCTCAACGATCATGGTGTAGACCACGCGTGTATCACGTGCACGCGTCCGACAGCTCCTGTGATCAAACACGATATCGTGACTCCGGGCCCGGAGGACGCTGAAGGGTTCTATTGTGTTAGAGGAGAGCACCTACTACTGGTGGAAGGGCGTCTGTGGTGGTATGGCGCAAATAATGGAGGAGCTTCTTGGTATGGAGGCGCAGCAGGAACGACGGTATGGAGGTGACGCGTGGTTGCAGCACCAGCACTATGACTTTCGCGGACAACAGGAGCAACCCTGGGGTGGAGACCAGAGTTATCAGCAGCAGCATCATTGGCGGCAGTATGGAGGCCGAGGGCAGCAACAGCCTCAGCCTCAACAGCAGTAACGATTGGGTGGAGGCCAGAGTTATCATCATCATCAGCAGCAGCAGCAGCAGCAGTAATGGCGGCAGCCACATGCTGCTTCGGAGTGGTGCACTGGGGCGGCTGGTAACACCGATCGCGTGTGGTGTCAGCCTGAGTCCCCTCTGCCTGCAGCAGCGTCGATGTGCCGATCCTACATGTTGATGTGCGCACGGTGTGGCGCCCGAAGGCATAGGGATGTGATTCGCCAGGCACCCAACAGTGTGTGCGACGACTTCAGCTTTCATGGTCGCATGGCCAGGCAGTGTATCACTGCCGTCTACGCGCTGAACTACTCTAGTATGCCGCAGCCTGGAACGCCGGCGCCCCAGCAGCCCCGGGTGGAGCCAGCGGCCACGAGCTCGGCAACGAGCTACTCAACCGATGTGGTGTGGAGTTGTCGACGCGAGCCTCCACCGAACGAGCTCTGTGATGCTGAAGAGCCGCGTGTAACGTCTGTGCTGCAGCAGGATTACCTTGAGGTGGTGGACCTTGGTGTTGCTTTGTCCGACATGGTGGAGCTCGATGATGCTAAGCCCGAGGTGGAGCTTGGTGTAGCCGTGTCCGAGGTGGTGGAGCTTGGTCTTGCTGTGTCCGAGGTGGAGCTTGGTCTTGCTTTGTCCGACGTGATGGATCTCGGTGATGCTAAGCCTGAGGAGGTGGAGCTTGTTGTTGCTTTGTCCGACGTGGTGGATCTCGGTGATGCTAAGCCTGAGGTGGTGGAGCTTGGTGTTGCCATGCCCGAGGTGGTGGAGCTTGGTCTTGCTGTGTCCGAGGTGGAGCTTGGTGGTGCAATATATTGATTTCTGACGCTGACCCACCCGATATTGCCCACTGCACCCTGCGGCTTTGCGAGATGTAGTACATGTCGCGGTAGCATGGAGCCGCGGCGGAAGACAAGTAAGTGTCGCATCCGTATTGTAGGGAGCAGGAGACGGAGGTTGAGAGGTGGGGTTGTGGGGTGTTTGGACGTGAGTTTGATTCTTGTGATTTTATGGTTGAGGTATTTTGGAGTCGTAATGACATCACAACATTTTGATGGTGAGTGCTTTGTCGTCTACCGAGCAGGGGGGGCATGTGAGCTGTACTCGGTAACACGATGAAGCCTTTCTGTCGCAGGTTGTGGAGGTCAGTTCGAGTGTAATAGTAGCTGTACTCGGTAACACGACGGAGACGTTCTATCGCAGATAGTGCAGTTCAGTCGGAGTGAGCTCCTAAGTAGTTGCGGACCATGCACGCAAGGGTACTGACCGGAGGTCTGTCTCTGGTGGAGTGATGTTTTGTGCGCGGATGTCTGTTCATCGCTTTCCTCGACTGGATGTAGATGTCTAAGGCATGTGTTCAACGGGGAGTCTGGGATCAACACGTACGGTCGGCAGAGCAGCATGCGGGTTTTCTCATCAAACCGTTGCCCACTTAGATGTTTCGTTTTGGGCTTGACTTTGTGATGAATTTGTGGTGATTTATTTCGTTCATTTCTTGGTTTCGGATATTTTGGGGTATTGGGTGATGAGAACGGAGAAGAGTGACATTTTTGGAATTGGATAAAGTATTGGGATGTACTCATGCATTGAGTAATGTTAATACGCCAATAGGGTATGCCGATGGTCTGGATGAATCGTGCCGTACCCGTTGGCTATTGATTAAGTATGCACAACGTACAGGGGGCCCAAAATTATTAGTATCCAGAGTACCTTTGAATTTAGATGCAGTATGTTGTTGACTTTTGCATACTCCCGGAGTGAGAACCTACTAATAACAGGGGGGCTATTATAGTTCGATTTGAGACGTCCTACATCAGAGACGTTCTGTTGTTCTGCCCTTCGAGAGTGCAAAACAGTGGGGCCGATGCTATCGGGCGGCACGATATCTTTGTGAGGGCGGTGTTATTGATTTTGTTTGAAGGTTTCACCAACATACTGACGTTTGTTGGATTTTTTCCCTTCTCATAGTTCATGTCTTGATATATTTTAGGAGGTCTCTACTGGAACCGAGAGAGAGAGATTTGGTATCGGGATTGCCGTTTTACATTGGCGATTCTGAAGGGTGGATTTTGGGATTGCCGTTTTACCATGGCAACGATGAAGGATGGAACTTGGGGCTGCCGTTTTACCTGGCAGTTGGTGAAACGATATTCGAGACCTATCATATCGAGCGCCGAATAGGGGGGCTGTTTGTGGTATGCGGTAGCTTGACACGGGTCTGCGGATATTGGGGGTTTCATATGTTGTGGGGTTTCGTATTATGTATCGGGGCATTGTTTAGTATGCCTTATCGGTGGAGAGATGGAACTGCTCCTCCGGGAGCAGTCGATGATGTTAATGATACGGCCCAGGCTTTGATGTTAATGATACTGCCTGTCTATATGTGAGTGGTGCAGCCGGTGACATGTCTTGGTGCGGCTTACCTCCTGTGTGTGATTCATGTGGTGGGGTCTCTGACGGAAAGGTATTGACCCACCTGGTGTGTGTTGTGTTTGGCTTATTGTAATTATTAGTATTTTATTTGCTCTTCCTCAACGATCATGGTGTAGACCACGCGTGTGTCACGTGCACGCGTCCGACAGCTCCTGTGATCAAACATGTGCCTTTTGTAAGGTCAAGCCGTGGTATTTGTGAAGGCGCTGCTCGCCCGAGGAAGTATGAATATACCTCAGCGTACACTTTCAACACTATGCATTTAGGCCGTGCGACGCAGAGAGTTGAACTTTTCAAGTCCGGGCACTTATTTTGTCACTGGGATCCGAGATTGAGAAGTAAAACCCCGTGCCGTAAGATCCGATGAAAATGTTATGAAGCCGATTATCTGCTAGTTGCGTCGCCCTTGATATTGTGTACAAGAAGTGTTTGCTTGAAGGATCGCTAACCAGTTATAAGATATCTACACGTGGGAAGCTTAGACAAAGAAGGTGCCGAAATGATTTGGAGGTGGGTTTCGCATTAACGAGTGAGAACCCCTGGTGCACGTATCCGTTAATCAGGTCGCACGTGTATCTGTTGTAGATGAAAATTCGATTGTTTTTTAAAGGGGAGAGCTCTTCAAGCCAGGAACGGTCGACAATTTAAGTACTCCCTGGACTAAAGGGTGCCGATTCGTTGGGGACGGAATGCAGGTTTGGTGGAGGAGGTGGAGGGAGGGTAAGCTGTCATTGTAGCTGCTAGGGAAAATTCGGAAAGAGCCCTGTGTCTCTTTGAAGAGATGTGGTAGAGGTGGCACCGAAACGTCTGAGAAGATCACTGGTGATGTGTAAACAAACATCGGATTAGAAAGCGCTCTCATGGGGCCACAGTAAAGACAAGACCGAACCCATCGCCTATGAGGCGAGACGAAGATATTATTTGGGAAAAGAGGAGGGAGAAGGTTATTGACGTGGGCGTAGGCGGGAAAAAAATACGTACACGCTACAGGTATGTATGTGCACTTTGCGTGTTGCCGCACTAACAGACAGTCGTCCCTATGACTACATTCCTTGACATTTGTAGTGGCAAGCTACAGTAGATTCCCATCGCCTTCGTTGACGTCCCGAGCGAAGACAGTTGAAGATGCAACACCTAGAACAGCGAGGATGGACCTGCCTCTGAACGTGTATGCTCCCTGCATCCGCGAAAATTTTAAGCAAACGCATACATCTTGCGGCGATGCTTTGAGTTCGGGAACCCCCTTTCGAGTATCGATTGATTGTACTTCCAGAATGGTTCGCTGTTGTTGAGAAGCTGGCGATTCTTAGTCTGGCTAACTGGCCAGCACACCAGGTATTAACCACGAAAAGCAGAGTTCAGAACGAGCAGACGGCCATTACAATGGACCATCCGGTACATCTGCTCGTGGCACTCGCTTTGCACGTAATCAGCCAAGAAGAAGCGTGTTGGCCAATCTTGATCGCTCGCCTTATATTCGACGATTGGCCACATATACTCCGTGAGTGGTTCTCCTCTATATACCACAACATTTTCTCCCCGCAATCGCAACTGCTGTTTTGCAGTCGCTTGATCCCATCTCTGTATCTCATGTCACAACGGTCCAGCCTCAGCAGGCATCGTTCAAACAGGTTGTGAGCATCACACTACACAACAACTTGGTACTGAGTTTGCGACATATCTCTGCAACGGATTATCGCAGTTCAGGAAAGCCATGGAACTCCCGTGAGAGATACTGTCAGCACGGACTCGACGGTACAACATGGACTAGTACAATTCACTAATCAGGGGCGTCGAGGGAATAACACAATTTTCACGCCGTTTCGCACAACCCATATATATACGTGTGAAGCTCTTGGACACGTGTTTGCAGCCCCTAGGTTGTGGTTCGAGCAGATGATGTTGCATGCAAGATCAATTGTCGTCACGGACGTTGTATTGGCCTTGCAGCGGAACTGTTCAATGCGAGGACCCTGACTGATGCTGTCGATATAATAGTTACATGTCTAACTTCCGTAGGCCCATCAATGGTCGACCAAGGATCTGCCGCGGTTTCTGCCCGGCTTTTCATATAACAGAATAATTCCAAGGGTAGAACAACACGGGCGTAACCTTGGCCTTGACGACATACCGCCAACAGAGCATACGTAGTCAGAACTCACACTTCGCGAAACCACGTAAGAACCAACAGCTTACATCGATACCTCACACTAACATCCTACATCAACAACGACGCCCCCAATACAGGAGCTTACAATGATACCTCATACCAACATCATACGTCATACAACGACATCCCCAGTACATAGCCCACGTACACGCCGGTCCAAACACAAACGAACGGGTTTTCAAGGCTCGTTGTAACTCGGAGCGTAGTAGGCAAGCAGTTAGCTCCCTGAGTAAACGTATAGCACTCAGCATATCTTAGAATATGTCACTCGCCTCTACATTTGTTCTGGCCCCGACGTAGAGAGCCCCAACCGTGACAGTGCTTAAAATAAAATCGAGGAATGCTCCGTTGATTCCTCGACGTTTCCTGACTCTGCTAGGCTCGGAACGCAGACGGCAACCTATTCCCCCTAGCGATTTATCGCGTCTCCTCCGCCAGGGAGTAGCCAGGGAGTAGATATTGTACCATAACAGGCGTCTGAATGGACGTCAGCACTCACCACTCATACCCCAAGATAATACGCAGAAGTCCCACGCCATGCGGTTTGAACGGAAGTAAGTGTACCACACCACACAATTCCTTGGAATTTCTCTGTCGCACGGATAGAGGCCTTGAAGACGCGCATAATCTCTACAATAGTTGACTAAACGGTATGCCAGAAACACCAAACATCTATCCGGCCACCACGGACAGTGGTGGTCACAAGCTTTCACGCGGGCAAGCACACTGACATCGCAAGACAACAATACGAAAAATACTGGGGACTCCACACGACCGAGATTCCCACGGACCCGTCGCAAGTCTCCGCAACCGTTTTTCAATCTATTGTGAATCCTTTTAAACCCAGCCGCAACACAGTTACCCCTAAACAACACATTACGACTACCGCCAGCTACGAGAACCCAACCATTGACGTGATTAACAAGGGCCATGGAACCGGCAATCAAATAAAACTGTTGTTTTTTATGCCTCCTCGCTTGCGCGCAGCTATTTTAGTGTTTGATCACAACTTTTGCGGGGCAATGCTCATTGCTTCGTGGCACTATGGCCGCGCCGCTTCACACATCGGAGATATATTTATTATGGACTATCACCTGCAGCATAACTTCACAACCATTTTTCCAAGCGACTTCGTTCTGCTCTCTTCTACTTCCTGCACGTATCATAGTTAGTTGGTACTGTCTTATTCGAACCTAGAAACTGGAACATATGCTGATGCTACCGTTTACGCCATCAAAAACTTCAAAATGTATCGAGTGTCTCCGACAAGCCTGGAGACCTACAGCATTGGGATGACTATTAATCTTCCTAGGTTGAAGGCCCACGTCGTTGATCGGGACCACAGTACAATCGACGTCCTCGTGAGTTTGTTCTGGGAAAAAGATTGTTCTGGAAAATTTGTTCTTTCTCAGACCAGGCCGCAGTTTTTGGTTGTTTCTCGGACCGTTCCAGCCTTCCTGTGATCTCGGGATGAAAACTTGGTGTCTACACCGTAACCAAAAAGTCTGGAAAATTGATAAAGGTGTAAACGATGTGCGTGGCACACATTGCGGGCAGACGGAGCTTTCTAGCTGCTGTACCACACGAATGCGTCGCAGTACTGTATTCGATATTGCGCGTTCTACATAATAATATATATACCATGATTACGAATACCGAGAGTCTTTCTCTTTACGTCTGAAGATCATAGGTTAGACGAGGACTGACTGCGTTGCACCGCATACCGATGTTATACTTGTTCCTGGAATGCTTGCTTGAACAAATTACAGCCGTAACGTGTTGAGCGTTGACACTCATTCGCTGAATCTGCAGTTTGTTGCTGCCGTTCGTTCTCGAAGATAGCGGAACCTTCAGTACATTTTCATAACCTACCATTTTCATCACCTAGTCTAGAACAATGTTTGCAAGACTGCACCAAAGAACAATCCTAGAGTAGGGGCGCTGCGGGTATTTGTTCCCCCCCGCGTCAGTTCTACCTGGGTATTCAGGGCAACGTTTGCAAGAAGCTTTGGTAGCCAACGCCCCCCTAATCATTCACACCCGATTCTCCCCTGCCACACACCTTCGAACACAACAAGCACGCAGGCCTTGTTACCCTGCCAGGTCCCACAAACCACGCAAGCATTGACTAGGAGGACGGCAAAGGGAAATCAGGTCTTCATTTGACAACTAACTGCTCCAAAAAAACAGCGATTAGCTCAACGTACCATGATAGGAACCTCTGCTCGAGGTTTCCCCGGCGACAACAAGGTAAGCAAGCCCGCCATCGAGGGTTGCGCGCACGCCTGAAACAGTGTGTGTGATGTTACAATAACAAGGCCACCTTTGCGTACAGCAGTAATTTCTCGAAGTAATATTCGTCGGCGTTTTTGTACCTGACTTCCTTTGTTATTGAGGCTCGCCGATGCCCCAATGCAACCCAACAACCGAACAGAATCGATAGGCTGAAAAGTGGCGATCACTCGACCCTATGCGTGGCGCAAAAAAAACGTCGGAAATTATGAAGAAACAGGAAAAAAACTAACAAATTAAGTCGTCCTCGATGTCGATATGGCTTTATGCTAAATAGTCCCAAACCACTTTGAATACCTCCGCATTCTATTGCGAGCTGTTGGTGGGGGTTGTCTGATGTCTCTGGCACGTAGAGGGCGACAAACTGGGACCTTGCTCCGATTTCCTAAAACAGCAAAATCGAACAAAACGAAAATGTAGAATATTCTGACCCCCGTTCGTTTGGTCTAGAAATAATTATCATTTTTTCCCCGGGCGACGTCTGCATTTTATCATTGATATATATACACAACAGTGAGTAGCATGGCCACCAACACCATTATACCCGCGTACATGATACAATGCCCATAGCTCTCCTAACCCACGGGGCCGAAGAAAAATTCATAGCGTGTATTTTGTGGTAATTACTGCTCCTAATAATAGCTGTCGCTTAAAAAAAAACGAATTTGGCATTAAATTATTGTCTTCGGAATTGCTTGATATGTACCGACCGTATCAACCCATACCGTGCCTTGCAGCGTGTGTAGGCACAATTCTATGCGAGTCGACGAGGAAAGAAAACGCTGAAATCTTCTCGCGATAAAAATGAAGGCACGTGCCGTAGCGGGAGGGGGGGAGAAGAGCCTGCAATGTGACCCCGGATCTGAGTTACGAGTTGGTGGGAGAGAGAAGAAGATGGGCGAAGATAATAAATGGTATGAGAAAAAAAAAAGAAGTACGTACGTACGTACGTACGTACGTACGTACGTACGTACGTACGTATACTGGTGGTGGTGTGAGTAACGATATTTATTTGACATGGTAGCTGTTTGGTCAAAATACACCCTGCCCTAAAATAAATGTCAATCACGAACCAACTATTGAATGTATTAAAGTACAGATACGAGTATTTTCTATTTCTAATTACAATGATTCTTGACATCCTAAACAAAATGCTGCCAGTTTAATTTTGCTTTCAAAGTTGCAGAATGCGCGATAGATACCAACGATTAGTCTACACCTGGTACGTATGGAATAGGTTATCTCCCCCATATCCACATCTTGGTATCTGTCAGTCTGGGTAGCAAGGTACCAGGCGGATAAGCAGGGGGAACCTGGCTATACTACTCGTACCACAAACTGCTGCCGCCACCTGGAGGGTGCTTTGGGCTTTGGTCTGCCTGTTATTTTCCCTTTGTTTTTTTTTTTTTTTTTCCTTGGTTCTTTGTCTTACTCTGTTTACAAGCAGTGGTGTTCTGGTTCTTTTTTTTTTGTCCAGGTTCTTATTTTTCAAGAAGTGTTGGCCACCTCGCCTGCGGGGGGGGGGGCACGGCAGGTTGTTTCTCCTAGTTTTTGCGTTCATGTTTTGTCCTTTTCTTTTTCTCTTTCGATTTGTCTACTTTTTTTTTTTTTTTTTTACCTATTTCATAGATTGTGTATGTCGTGCCTTATCTCCCCCATATCCATATCTTGGTATCTGTCAGTCTGGGTAGCAAGGTACCAGGCGGATAAGCAGGGGGAACCTGGCTATACTACTCGTACCACAAACTTCTACCGCCACCTGGAGGGTGCTTTGGGCTTTGGTCTGCCTGTTATTTTCCCTTTGTTTTTTGTTTTTTTTTCCTTGGTTCTTTGTCTCACTCTGTTTACAAGCAGTGGTGTTCTGGTTCTTTTTTTTTTTCCAGGTTATTATTTTTCAAGCGTTGGCCACCTCGCCTGCGGGGGGGGGGCACGGCAGGTTGTTTCTCCTAGTTTTTGCTTTCATGTTTTGTCCTTTTCTTTTTCTCTTTCGATTTGTCTACTTTTTTTTTTTTTTTTTTTACCTATTTTATAGATTGTGTATGTCGTGCCTGTCGTATCTAGTATGATGACATGGCATTGCATTGCCCACTGCAGTGTTTACTGCATTCGTGGCAACGTGGCAGCGTAGTATCTCTGTGGCGTAGCTTTGTGACCACATAACTTGTGTCTCTTCTAGGAATGAAAAATCGGCACGGACACTGGTTGTGCTGGATGTCGACGGGTAGAAGACGGTTTAAATGTGAAGAACACACACGCACCTGCTATGTATCTGGCACTACGACGACTATAAATAATATACTGCAAGAAAGAACCGTTTGGATACGCCAACAACACCACTTACTTCTGGAAAGAGTAAATCGCATTGTCTTAATGACGAATCTCCACCCCTTCGACCTCCGCATTGCACACTGTTTGCGCACGCTATCCTACCTGGGCCACAGCTCAGACTCCGAGGGGCCAATCTCTAAGTCTCAACCAAGATCGAGGTTCACCAGATGGCTCGTTTCTACCCGGAACCGCTTTGGGTCCAACATCGAGATCAATTGGGTCGGTTCTACTGGTAAGACCTCCGTAGGTACCAGGTTATATTTATATGACGACATGTACGTCTTATCGATAGATGACTCTATTCATAGACAGACAGAATCAAGAGCAAACGCTCAGGGATTGAATAAAGTCTTCAGTTAACCTCACGCCTAGGCAGGTTGTATCGGTCGACGCTGAGGGTCGTTTATCGTATATTAGTATCACCCCGGATTTGTCTATAAGTTTCCAGCACGATATCGGATAAATGATGAGTTAGTTGCTGAAACGGCTGTCGACCTCTAACTCGGTAGTTCTATCTACTGTTCGCAGTCATAGCTTAGCTTTTGAGTGGAACATAATGCTACCAGGGGTAGACGATATCGGAGTTTCCAGCCGGACGCATGCTACATTAGGACCGCGCCTCATTCTTTCTGGGGGTCCTCTCTGGAAAAGATCCAAAACTCCAATATACTCCGTCTTGGAGTGTCATTAAATCCCTATCTATGCTGATGACCGATCTCACAACCTATGAATGTACCGAAGCCTAAACGGGGAAACAAATCAAAACGGGTTTCAAAAGATTGTACTGGGTTAACGGTCCCCTTCTATCAATTTTAGGGTTAATTTTTGTAGACGTACGTGCACATTTATCAAGGAACGCGTCTACGGAGATCCAACCCAAATGGGACGATAAAAACCAACCAATATCTGCCTTTTAGGCTAAAGGTCTGTCAGTCTGCCGATCGCGTCGTGTTCTTTAGTGTTCGATGTAACGCAACCCGAAAAACGTATTGTTCGACCTCACCGTGGTACTATTAATAGTTCCCGCCCCCAGATAGATACATAGTTAGTTGTAAAGGCACACTGGAGCCGGTCAATCGTGGTGCTCCTGGCGGTTCGCTCAATTAATTGTGTGGTATTACCACCCACAATATCTCTAAATTCCGTGTGGGCATTGTCATGAACGTAGGACTACAATCGATCTATTCGTGAAAACCTCCGTTCAAAGACAAGATCGACCGCCGTACGACTAACTCAACCACACGTACTCGGAAATTGTCCAGGCGTAACCGCATTACCTTCGACATAATTTGGGACAACCATATGCTGGTTGGACAGCAGGGGCTCGGCATCCCCCCACTGCCGTTTGTAGCAGGATTCGACCAGCACCCACCAGTAGGGATGCCAAACGTCGTGCATCTGCCGGTCGGACGGCCGGTCGTTATGCACCTGCCCCTCGCGCTCAGGGCCGGCGAGCATCCCAACATCGTCCGACCCATCGGTTTTTTCCCAAGTCCGGAGGAGTTTATGGAAGCGTGGGAGAAGCATCTGGACAAACCCACCGGAAGGAAATACTGGTACAACACCATTACGAAGGAGGCGAGTGATTGGACGATACACGCGGGGGGGTTAGGGGGTATAATCTATGTTCAGAGTTAAGTTATCATCTGTAAATGGCGAGAGGGCAGACTCGAAAACCAACACTTAACTCGATTACAGCTGCTTAGCAGAGGTGTAGCTGTTGTAGAGCCTTTTCGACACAATCATGCGATAGTACGAGCCGCGGCAATGTTGTATGTCGTTCCTCTCTCGTGGGGTATCGTGCATACTAACCCTACAACTATCGTGGATAAACATTGAAGCACCACCAGATGAACGCTCCCACAAAACACTGGTGTAGCTATATACCCAACGAAGCATTCTAAATTAGCACAAATAAATGATGTTGCAACGATGTTGGGTAGCTAGATCATCGGTTTCGGTATCCGTCTGTTGGAAATAAATCACGGCTAATTGAAGAACGCGGATTTCAGTGTTGCGCGCAGCATGGTAGTTGTTACTGATTAGTGAGCAAGGCGAGCAGTAACAGATTGGGAATCATCTGCACGTTGCTCGGGGTGACGACGTTCCTGGTGTTCGTCACACCATCGCCGGGCAATACCTCGATGTTTCCAGTCTAACAGACCAAGCGTTTACCACACGTAGTATTACTATATTATATAGGTAAGATATGAATTTAGTGTTCACCTTGGTATTGAAACCAAAAGTATGGAGGATGCACACCATTCATACATGGGCACGCGGCCGGCTATGTATGTTTTTGGTTCTTGTCGCACCTCGATGAAAATTCGGTGTGGTACCCTGGGGTAGGGGGGGCACGTTTGGGTTAAGACATTGCAGACTGAATCCAGCGCCATATGAATAAACAAGTACAGTACACAATATCACTTGAATACACTACCTGGTACGTGCTTTGAGTTACACGTGTGCGTGGATCTACACCATGTGCTCCTTCATCCAGTTGCACGTTATTCTTCGTTCAGCTTAGATGTTGGGCGGGGAAAAGAGCTCCTCGAGTAAGTACATTCACAGGAAATAGGGTGCGCTTCTCTCCTAGACTGTGTCTAAGGCACGGCATGAGTTTTTTTTTTCCAAGTATCTGTTTTGGGGGATACTACTTGGATGCAAGAAAGGTGGCCTAGCGAAGAACCACTTTTGGGCAAACGCAAGCTTATGCCACTGTTATGTTCTTTATATGTTTCGATTGTTCGGCCAAATTCAAGTTCCAAGGTATTGGGCCCTGTCCAATTAGAAGTTAACGCTATACCTCTACCTACCGCAGTTAGCTCGTAAGCTATTCTAGATGAATGAGTCGTTTTTGAATCCGCTCGTAAAATTGACGGCAACAGGGATGCCGAGAACTATCGATCGCCAACATACACTTTGACCACGCACTCCTCCGGTGCCGCCCCCGCCTCATTTTTCCTGTGCCTCCCCTATGCTATGCCCTACAACTCAGAGCACATGGAAAGACCCCAAGAAGGAGAAACGTGAACGCACGCGGCCGCCGCCGCCACCGGAGACACCACCTGCTCCGACGTTCGAGGAGCGAGAACAAGCCCTGTGGTCGAAGGTCGATGACGGCAAAGGAAGGAAAATTTGGGTCCATGAGGGAACGGGAGAAAAACAGTATGGTGTGCCGGACTGCCGAAAGAAGTACAGGTAGATATGAGTGGCGAGCATGAAGACCTGGACTAACGAGGGAAAAAAAAGGGGTTATATTTGAGGCGTGTGGTAGCGGCGGAGTGCTTATTGGTTCGTTAGGTAGACACATAATGTGATTGCACCTGAAGAACCGTGCAAGTATTTGGAGGGGTGTTGTTTGTGGTATGCGGTAGCTTGACACGGGTCTGCGGATATTGGGGTTTCATATATGTTGTGGGGTTTCGTATTGTGTATCGGGGCATTGTTTAGTATGCCTCGTGGATGGAGGGATGGAGCTGCTCCTCCGGGAGCAGTCGATGATGTTAACGATACGGCCCAGGCTTTGATGTTGATGATACCGCCTGTCTATATGTGAGTGGTGCAGCCGGTGACTGTCTTGGTGCGGCTTTCCTTCTGTATGTGGTTTATGTGGCTGGGTCTCTGACGGAAAGGTATTGACCCACCTGGTGTGTGTTGTGTTTGGCTTATTGTAATTATTAGTATTTTATTTGCTCCTCCTCAACGATCATGGTGTAGACCACGCGTGTATCACGTGGACGCGTCCGACAGCTCCTGTGATCAAACACGATATCGTGACTCCGGGCCCGGAGGACGCTGAAGGGTTCTATTGTGTTAGAGGAGAGCACCTACTACTGGTGGAAGGGCGTCTGTGGTGGTATGGCGCAAATAATGGAGGAGCTTCTTGGTATGGAGGCGCAGCAGGAACGACGGTATGGAGGTGACGCGTGGTTGCAGCACCAGCACTATGACTTTCGCGGACAACAGGAGCAACCCTGGGGTGGAGACCAGAGTTATCAGCAGCAGCATCATTGGCGGCAGTATGGAGGCCGAGGGCAGCAACAGCCTCAGCCTCAACAGCAGTAACGATTGGGTGGAGGCCAGAGTTATCATCATCATCAGCAGCAGCAGCAGCAGCAGTAATGGCGGCAGCCACATGCTGCTTCGGAGTGGTGCACTGGGGCGGCTGGTAACACCGATCGCGTGTGGTGTCAGCCTGAGTCCCCTCTGCCTGCAGCAGCGTCGATGTGCCGATCCTACATGTTGATGTGCGCACGGTGTGGCGCCCGAAGGCATAGGGATGTGATTCGCCAGGCACCCAACAGTGTGTGCGACGACTTCAGCTTTCATGGTCGCATGGCCAGGCAGTGTATCACTGCCGTCTACGCGCTGAACTACTCTAGTATGCCGCAGCCTGGAACGCCGGCGCCCCAGCAGCCCCGGGTGGAGCCGGCGGCCACGAGCTCGGCAACGAGCTACTCAACCGATGTGGTGTGGAGTTGCCGACGCGAGCCTCCACCGAACGAGCTCTGTGATGCTGAAGAGCCGCGTGTAACGTCTGTGCTGCAGCAGGATTACCTTGAGGTGGTGGACCTTGGTGTTGCTTTGTCCGACATGGTGGAGCTTGGTCTTGCTTTGTCCGACGTGATGGATCTCGGTGATGCTAAGCCTGAGGAGGTGGAGCTTGTTGTTGCTTTGTCCGACGTGGTGGATCTCGGTGATGCTAAGCCTGAGGTGGTGGAGCTTGGTGTTGCCGTGCCCGAGGTGGTGGAGCTTGGTCTTGCTGTGTCCGAGGTGGAGCTTGGTGTTGCTGTGTCCGAAGTGCTGGAGCTCGGTGATGCTGAGCCTGAGGTCGTGAAGCTTGGTGTTACTGTGTCCGAGGTGGTGGGCTTTGGTTATGCTGAGCCTGAGGTGGTGGAGCTTGTTGTTGATGTGTCCGACGTGCGCAACTCCGGTCAGAAGGGGGGGTCAACGTACCCCTTCGACCGGGTAAAACTCATATGGGCGAGGCTGGCACCGAGTGGCTGGGAATACGGATCTGGCTCGGTTTGTGGGGGGGTGGTGGCGGATGGGGAGACGGGGATTACGAGGGGGCGGGGACTAGCAGCGGCAGCAGCAGCGGCAAGCGAGATTTCCCGTTCGACCCTGGGAAACAGGCATGTAATATTTTTCCAGTGTCGCCCACTTTAGGTTTGATGGGCTGGATCTTTTTTGTTTGTTAGTTTTAGTTTGTCCTTTTCTGTGCTTTCTTTGTAATTGGCTGGTATGTTCTCAAATGAAGTGTGCAATAGTACGGAAGGCGTGGTGTACCTGATACCTGGTATGTCTTATATGACAGAAACATTTACATTTCCACCGCAGCTGCTGTTCACGTACTCGTATATTAGCCAGAGGGTATGAGGGAACCGTACCACGTCTGCTACCTGATTCCATACTACTGCTGTGTCTACCCAGGACGCGAGTTGCAGTGGCAAAACGGACGTACCTGCGTTGCCAATTACCCACTTGAATATGAGGAAGACCAACTATGAATTGAAATCGGTATTGACGTTGTCTTGTCATTATTGATAAGGGGTTTGATGGCATGATTCTACTCGCAGACGTAGTGCATAATGGTGTGATTCGTAATCTGACGAGTAACCACGGTTTTTGGCACGAACTGTATTGATTTCTGACGCTGACCCACCCGATATTGCCCACTGCACCCTGCGGCTTTGCGAGATGTAGTACATGTCGCGGTAGCATGGAGCCGCGGCGGAAGACAAGTAAGTGTCGCATCCGTATTGTAGGGAGCAGGAGACGGAGGTTGAGAGGTGGGGTTGTGGGGTGTTTGGACGTGAGTTTGATTCTTGTGATTCTATGGTTGAGGTATTTTGGAGTCGTAATGACATCACAACATTTTGATGGTGAGTGTTTTGTCGTCTACCGAGCAGGGGGGGCATGTGAGCTGTACTCGGTAACACGATGAAGCCTTTCTGTCGCAGGTTGTGGAGGTCAGTTCGAGTGTAATAGTAGCTGTACTCGGTAACACGACGGAGACGTTCTATCGCAGATAGTGCAGTTCAGTCGGAGTGAGCTCCTAAGTAGTTGCGGACCATGCACGCAAGGGTACTGACCGGAGGTCTGTCTCTGGTGGAGTGATGTTTTGTGCGCGGATGTCTGTTCATCGCTTTCCTCTACTGGATGAAGATGTCTAAGGAATGTGTTTAACGGGGAGTCTGGGATCAACACGTACGGTCGGCAGAGCAGCATGCGGGTTTTCTCATCAAACCGTTGCCCACTTAGATGTTTCGTTTTGGGCTTGACTTTGTGATGAATTTGTGGTGATTTATTTCGTTCATTTCTTGGTTTCGGATATTTTGGGGTATTATTGGGTGATGAGAACGGAGAAGAGTGACAATTTTGGAATTGGATAAAGCATTGGGATGTACTCATGCATTGAGTAATGTTAATACGCCAATAGGGTATGCCGATGGTCTGGATGAATCGTGCCGTACCCGTTGGCTATTGATTAAGTATGCACAACGTACAGGGGACCCAATATTATTAGTATCCAGAGTACTCTTGAATTTAGATGCAGTATGTTGTTGACTTTTGCATACTCCCGGAGTTAGAACCTACTAATAACAGGGGGGCTATTATAGTTCGATTTGAGACGTCCTACATCAGAGACGTTCTGTTGTTCTGCCCTTCGAGAGTGCAAAACAGTGGGGCCGATGCTATCGGGCGGCACGATATCTTTGTGAGGGCGGTGTTATTGATTTTTTTTGAAGGTTTCACCAACATACTGACGTTTGTTGGATTTTTTCCCTTCTCATAGTTCATGTCTTGATATATTTGAGGAGGTCTCAACTGGAACCGAGAGTGAGAGATTTGGTATCGGGATTGCCGTTTTACATTGGCGATTCTGAAGGGTGGATTTTGGGATTGCCGTTTTACCATGGCAACGATGAAGGATGGAACTTGGGGCTGCCGTTTTACCTGGCAATTGGTGAAACGATATTCGAGACCTATCATATCGAGCGCCGAATAGGGGGGCTGTTTGTGGTATGCGGTAGCTTGACACGGGTCTGCGGATATTGGGGGTTTCATATGTTGTGGGGTTTCGTATTATGTATCGGGGCATTGTTTAGTATGCCTTATCGATGGAGAGATGGAACTGCTCCTCCGGGAGCAGTCGATGATGTTAATGATACGGCCCAGGCTTTGATGTTAATGATACTGCCTGTCTATATGTGAGTGGTGCAGCCGGTGACATGTCTTGGTGCGGCTTACCTCCTGTGTGTGATTCATGTGGTGGGGTCTCTGACGGAAAGGTATTGACCCACCTGGTGTGTGTTGTGTTTGGCTTATTGAAATTATTAGTATTTTATTTGCTCTTCCTCAACGATCATGGTGTAGACCACGCGTGTGTCACGTGCACGCGTCCGACAGCTCCTGTGATCAAACATGTGCCTTTTGTAAGGTCAAGCCGTGGTATTTGTGAAGGCGCTGCTCGCCCGAGGAAGTATGAATATACCTCAGCGTACACTTTCAACACTATGCATTTAGGCCGTGCGACGCAGAGAGTTGAACTTTTCAAGTCCGGGCACTTATTTTGTCACTGGGATCCAAGATTGAGAAGTAAAACCCCGTGCCGAAAGATCCGATGAAAATGTTATGAAGCCGATTATCTGCTAGTTGCGTCGCCCTTGATATTGTGTACAAGAAGTGTTTGCTTGAAGGATCGCTAACCAGTTATAAGATATCTACACGTGGGAAGCTTAGACAAAGAAGGTGCCGAAATGATTTGGAGGTGGGTTTCGCATTAACGAGTGAGAACCCCTGGTGCACGTATCCGTTAATCAGGTCGCACGTGTATCTGTTGTAGATGAAAATTCGATTGTTTTTTAAAGGGGAGAGCTCTTCAAGCCAGGAACGGTCGACAATTTAAGTACTCCCTGGACTAAAGGGTGCCGATTCGTTGGGGACGGAATGCAGGTTTGGTGGAGGAGGTGGGGGGAGGGTAAGCTGTCATTGTAGCTGCTAGGGAAAATTCGGAAAGAGCCCTGTGTCTCTTTGAAGAGATGTGGTAGAGGTGGCACCGAAACGTCTGAGAAAATCACTGGTGATGTGTAAACAAACATCGGATTAGAAAGCGCTCTCATGGGGCCACAGTAAAGACAAGACTGAACCCATCGCCTATGAGGCGAGACGAAGATATTATTTGGGAAAAGAGGAGGGAGAAGGTTATTGACGTGGGCGTAGGCGGGAAAAAAATACGTACACGCTACAGGTATGTATGCGCACTTTGCGTGTTGCCGCACTAACAGACAGTCGTCCCTATGACTACATTCCTTGACATTTGTAGTGGCAAGCTACAGTAGATTCCCATCGCCTTCGTTGACGTCCCGAGCGAAGACAGTTGAAGATGCAACACCTAGAACAGCGAGGATGGACCTGCCTCTGAACGTGTATGCTCCCTGCATCCGCGAAAATTTTAAGCAAACGCATACATCTTGCGGCGATGCTTTGAGTTCGGGAACCCCCTTTCGAGTATCGATTGATTGTACTTCCAGAATGGTTCGCCGTTGTTGAGAATCTGGCGATTCTTAGTCTGGCTAACTGGCCAGCACACCAGGTATTAACCACGAAAAGCAGAGTTCAGAACGAGCAGACGGCCATTACAATGGACCGTCCGGTACATCTGCTCGTGGCACTCGCTTTGCACGTTATCAGCCAAGAAGAAGCGTGTTGGCCAATCTTGATCGCTCGCCTTATATTCGACGATTGACCACATGCATATACTCCGTGAGTGGTTCTCCTCTATATACCACAACATTTTCTCCCCGCAATCGCAACTGCTGTTTTGCAGTCGCTTGATCCCATCTCTTTATCTCATGTCACAACGGTCCAGCCTCAGCAGGCATCGTTCAAACAGGTTGTGAGCATCACACTACACAACAACTTGGTACTGAGTTTGCGACATATCTCTGCAACGGATTATCGCAGTTCAGGAAAGCCGTGGAACTCCCGTGAGAGATACTGTCAGCACGGACTCGACGGTACAACATGGACTAGTACAATTCACTAATCAGGGGCGTCGAGGGAATAACACAATTTTCACGCCGTTTCGCACAACCCATATATATACGTGTGAAGCTCTTGGACACGTGTGTTTGCAGCCCCTAGGTTGTGGTTCGAGCAGATGATGTTGCATGCAAGATCAATTGTCGTCACGGACGTTGTATTGGCCTTGCAGCGGAACTGTTCAATGCGAGGACCCTGACTGATGCTGTCGATATAATAGTTACATGTCTAACTTCCGTAGGCCCATCAATGGTCGACCAAGGATCTGCCGCGGTTTCTGCCCGGCTTTTCATATAACAGAATAATTCCAAGGGTAGAACAACACGGGCGTAACCTTGGCCTTGACGACATACCGCCAACAGAGCATACGTAGTCAGAACTCACACTTCGCGAAACCACGTAAGAACCAACAGCTTACATCGATACCTCACACTAACATCCTACATCAACAACGACGCCCCCAATACAGGCGCTTACAATGATACCTCATACCAACATCATACGTCATACAACGACATCCCCAGTACATAGCCCACGTACACGCCGGTCCAAACACAAACGAACGGGTTTTCAAGGCTCGTTGTAACTCGGAGCGTAGTAGGCAAGCAGTTAGCTCCCTGAGTAAACGTATAGCACTCAGCATATCTTAGAATAGGTCACTCGCCGCTACATTTGTTCTGGCCCCGACGTAGAGAGCCCCAACCGTGACAGTGCTTAAAATAAAATCGAGGAATGCTCCGTTGATTTCTCGACGTTTCCTGACTCTGCTAGGCTCGGAACGCAGACGGCAACCTATTCCCCCTAGCGATTTATCGCGTCTCCTCCGCCAGGGAGTAGCCAGGGAGTAGATATTGTACCATAACCGGCGTCTGAATGGACGTCAGCACTCACCACTCATACCCCAAGATAATACGCAGAAGTCCCACGCCATGCGGTTTGAACGGAAGTAAGTGTACCACACCACACAATTCCTTGGAATTTCTCTGTCGCACGGATAGAGGCCTTGAAGACGCGCATAATCTCTACAATAGTTGACTAAACGGTATGCCAGAAACACCAAACATCTATCCGGCCACCACGGACAGTGGTGGTCACAAGCTTTCACGCGGGCAAGCACACTGACATCGCAAGACAACAATACGAAAAATACTGGGGACTCCACACGACCGAGATTCCCACGGACCCGTCGCAAGTCTCCGCAACCGTTTTTCAATCTATTGTGAATCCTTTTAAACCCAGCCGCAACACAGTTACCCCTAAACAACACATTACGACTACCGCCAGCTACGAGAACCCAACCATTGACGTGATTAACAAGGGCCATGGAACCGGCAATCAAATAAAACTGTTGTTTTTTATGCCTCCTCGCTTGCGCGCAGCTATTTTAGTGTTTGATCACAACTTTTGCGGGGCAATGCTCATTGCTTCGTGGCACTATCGCCGCGCCGCTTCACACACATAAACCCAAACCTCGTGACTGTGCCTGAAGACAACTGATCACTGTCCTAATGTACGTACACATGCTCAAGCCGTCTCCATAGTTCTGCGCGTCGCCAATGCAGCCAATTCACTTTGCCGACAAAGGCCCACTACTCAAACGCTCACCAATTTTCGTGTATAGGGATGCCACTGGCTCGCTGAGGAGACCGATCAAACGAAACATCAGCCCATCGTAACGTTTCAACTTGTTGAATAATGGTGGTAACGTCGATCACAATGCTAGCTGCTCAAGCCTCGGTGCTGCATAATTCTTCATCGGGTGCACCATGCTTTGTCGTTTGTTCTTTCGCCTTCCTCAACATCTCATACAAAGTAGCACCGAACGCTCGACGACACCCTACCTCCATACAAACATGACAAGATCGGGCAGATGCCTCTTTGGACCCTAATCACGGATGGTGAAACACCCATATACGCTACGCCGGAAAATACTTAAGATGACCACGGTATACTTGATATGAGACACACCACACAATGGTCCTTCGTAGAAGCGCGCACAACGAAGCCACACGTTGCGCACAAACCCAAAACCGAGGCACACTCAGTAAGTTAGAGGGTGCCTCCGTCGCGTCGGTGTAAGAGCCTCTGCCTCTCGGCAACGACACATACCGTAACTGGTCTCGAGTGTGCCCGCAGTGCACACGGGAGACACCAACTACGACACATACTTCACATATCGACGAAAAGTGTCACCAATGGCGATACGTCAAACCCGTCGCGCCCTCCCTCTCTCATTAATGATTGTGACGAAAACATTATATTCTCTACAGTCGTACTACTGTTTTCAAACATGATGTGCGACCAACGTTGCCTCACGATCCAACCTCGTTTAATGCAAGAAGAGGCTCTTCGTCGATCACGTCGTATCCGACAAACTATTTCAATATCAACGAGGAATCAAGCACACAAGCACACGCTATGAAGATCCGCTGTGGACCTCATCTACGCCAACTAAAAGCCAAATAACAGAAAGTAAGCTTCGAAATCGCCTCCAATGACTTCTATTCTCCCCAATGCCAGTGGGCAGCACAAAACCGTACCAGTCCAAACTACTTGCCGGAAAACGCTTCATCGCAAGCAACATCGCCCTAGGAATCCGTACACGGCTGAAATAGCTGTTCTGACTTGTTTGGTATTTTTACCCTCCCCATACAAAGCAGTGACCCCAGTAAAATGTCCTACCCCTCCCCTCCCCTGCCCTCCTCCAGCCCAGCGTGCATATATATTATGCTTCCACAAAATCTCCCAACCATGAACAGAAACAAACGTTAACCAAGAAATTAACTCCCCACGAGAATTTCACAGGACAACCGCGCCATCTGCTTGAAATCTTTACAGGATTTCGAGGTGCTTTCTGATAAGTCGAGCAACACGTCGAAGTGCTCAACTGATTTCTCCAGTCACCGAAAACTGGTTTTCAACATAAATATCATACGTAGCTGACGGTCCGCCCGCCGCCGGATCGAAGGTTTCTGATACGGTTTTGGATGGCACAGATTCCCGGTCAAATTCTGAGCAGTTTCGAATGGTGGACAATGTGTAAAAAGCCTCTGTCGTTCGCTTGTATGGCGTAATCAGACATACCGCTAGGCGAGCGACTCTCTCATAGGACGCCCTTCCATTGTTCATAGTAAAAGAGCAAGATGACGTCGTTACCGTGGTCGTAAATACCGAAAGCGGAAAAGGAGCTCAGAACTTATTTCGATACGGCGGTAGCTAGGTGGACAAACTCGATCGACGTCGGGTGCAAGGTCAAAAATGTTTACTTACAGCTAGAGCCCTGCTGTTATTTTCTCCATTTCTACATAGGGACATAGGACGACACATGACGCCACGGGGGTGGTTTAAAATTGATGGAAATACATGTCATTATATACGTAAAAGAATGAAAAGGCATGATATGGACGTCGGAGACGTGTCGTTCAGGTGGTGGATGTGCCTACGCGACCGCACATAAATGTTTTCTCAGCGAGTATTTGCGTCGGTCATAAGAGTATCCACCCGAAACAGAATAAAACACGTATGTCCTTGCTTCCGTGAAGTATGTGACATGAATAATACCATGAATTAATCACGGGACCACGGCGAGATTTAGGTTGAGAACGTTACCGAATTTTATAGAACATATTCGGGTCTTGTTCCGCGTTCTACGAGGGGCAGTTTGCAGGGAACTACTCATATATCATCCTAGGAGTAAACACGTTGTGGCTCGTTATTATTTGCAGATGTTCATTAACGTGGCGACGACGAGAAATTGTCACACCGCTGATGAAAACCCTGATAGACACACACGCACCCCCCGCCTCCGATCACCAATAAATCCCAGACTACGTGGAACAACCCCAACGGGGGGTTCTGACATGCAGCCCATCTCAGTATCCGTCATTATCCCGAAGAAGCCAGAGAAGAGCGGAAATATATCTTCGGACGAGAGTGATGCGGGTCTCAAGGAGAGGAGCAAGGACAAGGTATATCACAGCGTTGGGATGGCTACAGCCTCACACGCCTCACATAGTATCAATGCCGTGTATCCACCCGGAACACAAACGACGGCACAAAAATGACGTATCCACCAAGTCTACAGGGTTTAAGCAAGTTATCATAGTTCATTTTCCTGGAACATGGATGATACTCGTAATAACACACCCGCACCAGATTCGTGATACTGTTATACCAGTACGGGTTTCCACTGTTGTTGTCGTCGTCGATGTACTGTACCCATGCCCCGGCGACGGATCCAGCGTTGGGTTGGAATTGGGCTGTCCGTGCGATATTTGGATTCGCGCCGGGTGGCAGACCTTGATGGGAATGTTTGTAGTACCGGATCTCTTGTGAGATCGTGTGGCGCCTGGACATACGACATTGCCGCAAGCGGACATCAGGGAGCGTCCACGACAGATTTTCTCAATATGAGTCGTTCTTGTGGCGAACGAGGTTTTTTTTTCTGCGCATCGCTTAGGAGCCAGTTGTTGGTTTTACGGGACATCATTGAATTGAGCTTGTATTGCACCGTTTAAACAAGCGTCTTTCGACCTGGATACAACTTATGGCGGATACTGTTTAGGGGACGCTCCGTTGCCGAGGTAAAAGCAGATATGAAAACGAAAACTTTGAGCAAAACAAAAATCGGCATTGGTGCTCTGACGGTAGGCATGTATTTATGGACAATATTGACCGAGACAATCATACCGTCCGCTACAACTTCTTCTCGCCTCCAGAGTTCAGGTTTCAATACCATTGCACCGTCCAATAGGTCGAAGAGGCAACACGCCAGTTCAGGTAACCGCAAGAACTAGACGCTCTTCGGCCCGATTGAGGTACACCCTTGACGGCTCGTTCCATATTGGCAATACTCGAGACGTGTGCACACACAGGGACGATCCTATCATATGACATGCCCCGACTAAAGCAGAAGTTACATCCAGAGTTTACATCATGCACGTGTGCTTTTTCAGGGGTCGATGCCCTGTTCTCTCTCACCAGCATCTGGCTCCGAACTGGTCGAGTCCGTCGCAGGTGCTGTCGACATGGTTTCCCTCTGGAAGCTCCCCCCCTTTAAACCTCGCCTTATGACCCAGAGACGGCACAGGAAGCGCGTAGCAACAATGGAGGCACCAGAGTGGAACGCATTAAAAAAATGTGTCGGCTCATCCTTTGGCAGGGAAACTTAACGATGGGGTTGCTGAGTGCCTGTGTCGCCATACGCTGGTAGAAAGCAGTGCCCATGTTCCGCAAACGTCGGCAACTCAGATACACAGCGTTTCCAGAACACGCGTGATACTAAGCGTTGTACCCAGTGGTTGGGTCTTACGGGGGGGGGCATTGTGATTGCAACTGAAGTGGCAAAAACGTGCTGTCAATACGATATCTCCCATGATACAACTGACGAGCATCCCAGGTACTGAAATCTTACAATGGACTACGACTACTACGGGGGATCATATTGCGGGGGGCCAAAGTTAATAGCACCAAATATTGTTAGTGAAAATTGTTAAATATATCGGTTTTTATCTGTACCATAGGTTCCATCAACTATGGCCCCCCTCAATAATAAATAAGACCAAATATAGTTAGTGAAATACGACAAATAAATATAAAGGTTTTTGTGGGTACCATAGGTCCTATATACTATGGTTCCCCGTAAAACTACTGTCGATTTTCCACGGGATACTAAAAACACCATGTAGCCGACTGTCTGGCTTTCATCTGGTTGGCGGGGAATGACGTAAAACCCCAACACCGCAGTGTCACACGTCATGGGCTGCGTTGCGCCTTCATCGCCGTCTGTTCTGAAGAGTGTGGTGCATGGTGTCGTAGGGGAACATTCGGATAAAATGCGGTACCACTCTTATGATCCACGTCATGCATATATCGATATAACGTTCTACTGCATGCTTTATTGACCAGGACGCCATTTATTTAGTTATGATGAACTTTAGCTACCTGTATCCTATCGACGGGTATTTGTTTCAAGATGTATTAATCGACGACATGCATACGAGGCTCTCCCGTTCAATGTGATCGTGTGACGTGGTGGCTTGTGTCCGAACATCTCGTAGCCCGGTATATGTTAAACATGCCCTTTATCGTTGGTCTAGGGCCGCCGTCCCCTTTTGGGTGGAAAATACTTCAATTTTGATTGGTTTGTCGCCAAAACGGGACTGCAGTGCTATAAGGGTGAAGATGGAAACGAAAGACGGTTTACTGCAGTCGTTGCGTACATCGATTAGTACTAAGTGGCCAAGTGTCAATCTCGCCTTTTCAATGCCATGCTAAGACCTTTGCGTTGACCAGGACTTGCACCGTCAGACTTCCACCGACAGCAGTGACAGTAGTTGATATTTAAGCTGCTAAGCCCTTTTCTTTGTTTCGTGTGAGTGATACACTCAGCTCAAAACCGATTGTTTTTTATATTTAGTACTCCCACCAAAATGTAAGAGTAAACATTCAGGAACTTGTTTACTTCCTGGTTGTGGTCAACCAAAATTATGTGTATTCTTCTCGCCATATCAGAACGTATGTGAAGCTTGAATTTCAATTTTGACCGATAAGGTGTCGGAACAAAAGACGAACACCGTAGCGAAACAGCCATTATTCGTCGAAGTTTCATCGAAACCATCAACAACTCACCATGGTTTTGGAGTTGTGGCCTCTCTTGTAAAGTCGCTATTGTAAACATTCTTGTGGGTGCCCACTACAATCGATGTTTGTTGTACAATCGTATTCAATGAGTCGTACGTGGGGGGCGTCTGGTGACCTCCCTATCGTACTCGTATCAGGTACCCAGTATCGGCGAGCCACCTTAATCATATATTGACACACCATGGAATATAGTGCGCGAGAGTTTCACGGACCGGAGCCGGCCACGAGTTGAACACCAGGGGCATATACCGCGTTGAAGAGAACGTATACAGTCGATAATATTGCATGAGGTGCCCGCCCTCTTCAGCCCTCGTTTATTCGATGGTCGCACTGGCTTCGCCGGACGCTATGTCTCCATATTATATACACCTACAGCACTATGACATTATATAAGTTTTACGAGATAAATATTTGATGCACACAACACCAAACTTCGACCATTTATTTGAGTTCCGCTAAGGTTACAAGTATAAGCTACTACTGTAGCAGTGCTCTACACTCGCTGTAGCTATGCTGGTTCTAACGAGACGGTCTCCTCACGAATAACGATGTTTCACGCTTCTCAAGGGCCCACAAGTATCGCCTGACTGCTGGAATGTGAGAGCTACTACTTTGTGTTGTAGCACTTGTTTTCCGGTCGCCAGTAGTAGTGAACAGAGTGAAACTCATCCGCATTGTGTACACTGCGTGCGTAAAATGCCATCGCGAAGCTGCGCCCACTAAACCCAAACCATATACTGCGCCAAACATCGACCTATCGGTTTCGACAGCAGTATTTATGTCACAGCCCGTTGTCTCCGAACCCCCCCCACCCTCAAACCCCCTGGAATACGATGAAGACTTGCAGAAATGTGATGACAATATTCTGAAAATAGCGTGGACAGTAGCTATCGTTCCCGCGAAGGTAAGCCAGGTCGTGAAGACCACGAATCGAGGCTACGAAGTTAGGCACATTTCGTCGATTCGGATGAATGAAAAAACATATATATACATATCGAGGGGCGATAAACAGAGAAGAAAACAAGCTATTAAAGACACAGACTTCGTTCTGGGTTCCAAGTTCTGCTGAGAACAATACCGGCAAGTGTTTCGCACAAAATATCGCGCCCATGACGTCAAGTCGCAGCAGAAAAGGGCCCCAGACGTGCCACATTCGTTCAAAGTTTGGGTTCACCTGACTGCGGAAGTTTTTCGTATAATATACTTAATACATCAATTCCAAAAATCGTCTCCAAACGTTGTATTGCGAGGTTTAGCTAACGGGAAACCAAGGTCCTTCTAATAATTAATGGTGCTCCCCTGTCCGAACAAGGATCTAGTTCCACACAAAAGTCGAACGTGGCGTGTAGGTAGCTTTATTACGGGGGGGTGGCAACATTGACATTGCCTTGGAAGCTATTGAAAGCATTGCTCTCACGGAATCTCGGGAAGGATGGTGTGAGTTTGTTCTTCATTAAAATATGACAAAACAAACGTACAGCCGCCATGTACATGTTATGTTGTTGTTGTTGTTGCTATCTTTGAGCGGTAGGATCCAGTTAAGTTTCGACTGTATCAAATGAGGTAGTACAACCGTAGTAACACACGCTACTACTCCTATAGTATCTACTCGTTCGTGAAGTAGAGGATGGCAACTCGGCAGCGAATTCATGAGCGGTACTTACTTGTGTACCACGTACCAGGTACCTGAATAATTATTATTAATACTCAAAACAATATCAGTATATAATTTATGACAGCATACATGCGTTCGTGTTGCTATGTGGGAGTGAAACAATTAACCTAAAATCTTTGTTGTCGTCGTGGTTGCTGGTGGCACAGTTAATATGTGCTCTGTGTATTTCGGTTACACCCCAACTAACTGCTCTTTGGCACGCAGTAAACGCTACTGGAACGCAGCTCACGTGGGAGGTCGGCAACACACACTCCGTACTCCTCTCTGCACTCAGTGACGCTCGAGAAATGGAGATAGTTTCAGAAGAAACGGAGTAAGGGCGAACGTTGAGTTTTCGTTGCCTGCGGTTCGATCGATGTTCGTTCCTTGCACAAGTATGGGCTACTATACGGGGAAACACTGGATCGTGGTATTCCACCATTATATAATATACTGGTGGGCTATTTTGTCATGATTGTATCCATGTTGGCTACCCATTGTTCCAATGCCCACGGTCATGCAGCGGCAGGAGCAGCCCATATCCCAATGACTGCAACTGTTTTATACGCATCATGCTAAAACATATATTTAACACTAATTCAAATAAGCAACCGGTAGCTGATGAGATATCAAATCAATACGTTGAGATGCGGAGGTCGGGAAGATTCTCCACGACAGGGAAGTAGACGACAAGTTCCGCCTTAAGCTCAAGCAGAAGCTCGGGGGTCACGAATTTGAAACCAAGTAACCCCTTTCAACTCCACTGCGTGCGCATCAACGTATAACGAGATGGTGCGAGGGCAGATCACACGCGCAGCCTTATACATCAGTATTACGGCTGTACTCCTGCTGCATGTGGATATGAAAGCGTGGGGAAGCATGAAAAACCACGCATCAGAGCCGGTTGAAAGAACGTCAACTTTTCAAAACACCCAACTCCATGATCTAGGAACGAAGACATCTCTAATAATACCATTATTAATACCGCACACTATCTAGAAGGTGGGCGTACAGCGCATCATATCTGTAAATAAATGGCTTGTATTACAGAGCGGATCACATGCTGCTGGTAAAAAAAGCGATACGAAACAGTGAAAAAGGCACAAAGCTTCTGTGGGGCACACGCAACACAATGAACTTTCACGCACCGAACAAAATTCAGGGCGTGCGTGTGTGTGCCGTACAGCAGTGCTGCAGTACAGCAAGACTTCTAAATACGAATACGCCATAACTTACAATACGCACCAACAGTGCTTCACAACGCCCAAGGACTCCATAGCTCACATTTTCCTTCCCACTGTGGCTGTCCTCTACTACCGCAGAAGCGCCCCAAGAATGGAAGATTGCGTGCGTCTTACGTATTCCTAATTTTTCCCCCTTCTATTCTTCACTTGAAATTTCCCTCTACCCCCTCCTTCCTCGAATAAAAATATACCGGGTACCTGGTATACTGGTACAAGTTTGCTTTATCCAGTCTGGTAAGAAACGCTCCTCTCGTCGATGTGCGCGTGTGCCGGCCGGCGCTCTTTCGAGAAGAAAAGAGGTGTTATGCGCCTTTCTTTGGTGATCGGTTTGACGGAGCTTGACTGTGGTCCACTGCGAGGGAGGTGAATGTCTGTTCGTGATAGTGGACAAAAAAGCAGTAAACGACGAGTCCGTCGAAAGCAGTGTCAATAGACTGCCGGATGGCAAGAGAATATACGAAGGTCTCCGACGCAAAAATGACACTTTCATGACTGATTACGCTTGAGCTAGCTGTAGGACAATTCTGCTCCATACAAGCTTCCTAAATTAATCTTCCGTCGTAAATTTAGAGTCCAAGTTCGTTCTCTGGAACCGTACCTTGACACGGCGAGATGCGTCAACATCGCGTTGTTTCTCGCGCCCCCTGCAAAACTAAAGCGCAGGATGAAGGCGTTTGAACATGAGTTTGGTGCGTGCTCTATGCCCAACTACAAGTAAGTGAATAAGTTAATACATCCGCTTTGCATCCACATATCATAATATTTTAACGTTTAGAGTAGTAATTTAACCACAAAGGAGAACGTTGGACGGACGCGAACAATCCATCTCCGCTGGATAATTGTTGTTCCCGTTTGTCCAGGAGGATCAACACCACTTATCCAGCAGTTAATTGCTGGTTGCGGAAGGAACTTCATACACGATTATTTTAACGAATGCATCTATCCACATTGTACAAGTTATACAGCGTTGCGCTTCTATTTTGTTGCCGAGGACCATCGTGGTCTAAACGTCGGCCTAAATCACGGTATCATGTATGTATGCGAATACTGCATGACGCAATAGAAAAACCAATGTAAAAAGGTTGATCATTCGACTTTCACAAGTAAGTAAGTGTGGTCCCAAAGTAAGTAAGTAGTGATGTACCAATAGGACCACACGGACAGTTGTGCTTCACCTGGAAAGTGTTATTATGCAGCGAAGTACAATAATATTGTTACTCGTAGTTGATTAGTGGAAGGGGTGCGCGTTTGAAAGATGATTAATGTTGACAAAAAAACAAAATGTACTCTGTACTGTCGATGATAAACAAGGAGTAACGAAGACAACAATACGCTCGCCGTTTTGTTTCCAGCGATGTCCCGAGAAAAGTGTAAAACCCGCTCTCGGTGTGGTTTCGATAAAAAAACGGCTTTCAGTAAGAATCAAATGTTTTTTTTTTTGGACAAAAACTCCCACACATTAATTAGGATTCCAGATCATTCTAGTCGGGGTAAAAATAATAATGTACGTTCGACAGTATATATAGTGATATATATACAAGTTTTCCCTTCGGAGTGGCATGTATGAGCGTAGCGTGTAAGAAGACTCTTCTTGCCGAAAAAATACGTATTTATTTGGTGGGTTGGTTTGAACTATTCCACCCAGTGCAGTTGTATGTGCTGCAATTGGGGCAATAGTTCAAATGTACACCTGATAAGAAACAAGGATGTATGAGTATAAGGAAAATACTAGTGGAACATGCAGATGAGGGTGACGCAAGAGAGCAGTTCTAATGACCGAAAAAGCAGGTAGTAGTTATGTATTACAGCTGTTATGAGATATGAAGGCGACATGAGCGTGATATGCAACTTCGACAGTAAGCACTTGCTCAACGAATCCCAGCGCCAGTCGACACATGTCCTGCGACACCAAACGGTTCGACAACGAGCGAAACCTTTGGCGGACGCCCAAACCAACTACGACAGAAATTCCTCAAGAAAAAATGTCTTCAACGTAGCGTAGCAGTGGGCCCGGGGCCGGCGTCAAACGCAAAGAAGTCGAAGCGACGGGAGTAAGTAGTAAGAAAAAATCCCTCGCAAACGCGAATGTCGCTATTAACAACGGAATCAGTACCCTGGCAAACACCCAAGGTTGATTGAAAAAAACAGGAAAAGTCAGTTAAACCTTGGGACTCGCCAAGGCACTACTAGCGTGATGGAGGCGACGCAAAAGCTGACACTCTTCTTAGGTGAAGAAACCCCCAACGAAAAAAAATGAACCAGTCCGCTCCCCACGCTTGAACTCAAAGTACCCGCTGACAGACTACTTGCAAGTACACGCACAACGCATGTTTGCTGAAAGTATTGAAATATTATAGACGCAGGCGTACGCTGCAACGAAACGCCCGCGAACACCTCTATAATATTCGGACCCCAGGTGCAGACCAAAGGCAGATCAACTGTGTATGGTGCTGTACCGGAAGATCATGATAGACACGAGAACAGACTCTTAAAGTACGAAGATCTCTTCCGAGTCCGAACCGAGGAGATCGACCGACACAGCCTTCCCGCTTGGCGGTGCTTTACTCCAGTTCCACCCGAGCCCATTCGCCGAACTTCGCGTGGCGTTCGCCCTGAACTTTCTCGTCGTGGGCGACGAAGAGCTTCCTGGAGTGCTTGGAGCCCGAGAAGTGCAGGGGGAGCTTGCACAGGCCGACCAAGATGCCGTTGTCCTTGATAGTTCTTTTGCAGTAGACACAATCCTTACAGAACTGCAAACATAGATTATATACAACAAACCGACAGCACAAAGGAGACATGTAAGACGTGTTGAATACAAACATTTTACTTGGTATGAGTTTTGTTGACGAAGACTTTGAAAAGGGCAAATGCCAAAATCAGTTATACCTGATATCAGATCCGTTTGAGCCAAAATCAGGTGTAGACTAAAACCAAGCATAAAACGCGCGCCACGAGCGGTGTTCTGTCCATGAAAGTCGTGTAAAAAAAGAAGCGTTCCATTTATGGCCTCCAAAATCCAAGTCGTTTAGTTTTCTTCAGGGTGTAGATACCTCGGGCTTCACTTGGACCTGCAGAGAGTCACTCTTAATAGGCTTCGTTTGTTCTGCGACGGCGGGGGCGCCAAGAAGAGTATTTATTTACCGTTGACAGCTTAAATCTTCTTGACCGTCCTCGCGGAACTGCCAGCTCGGCACGAAATTATCTTGCCGTACCAAACATGAGACAAGCTCGACGCGGGGTGGTGGTGTAGATAAAGATCATGGTGATGTATGGACCGCTGTGACCATAGAAAACAACAAAGCAGCGGCAGAAGGACACAACAACTATTCAATAACTGAAGCACGTCGCACATTCCAAAGAAGAAGAAAGCGAAACCAGCATACGCATGCACATTGTATGCAAATTTATTTATGTAAAAACGTACTTTGACGTACAATGTGTACGTGCGAGTACAACAGAGTTTATACGTTGCGTAATGCAGAAGAATTTCAACAGAGAGAGGGCAGACGCATACGGAGAGAAACAACAGTGTACATATGTGGCCCCTCTGATTGGTTCAAAGTTGGCCAAAATCAGTTGAAAGCTACAGAGAGTATAAAAAAAACTGGTATAAGTTGGCCTTTTCTAGCCAAAATCAGTTACGGTGTCAGCCTGGCCAATAGCAGCGCTCCTGGGGTGTGTTTTGTACCTGTTTTTATACTGTATCTGATTTTGGATGAAAAGCGGCCAGATAATATACCTGATTTTGGCAAAAACACCTTTAAAAACAGTTTCGAAAATACGCGTTGGCGTGCGCTGTACAGGGAGAAAGCACTAAATTAAAGGTAAATAGGAATGAGATGCGATGAATGATGTTGGCAAACCCTTACGTCTTTTTTCGCGGCAGACACGGCGACGGCCGAGCCGGCAGCAGCAAATAGACAAATCAGAAAAATGGGAACGAAGCCTAAAATGAGAACCAGGCCGTATCTCCAGAACCATGTGGTGTATCAGATAACCAAAATGATCCTCCGAAACCCCTTGGCCAGCCCTGTGAGAGGAGCTCGTCAGAACGGTCATGCTCCATCTCGTGCCTTCGGGTGGGCGCAAAAAGCGATATACGCTGGCTCTATTGTGATTTCTCTAGATGCTGGCTACCGCGGCGATGCCGAGGACTTCCAGCCTGAGCGACAGCTAATTCGAAGGCTGCTGTACAGCCCCACAGCACTGTCAACTTTTTTTCTTGGAGTTGTACACAATTGGTTTGCTTTCTAAAAAAAAACGTCCGTTCCCATTTTTTGGTTCGTTCCCATTTTTCCGTTTTGTCTGCTGCATAAAACATGGAAACGTGTTAGTGCACTCAACCCCTGTCTGTTATCGTGTCGGAATAACAACAGCAGCAGCAGCGGCGGTAGGCAACTGTCTCGGTGTGGAAAGAAACGCAGGCTGTAAACAACAACGGCAGCTGTTCGGAAAAAAAAGTTGGTTATAGTGTGCAAAACAAAAACGACGGCATCAGCAGCGCATATACAAATGGCAGTACGCGTACTATACCCCTGTCTCGGTGTGAGCTCGTATCAAGAAAAAAAAGATGGGCATTTGTTTTTGGTCATACGTACTGCTGCAATACCTGGGATGTATTTGTGAACAACAACAACAACAACAACGACAACAACAGCAGCAGCCGCGGCGGTATACATAGATAGGTAGCACACAACAATACCACCAACAACAACAGCAACAGAGAAGAACAGAACCCAACTCACCGCCACCACCTGCTGTCTCGAGCGTGAAGGACACGGTGCGGACGTCGATAGGCCTGGCGCATAATTCACAGTCTTTGGGCCACTTCAAGATTTTCCCGCTGCCGGGGCAGGTGTCGTGGTCGCCGGTCGCAAAATCGACCTTGCCTCCAAAGCTCTGTCTCCATCATATGGCTGGGAGATGCAGCGGTTGCACTTTACAGTGGGATTGAGCACTGACTTGGACAGGTGGGTTCTGTTCGAGATGGGCTTCCAAGATCCGCCAGAAGAGGGCGAGGCAGAGGTGTATTGAAGGCAGAACCTTTAATATCGGCAGCTGCAGGAAAAAGTGCAGTCCACTCTGTAGAAGCAGCACCACCAGGAGCAGGCGATGCCATCTACCAGGCAGGAGCAGCACTAGCGGGAGGAGCACCCGGTACCAACAGAAGCAGCGAAAGAAAAAGCAGCACTACTAGCAGGAGCGGCACCAGAAGGAGCGGCACCATCACGAGCGGCACGAGCAGGAGCAACGCCAGCAGGAGGCCAACTGGCCAAGCGGTTTACGAAGAGGCAGCACCAGCGTGACGCCCGTCATATATATATATGCTGTCTACATGTATGTGTCCGCGTCGTAGTCCAGTGTTGAAACTATTCCGGAACAAAAAAGAAAAATAATCGGTCTACTATCGTATGTATGCCGTCTTATAGCCGGTCTCTTCGGGCCAAAGCAGCTGAGATCAACGGCAGTCCTGTTGAATCTGTTCCCGAAAAGTCCCTCCACTCGCGAATAGTACAAAGCTCTCGCGAATCAGGGCTGACGATCTTGCGAAATGCCACCGAAACGCCCCCACGGCGACCGACCAGAGAAAACGAAATTATTATAGTTTTGTTTATTTATGTAGGTAGGTGCGTACCATCATCACTCAAGTCAGCTATGCAACTGATGGGCAACCTCGTGTTTATTTCTTTGCGTCCATTTATATGATTGTTTGCCAAACTTAGACTCACCCACCTATTTTTTTCTTCTATTTCAACTTCTGTCTCTTTCCACACGAACCGTTGCGTATTCTGCCCGATGAGACATTATGAACGAGCAGTCCGCGCGGTCGGAGTATCACACACAGCTCGCAAACGTGAGTCTTGACGGAGTGCTCGATATCACAACTCTTGTATTTTTTTCAATATGCCATGCACGCATTTTTTATGACGCTAATCGTACAAATTTTCCAGATGTACATTGTGTGGCCTTATCAGAAGAATCGAATGATACCCGGTACAGTACTACAGCAGCAGTATTTTGTATTTACATAGTATACATTAATATCATCGCGTGTACCTTACAGCTTAATTAACTTGTTGGAGGCTTCGTCTACCCTCAGCGATATTGTAAACAAGCCGTGCTTACACCTGGCGTCCCTTCTCCCCTCCGCTGCATGCTCTCGTTTGTATCGCCCAGAGGGTTGAGCATTTCCGCCTGCTTGTCGATACCATCTAAAAGTGTTGAGCATTCTCACCGCTTGCCGATTTCATCTCATAAAGTTGCTTACTCACGCTCTCAAGCTTCCGTCAATTATTTATTTATGGGGGAAAAAACCACTACCACAAAATTTTAAAAGTGTACACTCGGGGAGATTCGGACCCACAAAGCCGTTATTTAGTAGGCCCTGCGACCACCTTGCAAGCCGCGGGGGACGTTGTTGTGTAAATGAGGTGGGTGTAACCTCCCTCGGGAACCTTTCAAGGTGCACGCGCATCGGTTATGTGTACCATACAAGCCATTGCGCTGAAAGAAGCTCTCGGCGACTATTCGAAGTACGGTACGAAGGTTTCCATTTTTCTGGCCGACGCTTAATTTTTTTCGCTGACTCAGCTCGTCAGTTCCCAACCTCCCCATTCTGATAGGATCTAGATGCAGTGTCCACCTTTTGTCCATACACACACAGCACATAGAGGGGGGTGCACGTAGCGGACTTGGAGTACATGCTGAACATCGACTCTTTGTGCCACTCCAGCGAGCAGCCTACGAAATTTTTGCAGCAGGTCTACTCCTGTTGTTGTCATACCACGAGTAATTTCCCCCTGCACCTTGGCTCGTGGAAGTCGGAACTTCGTCTGGTGGTAAGGATTCAGCTCCTTCATGTAGCCAACGTCCCGACCATGACTGTTCGCAAAAACAACTTGTATGTCTTATCGAGTTTACTCTTGCTTACAAGGATGTTGGTCAATATTTCGTTGGCTTGTGTGAGACATCTGGAGCGTGTATTCCACAGGCACGCAACTGCGAAGTGCGCACAAGAGCGCACACAACAAGCCGCTGCGTGTAGGGACACTGTTTGTGCTGCCGCCACCTGTGTACCGGACCCCATCGATTTGTCATTCGTGAAGTGAGGTGATTACATCACTGAGTCGTTCTATGCAGTCACCCTTAGAAGAAAGAAGAAAACGCATATTTTGCAGATCGAAAGCCAATCCGAATAACCGACCTCGAAGCGCTATTTATTCGAAACATACATAAAAAATAAACACTGAAACAGGCGAAATGTCCCGTCAATCCCAAATAGTTTATCCAAACTGTACGCACACGATGCCTACGGTTGTAGCACGCGTAACGGCCTTGAGGTTCGGATGAGGTGATGAGTGTGTCGAGGCTTTGTATCTGTGAAGAGAGACGGCTGAGGAGGCACCGAAATGCCTGTGAAGGTCACTCGTGAACGAAAACATAAACATCGGTTGGAAAAAGCGCTCTTGTGCCCAATGTGGAGAGAAGACCAACATGAGAGAGCAAGAGGAGAAAAGACGAAGAGAAGAAAGGTGGGCAGGAGACAAGGGAAGTATTTATCGTGGGCGTGGGCCTGGTATGACCATCTGCACTGTACGTGCTGTTGTACTGGCCGACACTCCGTCCTATGATAACATTCCTTGGTGTGTACTTCGTATGGTGGCAAGCTTAAGTAGATTATTTGCACTTTTTTTGCCAATCTCCCGACAAAGAGGACTTGGGCATGCAACGTGCCAAACAGCGAGAAAGAAACTACTACCGCACTTGGCGTCTCGCCATATATTCCAACAGAATCAGCTAAAAGAGCTATATCAAGTGGAGACTTTGCGTTCAGAGAGTTATATTCGTCATCTATCTGCTAGATTTTGCACTCGAATTGCTTGCCTTGTCGGGACGTTGGTATGTATGTCAACAACGGGGAAATGACCAGCACACCAAGTATTAAGCACAGCGTATAAGCTTCAGAACGGGCACTCAGTCAATACAATAGAATGCCGGGTGTATCCATCTGTACCGGGTACATGATACGAAGATAATCCGGGAACAGGTTTGCCCCATCATGATCGGTCATCCTCGATAAGTACGACATTTGACCGCGATCGGTAGAGGCTTGGCCATTGGTATTTCACCATATATATATTATACCCGAATATTTGTTTCACGTCATCACATGTATGTATGGTCGTTGCAGTCGCTTGATGTGACCTCTGTTTCTCGTGTCGAAGCGGCAAAGCCTCATCAAACCTTATTTCAAACAGGTTACGAGCAACGCGCTACATAACAACGTGGCAATAAGTTTGCGAACTATTCATGTAAATGAGTATCGCAGGTTGATACATCCAAGGAAATTTGGCTGGACACATGATCAGTAACGACTCTGCGGCGAAATATCGACAGGGAATAATCCCATCAAGGCCACTCGGGAGGTACTACTTGTTCGACTATGTTTGATACAACCTACCAGGGTGTGTAGGTGTGGACCTCTTCGACATATGTTCGGCAGTCCTAACATGGTGGTGCAGGCAGATGTTTGATAAAATATTAATCCTGGTCTCGGAGGTGCCAATGACTCTGAGGCGAAACAACGGTTCAATGTGATGACCTAATGCTGCAATTGTACAAGTTTTATGTTTTATATTCTTGTGTCATACCCGCTTTGACCCAACGCCTGTTAGTGTTACTACCAAGCCGTTCATGTATAAGCTCGGTCGCAAAGGCTGTATCACACCGGAAATAAACAAAAAAGGACACGGCTTCGAGTACACAACCAGAAGAACACACGTAGGAAATTGTTACACCTCAGGAATCCTCACAGCAACCAAGAGAGTACAACGGTTCCTCATGTATATATACATAATACAACCCATGACGACATGCCTATGACAAAACGAAAATTCACGTAGATCATATAACAAAGCAAGGGTGCTTCACGCTCCACTCTACCTTGCTAGTAGAACAAAGTTGGCTTCTTGAGTACAATATATAATACAGTAGATAACTTGTGTACAAGATATCACTTCCGGCTAAACTTCCTCGCCCCGACGTAGATACCCACAAATCTTGACGGTGGAAATAAATGCACAGAGACGTGTCCCGTTGGTTTAACGCCGGATGTTGAGTCTGCAAGGCTCGGCAAACACACAGCAGGCTTTCGCTCCTGACGATTTGCTCACGTCAGGCATGGAAATGGATGTTAGCGCTTCACCTGAAAACATATCCATAACCCAATATAGTTCACAAAAGCCCCCCGCCGTACGGTTTGGCGCACGGTGTACAACACGATACTATGATACCTTAAAAATCATCTGTAGCACGGATAGATGCTTTGGAGACGATAACTTCCTTCACGAAGGTTGGTCAAACGGCAGGCCAGAAGAATCAAGCACCTCTCCGGCTACCACGAAGAATAACGGTCGTGTGTATGGACGCGGGCTGAGATAGCACATCGATATTGAGAGATATCAATTCGTACATACTAGATATTTTACACGGCACAGGTTCGCACGGACCCATCGCCGAACAGTCTCGGGAACAGTTTCGCAAGCTATTATTGTCATTATGTTCAAAACCAGTCCCGAAACAGATGATCAGCACCACTCATTTCAACTCCCGCCAGTCGCACATGAGAACTACCCTCATTATCAACACTGGAGTGGTTAAGAAGGGCCGTGAAATCAGCAACCAAATACCGTAGGTGATCAAGATCATCCCTGACATGATAAGCGCCGCCGTTGTGGTGTTATATCACGATTATTAGCTGAAGGACGATGCTCAGCCCTTAACCGCACAATCGCCGCTGTGCTCCAACCACACCAACTGAACACCATGAAGCACGTTGTCACTTTCTGACTATACCTACACACGTCCACGCCGCCTCGACAGTGAGGAGCACATAAACTCCACCACAATCACTCCGCCAACGTTTACTCTTCCCCCGAACGAACGCTTCGGTCAGAACCCGTTCAGAGAAATAGTCCACACGAAACATCAAGACATGGAAATATTACCGTTCAAGAAATGGCCGTGAGATCGATCAACAAGCGATCTTCTCAAGCCTGGGTGCTGTAAACACGTCATCGGTTACACCGTGGCTTTTCTTCTAATTCCCCTCTTCTTGATGAATGTCCCGAACAAAGTATCATTGACAGGTCGTAAACGCATTCTATCCATATAGATATGACACGCTCGTGCAATTGCCCCTTTTTAGCACAGGTAGTGAACTCCACCCATATGCGCCACGCCGGCGGCACTCAACAAAACCACAGCACTCTCTACAGGACACCACACTAACGGGGCCTCATCTAAAGGCTGACGACAAAGACACACGCTGCGCACAGACGAGAAACCTAGGGAGAAGGAGTATGTCAGAGGGGGGCTCCATCGCGTGCGCGAAATAGTGTAAATCTCTCAGAAAACTCTCATGCAAGAACTGTCCTTGGGGGGACCTTGCAACGCACACGTCACGCGCCAACTTCAACCTCTCACCCGAACGTCGACGAAACAAACGTCGCATCAATGGCTATACACTACGTGAAACTCCCGCGCCTCGCCTCTCTAAAGATCTTGACGAACTATAATATTTACTACTGTCTTATAATTTTATACAACATGAAGTGCAACGAACGTTGCTGCAAGAATTTCGCCTCGTCGTGTCAAGCTAGAGACTCCTCGTCGTTCTCGTCGCATCCGACAAAATATTTCAACTGCACACAACAAGCAAGCACCCTAGCACACTCCATGAAGATCCGCTGTTGACCATATCTATGCCATGCATATACGAGCGAAAGAAACCGAAAGCGTCATATTGCGGTCCATCAATGTGTTTGCGCCTCCCCCCATCGTCCACGGGAAACAGAAGCCCTACAGGTCAAAACGGTTGTCGAAATATCCTTCCTCCTAGGAAGAGTCGCCCTGGAATTCTGAACAATACTCAAATGTTTGGTCTAAAACGTGTGCCCAATTCGGCCAGCCCAAATAAAGTGGCTAGCTCCATACAATATCCCACCCCACTCCTGCCCTTCTCCAACCGAGCGTACGTATGCTTCCACAAAGCCTCCTCACCACGAACATAAACGCTTGTCTCAAAATTCCTCTTCTAGATGGTTGCACAGGGCGACCGCGTCGACTGTCCTAAAACATTTATTTTAGATTCAACGCGTTTCTTTACATCCAGCAACGCGTCGGAGTCTTCAACTAGTTTCCTCTAGTCATCAGAAACTTGTTTTGGATCTGGCATACCTTGCTGAGGGTCCGTCCGTCATCGGATGAGCCCTCTATCATGTGATCGTGGATGCCACTGTGCTGACGCTTGGCATACCTTGCCGTTCTTCTCCTTAAGATCTTCGTCGCTCTCTTGCTCCCCTCCGAAGGAAATAGCTGATTCTCATGTTTCCCCTCTTCTCCAGGTGGGCGACGGATGCTGAAATGGGCTGCATGTTAACACCCATCGCTGGGGGTGTACCACGTAGTCTGGGGTTTGTAGATAAGTGGAGGGGGGGGGGCGCGTGGCGTCTACTGCGCTTACCATCAGCGGTCGGGTAGATGCTCGAGTTCGCTACGCTACGGACCATTTCCGGTCAATAAAAAGCGCCAAACGTGTTGACGCCATTGATGACCATGTTTACTTCTCTGCCAATGGCCATGAGTATAACGCGGAACAACAACAGACCCGCTGATTGCCCTTATGATTCGGTTGCGTTTCAACACAATTTAAGCTCGTGGTCTCGTGATGTTTACATGTCATTTTCCATGTCACATTGTCCCGGTGATTCAAGTGGTTAACCTCGAATTCTAATTGTTTGAGTCCTGGGTTCGAGCCCCAGGTGGGTTGGACATTGACTTTATTTGCAAAAATAAAAGTAAAAAAGGATCCAATTGTTGAGAGCGCCTTGCAGCGTGGGTAGGCACAATTCGATGCGAGTCGACGAGGAAAGAAAAAGATGAAATCTTCTCGCGATAAAAACGAAGGCACGTACCTTAGCGGGAAGGGGGGAGAAGAGCCTGCTATGTGACCCCGAATCTGAGTTACGAGTTGGAATTAGAGAAAGAAGAAGATGTGCGAAAATAATGAATGTGATGAGCAAAAATAAAAAAATGTCCACGGAAGGCGGGGAATATGGGTTTCCTTCGGTCCCGGGTGACTGCCTAAGAAGACTCGCTAGGTGAACCTTTTTCAGAAGTAAACGCTTTGCGGTCACAAAACCACGGCGCGAAGAGACCTCTCTGTAGATTGTTATGCCGAGTAGACAATGCAATGCCCCCGTATTGGAGATGTCACAGACATGATATATATACACAATTGACTGTAAGATGCGCTGAAAGAGACAGAACTCGAAATGGAACAAGGAAAGCGCATTGAATCGAAAAATCACAAGACGGACACATACATACATGCGTACGACGAGTAGGTTTAGCAGGTTTGGGAGAAGGGATTTTTAGGAATGTGTTTTACTTGAAAAATGTGTAGCTTAGTCTGCACTTCGGAATCGTCGTACGCAACTGAGAACTTTCCTTGGTCGATGCAAACTCGGCGCGGCCGCGTTTATGGCGAGTTTTGGCCCGTTTTGGCCGCGGTTTGGGGTGAGGGTTAGGGTTAGGGTTATAGAGTCAGGGGTGGGGTTGGGTCTTCGCCCTTACCTTGATCCCAACAGGAACCAAAACACCCGAACAGCCTACCAACCTAAAGATACCTTTTCCCAGATTGTTAAAGGTCCTCCGTACGACTTGAGCACAAAAAATCTAAACATTTAAGTTTTCGTGTGCACCGTAGGTCCTAAAATACTGCGATGGTCCCGCGTAATATTACGGGAGGGTATATATAGTAAATAGGACCAAGTATTGTTCGCAACAGTCGGGGAAACAGACGTTTGGGTGTGCCGCAGGTCCTATTTACTCTGAACCACCGTAATAGGTTGTTTACAATTCTGAGATGGTGCGGAGTTGTTCTCGGTTTCTATTTTCGTCTGTTTACCTCCGATGCCCTTGTTGAAATATCCGGCTCTTCAGGGCAGCCTGAGTGTTTGATTTTTGAATCCGGAATTCAGATGGCAATCCCTCCAGGAACCACGAAAACAGCGGTCTCATCAGGCTGTTTCCTACCAGGTATGAGGTTCGTATTTCGAGCTTCAGATTGTGACCCGATCACATATGTTTCAAGAAATATGTTAAGTTGGCAAATCGAAGCCTTTTTCCATTCCGAAAACAAAAAGTGTATGGTGCGATCCGATACTCGGGCAAACGCCGAGACCCATTGTTGTTGATGTGGTCCGGCGCCTCGAAGAGACGCGCTGAGGCGCTGCACCGCGCGTAGGATCCGAGCGAACCAGCCAACGCCGACTGGCGACGAAGAGACGTGCCGAGTGCGATAGGATCAACCTGTGCTAGTATTCTGTAACGTGACAATGCGAACACGGAACATGGACTGTTTCAGATGACCGTAGAGTAATGGAACTCAAGTGGCCCTTACATTCCCGGACATCATGGTACCTCCGGTTTACTGTATATAGTACAGGACACCTGATTAGAAACAAGGATCTGAGCTCGGCTTGGGTTTCCTTTTTTAATTTATTTTCCACGCATTTTTCCTAATGATCCTGTTTCATATATTCCCCGGACAGAAATGGAGCGGTTTTTAATTTTGGCTTTGAAAAGGTGTTCAGGCATATATATATATATTAATAATGCCGGTATTCACGGTGTGCCCGTCACTGGTCAGGCATGCGCACGTCCGGCATCCGATGTCTCCAGCGTTTACTCTTGCTGAGGGGCACTGGCCCCGATGAAACTTGTTCCGCAACGGAGTTAGAACGTTTCCGCTTACGCCCCTTCCCCTCCCGGCAATGGCGTCAGGAATCTCTTCCCCGCCTTGACCCTCTACCTCGCCGTCACTGCTATCGCTAAAGCTGCCCTCTCCGAGATCACTATCGTCGTCACCATCTACTTCGCTCCCACCCGATTCCTTCCTCCCTTCCTCTTCGATTTTCCTCTTCCCCTCTTTGCCGGCGACTTCCCCATCCCCACGTTTAGGCTACCACTGCTGTTGTCCTCTTCCAAACCACTTCCTTCGATGTCACTACCCTCCCCCTCGCCCCGCTCTCCTTTCTCCTCTCCTCGTCGTAATTCTCCCCTTCGTCGCTGTCCCCCTTGCCACAACGAGTGCCACCGCCGCCGTCGATGTCCTCCTTGTTCAAACCCTGTGGTGCCGCCAATAGCTCACGTTGAAGCATTTTCAAAAGCGCACTAGACTTCTCAGGCAGAACCACCGCACCTTCTGCCGCGGCCTCGTCAACAGCAATGTACTTCCTGAGGAGAGACTTCATACTGAGTGTATCACCGGTTCGCTCGATTTGTTCACTGTAGTCGTAGTTCAAGTGGATCTGGGTCTGTGCCCGTCGCGTGATGAAGCCCTCCACCCAACCTAATCCGCGACCCAGCGTGATGTGCCTTTTGATGAGTGATAAATGAAGCGCCGGAGGAGCTGAGCGGAGTCGTAGTTCTAGCGGGTCCGGCCTTGTGCCCGTTGCGTGGTGAAACCCTTAACCCATCCTAATCCGCGGCCCAGCATGTTGTACCCCTTCATGAGTGACGAATCAAGCGCCGGAGGAGCCGAGCGGGAGAGGGCATAACCCGGTGGGAGTTCCAGGGGCAGTGTTGTAGCACCAGCGTCTAGGTCATCCTCGTCTTCAAGCATAGCTAAGCCGTCCGATCGACGAACTCGTCCGGTGTCAGAACTCTCCGTTTCCTCCTCGCCGTCCTTGTCTCTCGGGAAACACATTTGGGAACATGATTCGGCAAAAAAATAAGATTCAACAAAACCTTCTCCGAGTACAGTACATACAAGTACACTGCTGTACGGGGCTGGGATTGAAAATGTGATTGTCCCTGAAGAGCTGAATGATGTTACTCGCCACCACCAGGGGCAGGCAGCAGGGTGACCCGGAGGCATCGGGGCTTCGCCTGAGGGAGGCAATGGGCGTTGCTTGTTTTGCGGTGGAGGCCCAGCCTCGCGTCTTGCGTTTTCCGTGGATAATCGCGGCCCGCCTTTCTGATTATCTTGTTTCTTATACGGTGTCCTGTACTGTACCTCGCGAACAGTTACGGAGGAGGTGATGAGAGAGAAAACCGTACAGAGCGCGGCGGTTTGTTTGGTACATACGGTCGGCTAAAATGGCAGGAACCCACGCGGGGTTCAATATACCAGGCACCAACGAATAGAATGTGTACTACATTGCCGTAATGGTGATGCCCATCTCTTCGGTACAGTCAGATAATAAAAGGAAAAATGAGCAAGCACTAGGAAAGTGTACTGCAGAGGTAGTTTACCCCTTGAAATTGGAAAGCGAAAACTGCCTTATGTTTTCTCTGTGCCATTCGCATACGTGCGCACAATACTGATTCCAATACGACAAACAAGTTATCGCACCCTGCGACAAACGTTCGTAGCTTTTGATGACACCAAATATCATCGCCTCACCACTACGGTAGAGTATGCATTGGAGTCGCCCCGTCAACCATTTTTGTCCGCGCTGATCGTTACGTGCCCTGTACTCGGGACACAGCGCATCGCACTCGAAAGAGGTTTCGCTACTTCAAACAAAGGAAACTGGATAAGTTCAGCGCCGCATAGGTCTGGGTGAAGGCCTTCGACGGCGCGGTTTCAGTTGCTGGTGCGGCGTTGTCGCCCTGCAGTGCACACGTCGATACGTGTTAAAAATTTCACGTAGTATCGTTCATTAAGGCTCGAAGCGGTTCTCCATTTGTGACCTCGATAGTTCGAACCAAAGTCGGATTTGCGTTCTGCCTGTGTGTGTGCTTCGACCGAGCATGACACCAAGAAGTATGCGACGTTCAATATACATTCCAAGTACCGGCATCGCAGGACCAGGATTTCTGAGTTATGTGCCACCCACCGTTTTTGGCGGCGCGTGCAGAATAATTGCGACACCGCATCGTACTACAGCGGATGTGATAGCCCGCGCTATGCCGATCGGAATCGAGATTTCAAGGGGTTGTACTTGAAATTGTCACACGTTTGATACTCAGGCTATGGGCTTCTGTGTCGGGTCGTTTGCTTGCTTCACGATGTGTATCAACGTTGTCAGTCGTGTTGCCCAAAGCGTATGTCCTCGTCACCAAGTGAAGCACCCCCACAAAGAAAAAATACGGTTGCACACACGACACGCAGTATCCGTGTCAATCGCACACCTTGCCACGGGCACACCTTGCCGTCGACTGCCGTGTCGACGCCCTGTAATCCCCGCGCGTTTTCAGTCATGATCAGGCGAAACAGAAACACTGAAAACGTGGTATATTCTGATCTTGAACGCAAGGGTTTGGAAGCTCGCCCAACTCCTAACGACCGCCAGTCCTTCGAAAATGTTTACGATCCTCGACAGATTGCATGGCAACAGTACACCCGCTCAAACACTGGGGCGAAGTACTGGTACAACACGCGTTAAAATGAGGTGAGAAATTCCTCCATGCATGTGTCGACGGACGACGCCCGGAACGACACAGATTCACGCATAGGTTAACCCTCTGTACCTGATACAAACACCCGTGTGTTCGATTCCCCTCCAACTACGCTCCGAACTACAGACCTCTTGGATCGACCCCTCGATCACGGAAGAAAAACAGCTACCGCCTCCAGAAACCGATAAAAAACTGAGGAGAAAGAAGAAAAGAAGGAACAGGACCAGTGGTTCAAGATGGACGATCCCAAAGAAGGCAATAGGTCTTGTACAACGAGATAACCAGAAAGACTCAGGATGACAGGCCCGAGTGCATTTCGTATGAAAAAAAGGTAACGGAAAGGTTGTTCCGGTTGTTGTGAGGTTTTAAAGATGCTGCGGCGGACGCATCAGGGTCTGTCACGATTGGTTCCGGATTAGGTATCAACACGTGGGCTCTGTGGTGTGCACCGTGAGTGAATTTGGTTTCTTTTGTCGTCGAAGTTTTTTCAGATGGTGGGGAGAGGGGGGAAGTAGGGGCACTCCAACGCTCTACAAGGGTTGACCGGAGTTTCGGAACGTGCTGCTGAACGGCCGGCGCTCGGCTCGTGACACACGGTCTCGGCGTCGTGTACAGGGGCGTCTCTGTTCCGGAGCAACACCAACAATGTGGCGTGACGTGGAGTGTCCACATAATCCAGCGGCTGCTAGACTAATGACGCAGATATGCCTCGAACTAGCCTCGTCTACCATCCTCTTGTTTGGGAAGCCAATACGTATTTTTTCAGAACCCGTTGCAAGGATGGCACATGACGTGGGGCGCAGGCCACTCAGTTTTGATCACCAAACGGAGGTGTATGGGCGGATCTAAAAATAGGTGTGGTCGATTGTGTTTGGATGAAGAACGCGAGATTTTAGGAAAGGCAATACGTACGTGTTGAGTTCATTTAATTGCAGAGAACGTCTGTCTGGCAACCCACGCTTTGCAAAGAGACCGGTGGGCTACTGTGGCTTCTCGTGTCCGGGGAGACACAGTGTGCGAGATCGCGATGTATGGCAGAAGTACTGCTCAATCGGAGTGTGCGGTCGGTGTAGGCTGTATGGGGGAAACCGTTTACCACACATATTGCATAGCACTATCGCTGTATGGGTTTGTATTCGATAGAGAGGACGTAGACCAGTACCACCTGTAAGTTACGCTGGAGCAGGGACGAGGTAAACGGACAGCCATGGAAATTTCCGTGCTGTGGACTCATTTCGACATCTTTCGAGACGGCTTCAGGGTGAACGGCGAGAGATTGGGATGCGTCGATACGCCTCTGCCCGGTTCTTACGAACGTGTTTATTTTTGATGCTGAAAACATTTCGAATATCGTCCGGATGTCGCGCATTTTCATGCATGTTGAACGTTCTAGGTGCTCTCAGCGTATGGTTGCCTACGATTTACACTATTATCCTCTACGCATACATACGTTGTACGTTGTTTGGTCAAATGTTGCAGTAGAGGGTAATAGTGAAATATTGTTTTTGTATCTTGTATCGCGGTGTTCGCGGGTAATAGCCTTGTCTTCGTTCCCGTGATGTCGGTGATCTCACGCTATCGCGACGTCAGAGGTAGGTAGAGTCGAAGTCGATGGCGCCACAGCAAGCCCGTGCTACTGCTCGCGTAAACTGCATAGTTGCATGAAAGAGTTCACTTTTCGGGCCCTAGGCTCTGCTCTAGTCCCGATTATGTTCTCCGCTTGAGAGTCTAAGTCGCTTGCCAGGGCACTACGCACGAACCTAGTCAACCCCGATTATCTCTGACGCCGTTGGCGAGGTGAACCCACTAGAGTATGTACACACGGAATTGCGTCGTAAGGAGACCCGTCAACGGACAATAATCGGTGTTCCGATTCGAAACAACTATTCGTCGACAATCGGAGAGAACGCTGTACACCACTCCAATGGGGGATATAACGCCTGTCAGGTCTCCGGTGACGACATCAAACGGGGGATTCTTTCAAGGGGAAAATGTTTTTTCATGGATATATACTACGAACAGGTCATTCGGTAGAAACCGGGGCAAGGCGGAAGGACGTGAACAAGACTCTTCTCTGTGTTTGGTATGGCCCTTCGAGTCACTCACCTCTTGAATATAGTTTGGGTGCTGCGTCCAACGAAGAAAGAAAGACCGTTTGGTTGAGATGTTTAAAACGTCACGGCGACATAGTGTAACTGGTACGATGTCGAAACCTGTTGGAAGGTTTGGCTGGATCCATTGGGGGTTCTCGTACCCATTTCGCCGTACAGGGGAGTGCTACTGAAGGATGTATATTGCTAAAGCCAGGTGTTCCCTTTACATGTTGTAATCGATGAGTACGTCTTCTGTCGCCCTCTTCGAGTTACGATTTCTGTCCGGCTCCTGGCTGTGACCGTCTAAATTAATTAGATATTGATTACCTTGTTTCGGGTAGACAGGCGTTCTACGATAGAGGTTCACCTAAATTTTCTTGAGGCTCCTCATTTATGGTGCTCCATATCTTGCCCCCAAACTGACTTCAGCAAAAATCATAATGCATTGCGGCGAATAATCTCATGGCCCAAGTATACAAAACGTTCTTTTTCGAAATCAATATTGACATCCCGACGATTTAGGGTCAGGGAACCCCGTTATTTAGAAATCGTTTTAGCGGAAATGTGCTATCTCTATCGTAGAACGGGTCTTGATTGTAAATATTGATTATCATTTAGGTTCGTTGTTAATTGTGTACCCTGTCGGACGAGTACAAGGATGAAACTATAATATCAGCGAGCTCTGCATCAAAGGCAGATAGTTACTTTATTTTCAGATTCAGATGTTAATCCTACTGAGGTTAACAATTATGAGTGCTGTCCACCGGGTGGGATTCTAACCATTATTATCAAGATTCTAATCGAACGCGTGCTACGATACAGGTAGCACATTTCGGTTAAAAGTGTTCTTAACAACGGGGTTCCTTAATCCAACATCGTCGGAATGTCAATATTATTGCTTCCAAAAATGTTGTTGTTTTTTGTATTCTTGGGCAATGGGAATATTCTTCGGGATGGGTATTGTTTTTTTTATTAAGTCAGATTTCGTGTGAGGTATGGAACTCTTCATGTGAGGAGCCTCAGAAAAATTAGGGAGAACCTCTATCGTAGAACGCCTCACCGGCGCGTAACAAGGAGGATTCTCGCGATGAACTCTCGATCTGCTAGATTTTTCAAGAAGAGGAGGTTCAGCGTCCGGCAACCTAGTTAGCAATCACATCTTGAATTGTTGCAGGCGAACACGATTATGCAATGACCCAGTCCGCGTCACAACGAAGCCCATCTTGTATTGGTTCGTTTTCTTCAAAACCTGCTCATGCCCACCTCGTTTCGTACCATGCAAATATTTTTCTTTTGCAGTAGTTTGTAAAATAAATGTGAAAGATCGCATGTATGTACCCTACAATCTCCCCAGCCTAGTATATTGGCAAACTCCATTCTTAGCTAAATACCTGGTAGTTGTTCTAATACGGGGGACCATAGTTAACAAGACCTATGGTAAACATAAAAACCTATATGTTATCATTTTTTTCTGACAATATTTGGTCCTGTTAACTATGGCCCCCCGTAAGAGTCCATCCGGTTAAATGTTGCCATCGTGTGACCTCCACCTTTTCTAGCTCAATGCTACGAGGTACAGGTCGAAATATAATTGGCAAAAACCGTGGGGTTGAGAGGAGCTCAAATCCGATGTCAATTTTGTTCGGGAAAATTAGTTACTTTTCAACCGAAAATATAAAAGAGAAAACACGTAATATTGCTTGTGTTTCTTCCCTGTATGTATGCGGTAAACTGTAGTATCTACCTGGTAAGTATAATTTGTGTCATCATCAGCATCTATCTGGACCAGGTTGCTGCGCATTTCGAGGGGGAGACGGTTGTTCTTGTGGCTGCGAATCATTTGAAGGAAGGCTCATAACCTCGACGGTCATGACCTGAAGGAATAATGCCTTTTGAGGCTCTGTTTTCTATGAGAAGAGTTGCAGAGGCGGCACCGAAGTGTCTGTGAAGATCACTTGTGATGAAGAAAGAAGATGGTTTGAAATTGGCGCTTAATTGGCCCTTATAGAAGGAATCTTGATCTCAGAGATCAAGAGGAGAAGAGGAAAGGAGAAGAAGAGAGGAAAGGAAAGGAATGCAAAGAAGAGGAAATGGAAGAGAGGAGATGAGGAAAGGAGAAGAAGAGAGTGAGCAAGGTGGGGCATGCCATCACCTGATCACGAGACAATGCCCATGCTACGGGCAGGTTTATTCTACAGCAGCCCGTCAAGCTTCCGTGAACCGTTCCTAGCAACGTCTTTGCAACGTTTTATGTAGCGTACTCGTAACGTTCTATGGAAAGTTATCTGCTACCTATTATTTTGGTAGACTAGCTACCCTGCGTTACGATCAGTATGATAGATAAGTTGAATACAGTGCGTCGGCAAGAAAGAAGAAACTCAAGTTTCGCCGCATATTATCGTATTTCTCCGCATTTTTTATCATAAGATACTCTTAGTAACCTCGTGTGAAGTGACTGCACATCACAATAGATATGGATGTCAACGTCCATATATAATGTTATATGCTGACATCATTTCTGTCCGCAGGCGGAACACGTTTCGAGAACAACCCACCAGCTACTCTGCCGCGCTTAGCCTGGCACCCCGAGGACGCCCAGCCCTCTCCACTGTCTGCTGTTTGTGCACGTGTTTCTTCTAGTGTGTGTTTGTCTGTTTATGTGTGCACAGCAGTAGTAGTGTGACTCCTCTGTGTGTGCCGCTGTGAAATGTTAACCGGCCGTATCTCGCTCAAAAAACAAAGTTGGCACAAAACATATGATCAACATCCATGGATGCAGGCCCAAATCGCCCGAATCCGTTGAGTTTTCGGGATCGTATGGTGCAATTGTGTGCAACTAAAACGAAACATGTTTCGCCCCTCATGTAAGATTTTCTGTGTGTGTTTTCTTTGCCAAAACTCGACAAAAAAAGAAGAAAACAAATACCCGTGGCATGAACCTGCTCCACGAGATATAAAAAAAAAAAAAAAATGGTCTGAAAAAAAAAGGACCCCCACCTTCGTTCATATAGAACCCATATACGTTATTATTACCCAAACATACACTGATTTGCGAATATCTCGACCAATAAATATAAACTGATCGATACGACGGGTTACTCCTGCCTGAAACAGAGAATTTAAACGGTCCATTCCACGACACCAAGGTATCCTTCTTTAGTCCAAGAGAAACAATGCTCTACAAACATGGTGAAATGAGGGCTTGGTAGGTGGTCCGCGTGCCTATCAAAATCATTTTCGTGGGTTCAAGTCTCACTGTCCGCTGTGTGAGTACATGTTCGTAGGGACTTTTTCTTGCCCAAACAATTGATTAGCGGAGAAGCGCGAGGGCGTGAGCTAGCTACATTCATTCAATGAAAATCGACGAGCGTTGGGAATCCTGAACCCTATGCGCGACAAGAAGTAGAAGCACGTACCGGGTGGGAGAAGGGACGACACCGGTGACCACGGCTTGTCCAGAAGATCGCTGAGGGAAAAACCTCCTACGAGTTAGGCTGGAAAGTAAGAGTAATGAATGGGTAAAAATAAAAATAATAATAATAATAATAATAACAATAAGAAGAAGAAGAATAATAATAATAATAATAATAATAATAATAATAATACTAATAATAATAATAATAATAATAATAATAATAATAAGAAGAAGAAGAAGAAGAAGAAGAAGAAGAAGAATGGACTATACTAAGAAAACGCTTGGCTAGGTAACCGAACGGATATTGACCCCTAAAACTCAGTAGGCACGTAATAATTCGAAGCACAATCACATTTGACGTCGGAAGCAGCACAGGGGTTCGAATATTACTTCGATTGTTTATTATAGGAGTGCTCGAACATACATGCGTCCATATTCACATGCACATTCACGATGTATTGAAACGAAGCGGATATGCCATCATCGTACAACCGTTTACGGTACCGACGGCCCAAGAAACCCGCCGTTCAGACAGACAGGGGGAAAATAATTACAGGGATTACCCTAAAGAAGTGGGTAGTCGATGAGGCGTTTACCCCTTCCTTCAGGTGAAGGTGTCGTACTATGATCTCAAAATTGAATTTCAGATATATATCGGTAGTGCTCTTCTTACAGGAATGAATGCGATTCCTTCCCCTCCCGCGACCCCCCCCGGCTGATTGTCTGCAACCCTCGAGCTCCATACCCATGGTCATTTCTAAGCCTACCATGGCATATATATGCTCTTTTCAGCGCGTATTCTGTTGGGTGATTTGCGTAGGTAGGTATTAAAGTAGCATTGTGCGACGAATACCCCACCCTCGGGTCTCCGAGACACATTGTCGCATTTTCTTGTCTCATGCATGGACTTTTTTTGAGGCACGGGAATTAGGGTCCTTGGATTCACAGATTCAAACCGTCCGCTACTAGCCTTGATTAAAACGAGTAATAAAGTGATACGGATTCCCAGATACACACCGGTGCTGCATATCAAACCATTATCGCCGTGATAATCTGCCTCCTCTGCTCGTTCTGGAGCGCCACGCCGCAAGGTGCATGGCGGCTTTACAAAATCATCACTTTCGTTGTCGGCCCTACCGTGGTCGTACCGTCGTACCCGTCTACGACTTCGAGCGTACATAAGTACATGCACTGCAGGCACCACAGCCACCCTCTGTCGTACGCGTGTGTTTTACGAATCATATACTAGTTTCGAATTGTTTCAGGTAACAGAACAAAATCAAAACGGACGAAACACAACATCTTGCTCCTTGTGCACTTCGCACGGCGGGAGTTATTATGTCGGAACTTACGTTATCAGGGCACGCTCCGGCCCGGTGCTATACAAGTCTGACTATGTACCCACTGTACGAGGCAAGGGCGGCCTACCCGAGCTCTCGACGCAGCCCGACAACGAAGCACATGCCTCAGTGTTTTTTGTGTTTCGTCACACGGACTCCATCAACGAACGGGTTAGTTAGGCGCTCTCACACTGGTGATTGCTTTATTTCGCGCACGATGTCAACATTAGGATTTCTCCCTTCTTGCCTAGCTGGCGCGCTTCCGTGCGTAGCAGCTCTTGAACTTTATCTCCGCCGGCAATCGGCGGAGAGAACCTTTGCGATGGAATCGCCGATTTTCTACACCCCCTCGTCGCCTCTTAGTAGGTCTTCCGGAACTTTCCTCCAAGAATACTAGGTCAGAAACAGCGGGCGGTCTGATTGTTTGTTTTTGTTTCGTTTCGTTCGGAACCAGCCAATTTTACATACTCCAAGACATGTCTTTAGGTTCGCGCAAATATCCGGAGAATCGACGGCATAGGACTGATACTTACGTAAATCAACTTTATCGCCAAAGGTTGATATCATGCTCGAACTAAGAAATTACCAAGGCTTATCTCGGTATTTCGGCGGGACGGTAACGGCGGTAACGGCGGGACGGGATGGGACCGTAAACCCGCCGTCAAAATGGTCCCGCCGTCCCGTTCCGGCCCGTCCCGCCGACAAATTGCCTGACCGTCGTCACAGACCGTCCCGACCCGCCGATAAAATCTCTCCCGTTGAAAACTACCATCCCGTACCGCCGTGACATCGAACAATTACCGTCCCGTCCCCCCTTGACCATGAACAATTACCGTCCCGTCCCGCCGTGCAATTACCGTCCCGTCCCGCCGTGACACCGAACAATTATCATCCCGCCCCGCCGTGAAACCGAAAAATTACCGTCCCGTCCCCCCGATAAAATCTCTCCCGCGAAATTATGGCCTCCAGCGGACATAACATGCCTCTTCCCCTGCAAGATACATTCATTCATTCGTGGTCGTCTGTTCCCATCCTTTCCCACCACGAATAACGAATAAAATAAAATAAAATCGAGTTGAACTAAAAATTAGTACCAGGTAGTAATTTCTACAAAACAACGAGGTAGTACCTGTGGTACATGTTATCATAAAATTATACCAGGTACGCAACTCCCATATACTACTCTGAATGAAATACGTATAGAACACAGTAGTAGTAGTAGTAGTAGGAGTAAATAGTTGTACAGGCCGGTCGCCCCGGTGGTTCAAGTGGTTAACCTCGAATGCTACTTATGTTTGAGTCCTGGGTTCGAGCCCCAGGTGGGTCGGGCATTTGACTTTATTTGCACAAAAAAAAGAAAAAATGAAAAATGATTCAAATTTTGAGAGCGCCTTGCAGCGCGGGTAGACACAATTCGATGCGAGTCGACGAGGGAAAAAAAGGCTGAAATCTTCTCACGATAAAAATGAAGGCACGTACCGTAGCGGGAAGGGGGGAGAAGAGCCTGCTATGTGACCCCGGATCTGAGTTACGAGTTGGAAGGAGAGAGAGAAGAAGGTGGGCGAAGAAAAGAAATGTTGTGAGCAAAAAAAAAAAAAAAAAAAAGTAAGCAGCTTGCGAAATTGAAAATTGAGTGTATCAAGTACTACTACTATTAGATAATTAATAACCAGTCGAAATCACAGCTGAATCGTTTTATTTTATTTTTATTTTTTTGCTCGTCCCATTCATTATCTTCGCACATCTTTTTCTCTCTCTACTTCCAACTCCTAACTCAGATCCGGGGTCACATAGCAAGCTCTTCTACCCTCTTCCCGCTACGGTACATGCCATCATTTTTATCATGATGACTGCATACACTTACTTTTCGTTTTTTCATCACTTTAATCTTGGATAATATGAATTTGCTCCGTACCACCTTTAGTTTTTTTTTTTAAGACAAAAGGTGCTGGCGTTGATGATCAGCAGCTATTAATAGTTAATACCAGCTTGGCTGCTGAATGGCTGGACTTTATTTTTAGATGTTGAAATTAAAGTAAGTACTGCCCCAACAAGCAGTAGTAGCCGCAAGCTCGCCTCTACACACGAATAGAACAGAGATCACTCAACTCACGGCCTCACCACCAGTATATATATATATATATATATATATATATATATATACTGGCGAGGCCCAAAACGATGTCAGGTGACCTATCATCAAGAGAGACGCAAAACGTGCGCTGTCAACGATGTTGGGCCGAATGTTCCACACTAAACCTAGTAGTTTGTGTGGTCAGGCAAAGCATGTATGAATGTATGTATGTACCACAAGGCAAACTTGCTGTCTGTCAAGGGGTTTAAATAAATGCTGTCTCCTAGCATCAATCTTCGGTATGACCGGTCCGGACGCCATGGATGCCTATCTCACGGGCGGGGGGTCGATCGATCAGCAGCGAGCGGCACTAGAATGACCTCTGCCGCCGCCACCACCTCCAACTTCCTCCACAATCACCAGTAACACAGCGCAAGCTCAACAATCATCAGAACAGCCACCACCATGAATGAGCTGGCACCGCAACAAGAGTACTTGGGGTAGGAGGGGTGGGAAGAAATCAGAAAAAAACGTCGCCCGTGTAGTGGTAGCACTTCTCGGAGCTTGTGGGTTAGGGTCGAGAAGAGAAGAACGGCGCCTGCGTCGGGCCGGCTCCCTTCGCGCAATCAGCAGTGCGGGAAAGTCTTCACACACAACCGCGCCGAGACCTTGCAGCAATAAAACGAAATGTATATTTATCGTCCCGTTCAGGCGAGGGAAACAATTTACCGTCCCGTCCCGTCCCGTCGGAGAAAAAACAATTTACCTTCCCGTCCCGCCGTGAGGAAAAAAAATACTGTTCCGTCCCGACGCGGGAAAAAAAGGTTTACCGTCCCGTCCCGCCGAGGGAATAAATATTTACCGTCCATTCCCGCCGAGGAAAAATATAAATAGCTTCGCGTCCCGCCGGAGAAAAAACAAATTACCGTTCCGTCCCGTCGTGAAAATATGTCCCGTTGACTTTTACCGTCCCGTCCTGTCGAGAAATTGTGCACCCGCCGTCCCGTCCCGCCAACGTTTTATCTCTTCATTTTACCGTCCCGTCCCGTCCCGTTGTCATTTTGTTTCCCGCCAAAAGAGGAAATTATGTCCCGTCCCGTCCCGCCACGATTCTCAGTCACTGTGATAAGCCTTGGAAATTACGAGGCAACACCCGTACGTTTACCGCATAAGCGTCCAAATGACCACAATTAATTGTGTGAAGGCAGGCCCTGATTTAATCGCGCACGTGGTTTTTGATCCCCCGTCAAGCCTATTTGTCGTTTTCAGGTGTTCATGCTTGTTGTGCGTATCGCCGGACATTTTGGATGTCTAAAGACACGAAAATCCCAAACAATACATACAAACAAAATATCTGGCGAACAAATAAATGTATTAAAACGGAACACATAAAAAGCTTTAGGGTTTGCAGGGGCTCGTAGGATACGTGTTGCGAGTTTTGGGGGTCTACCTCCGCATCACACTATGGACATAAGAATTGGGCTTGCACCTGATCGTATAGAGCAACGTTGTAAACTAATCTCCCCAAAATGTCAGAACATGGAAACAGTAGGACCAGAGTAGCAAAATATTTCTCCCCAACAATGAAATTGTTAGTGTGCTACTGTATACAGTGAACGGCAGCCGTTTCCATAGATTCGTTGCGAATCGACCTTTTCATGGGCGTTTCCCACCACAGCGGTTTTGTTCGAACTGTTCAAACCAAGTTTCGCGCAGGATGTTTCCCCCATATATATTAGGGTGGCTAACCACACACAACCAATATTGTATTGCATTCCTTCGTAGTCCTCTACGATGTGTGGACAAGGCAATTCAACCAACGCAGCGTACACGAGAAGCTGAGTATTGGCGCCAGATAGACGGGGAGAGAGTTGCGAAGGTCCTACTAAATACCGGTAGCGTACATCCGGGAAGGCAGATCTCGTGGTGATTATGTTACAGCGTTCAAGCTGGCCTAAACGTAGCCTACCTTGCCCTGGATCTCTGATAGCTGGATGTCACCCCCACTGATCAGATGGAGAAAGTACGCCTCTGCAAATCTTCCACCACACACCCTAGCTAGGCGATATATGCGATAGTGGCTATAAATATGCATCAAACCACCGTAAAATAGCGATGGTGGTATCTCTGCGGTTTGCCCTTCCCTGAACCAGCATATATATATATATATATATATTATATGAAACAATCGATACAATAATACAGCAAGAAGAACGTTCAACATCCTGGCGACAAGGTGCATTATTAAAACGAAGGCAAAAGGGGGCTGTGTCCCCTTGCACAACAAGACAGGTTGTCGACTGTGAATTCGTGAAGTAGTAGGAGCACAACAAGGGGCTCCGATGGGCAGCGCTCGGGGTCGAGTTCATGGCCCAGGATCATGTATAGGGTGGGGGAGTAGGACGGACCCCGTGACAGCCGAAATATTTTCTACGGTCTCGAACAGAAACAACTATATTTCGCAAAACCTCGTTTTTCGGGTATTGTATGTATGCGTCTACTTGCAAGTACGACAGTGATGTGTGCAAACAACTACATGGCCGCATGACCATGTGTATGGTTCTGTGCTGCCGCTGATGGATGGTGTCCGTACATCAATTTAAGATTTATGGCTAATAATCAGAAGAAAAAAAACATTTTTCTCCTGCTGGGAGTGCCAGCATACGTAAAATTTATTGCGTAATTAAGAGTGGCACTGCTTTTGTAATATTGGCACGCGGGTTGGTGGTGCGCCTACCGCTTCATTTCACTGCATGGAGCGACACCCTAAAACACAAACATATTAATATGCTGCATTACAGATGTCAGGGTGTCCATTCGTTCGGTATTTGGTGGAGTAAGTGAGTTGTCGGTCAGCCCATTATCTCTGGCACTTCCACCTGCCCAAATTACAACGGGAGTTTACCAGCAGTACTACTTACTGCTGTAACAGTTGCCACCGTCTCATACTAGAAACACCCAAACGAAAAACTTAGCATTTTTACGCCGGTTTCTGGTCATAGGTGTACAGTAGAGTCAATCAAGCTGATACACACCCTTGCTCACAGAAGGAGTATTGAATACGCCGGTGTTCGGACTGCATATTGGCGACCCATACTACTAGTTAGTGCAACAATGCTGATATGTTTTTAAGAGTACGGAACAACGTTTAGTATTTGACTATTGCACCATATTTCCTGCTCTATTAGGGCGGTGGTGTGGCCGGGTTAGATCAGGGTCATTGGGAAAGGAAAATATACGTTGACATCAATTTGCAGCCGATGAGCAACATACCGCTTAAGACTGCAGTCTCGGCTAGGGGGCAAACCTATCAAATTACGAGTATTTCGTCCTAAACACGGGACTGAAGTACTACCCCAAGGGATGGGAGCGGGCCTGTTAATGCACATGATTATGACGAACATTGACGGCTCCTGGGAGGCACGACATGATGAGGCTAAACACAAGCAGTGAAATGTGTACGTTGGTAATGATGTGTGATCCACAGTAGTAGTATTATAGTAGTCCTGCTGCTGTTATTATAGTAGTAGTAGTAGTAGTAGTAGTAGTAGTAGTAGTAGTAATTGTAATAGTAGTAGTGGTAGTAGTAGTAGTAGTAGTAGGAGTGGGAGTAGGAGTAGTAGTAGGAGCAGTAGTAGTAGTAGTAGTAGTAGTAGTAGTAGTAGTAGTAGTAGTAGTAGTAGTAGTAGTAGTAGTAGTAAGTGTAATAAAAGTAGTAGTAGTAGTAGTATTACGGGGGACCATAGTTATTAGGACCTATGTTCTACATAAAAACCTACATATTTAACAATTTTTACTAACAATATTTGGTCCTATTAACTATGGTCCCCCGTAATAGCAGTCGTAGTAGGAGTAGTAGTAGTAGTAGTAGTAGTAGTAGTAGTAGTAGTAGTAACAGTAGTAGTAGTAGTAGTAGCAGTAGTGACAACAGCAGTAGTAGTAGTAGTAGTAGTAGTAGTAGTAGTAGTAGTAGTAATAGAAGTAGTAGTAGTAGTAGTAGTAGTAGTAGTAGTAGTAATTGTAATAGTAGTAGTGGTAGTAGTAGTAGTAGTAGTAGTAGGAGTGGGAGTAGGAGTAGTAGTAGGAGCAGTAGTAGTAGTAGTAGTAGTAGTAGTAGTAAGTGTAATAGAAGTAGTAGTAGTAGTAGCAGTCGTAGTAGGAGTAGTAGTAGTAGGAGTAGTAGTAGTAGTAGTAGTAGTAGTAGTAGTAGTAGGAGTAGTAGTAGTAGTAAGAGTAGTAGTAGTAGTAGTAGCAGTAGTAACAGCAGCAGTACTAGTAGTAGTAGTAGTAGTAGTATTAATAGTAGTAGTAGTAGTAGTAGTAGTAGTAGTAGTAGTAGTAGTAGTAGCAGTAGTAGTAGTAGTAGTAGTAGTAGTAGTAGTAGTAGTAATAGTAGTAGTAGTAGTAGTAGTAGTAGTAGTAGTAGAAGTAGTAGTAATTGTAATAATAGTAGTGGTAGTAGAGTTAATAGGAGACCATGCATCACCATCACACTGACAGGAAGGTATGCATAGTGGAGGGCTCTCTCTAACCTTTCCCTCTCTCTCTTGCTTTGTCTATCCGGTGATTGTGGTCCTCGCGGCGACAAGACGACGGCCTAGGGGACTGCGTTGGATATCTTCGCTCGACCACCCGCGCTCGTCTTGATATCCCGTGATTTCCCCCTATCGTGAGGTAGCCGAGCGGTTCGTTTCTGTGCGCGTCAATACTTCCCTGGGTGTTTAGTTCAGTCCCCGCGCTATCTTCAAGTGTCGGGGTGTCTGCCCTTTTGTATTCACAATAATGCGTAAGGTTTGGCGTCTCCCACACGCGATGGTTGACATAGTCGCGTTTAGCGCCGAACACGGGGTGAGTTTGTGGCGTCTGGCTTGACATAACTAGTGATGTACACGAAATATATTTTGATGTCGGATGGTGGTGTAGTTAGGGATTTTTAACATTGATGTGGCTTCTCGATAATGTCCAATGTTGGCCCAGAAGGTCTAAGCGGAGCGTAGGGAGCGACATCAAAATGTCGAAACGCGACGGTGTTCTCGGAGATGTTTGTTTCCGTGTGTACCGTTCTCTGCTCTTACAGCAAGTCGGACTTGCCCAGTCAGTTGCATTTGAACATTTCCAAGGTTAGGGAGCACACTAGGAGGATAGATCGAACACTTCTTCGTTCGGGGGAACATTCTTTCCACCTCATCATGGCGAACGCAAGGAAGGGGGTTCGACAAGCGGCTTGGGACCGTCGACGGTCCTCAAACGCGGACTTCTATGGTGGTTTCTAACAACTAGGTTCAAACCTCTACGGCGTGAGGGTACAGTAGATGACATCACATTTCGCTTCAGGGGGAAAACAGACTTAATATATGTACTGAGTGCTGGTCGTTCGATTAGAAAGTGCTGTTGTATCGGTTCATCGTCGTGGGTTAAAGTTACTCCCTTGCACTCTGTCTAGTCCTACCACTATCGACATCAAATCAGTTTTAAGATATTCGTGGCCCTCGTCATGAGTCCCCATCGCACTTTTGGTTAATCAAGTGTAATACTACGAGTCTCGTACATCATGTGTGTTGTCTCTAGACCATACACAGGAGTAGCGCGTTCACATACACGCACTATCAACATCAAAACTGCAGACAACAGGGCGTCACACCCACGATCCCAAGACGTCCGAAGTTTCGTCGAAGAAGGGTCAACGACGGCTGAAGAAGAAATGGTTAGGAAACATCTTAACCACGACCCTTCCGTATTGCACGGTACTCGGTGATAATCGCCAGTTACTCTGGCAAGCATTCGTCGCTGCCCGTTTCGCGAAGTGTCTTGTTAATTTGTTCGCATTCTTAATAAGAAGAGTACCAAATAAATGTCGATCTCACCCTACGTAGATTGATCGGCAAGCATTCATTTTTGTCCGACCATTTTCTTGACGTTCCTGGTATAATACGCCAGCCAACGTTTGATCCTGCTTCTGATCGCTAAGACTGTTCACAACATTCCACGTACGTGTGTTAGTTCGTGATATATATACTATTACGGGGGACAATAGTTGGTAGGACCAAATATTGTGGGTAAAAATATCTAAATATATAGGTTTTTGTGTATATCGTGGCTCCTTTTAACTATGGTTCCCCGTAATATCGGCAACGAACGTAGAAAGGAGATATCGCTCACAGAGGAAACTTACAAGAATATCCTTTCATCAGCAGAGGTAGGTACAGATTGAATGACCACAAACAACTCGTACTGGTTCTAGTTTCAAAGACTGGAAGGCTGTAGATACAATTGACCACGAAATTTTGGACAATGTGGACCAGGACAAAATGCACAACAATGAGCGTGGAACGCGGTGTAGTATGAGTGAGGTATCTCCTGCACGAGCTAGATGCGGGGTAGCGATCACATCATGTTTGTGCGTTCTACATATATAACTCCACTACGACTACTGAGTACCACTTGAGCAAGGATTGCGGTGCATCGCGTAAAGGTCTTGCAGATAGAGCAGTTCGCGGTGTGACAGTGGAATAACACGTCTTGTACTCCTGGAACGCCTACCTCAAGTAAGTGCGGCAGTGGTGTACTATCGAGCATAGATGGCAGCGCGTTGCTCCATAGTCACCAAATCTGCGGGTAGTTGCGGCCGTTGTGAAAGAGGGTGGAATAATTGATATACTTTCGTAACCAACTATTTTTGCAAAGCAAAGCCAGCGTCCGGGAACCATACTTGCGGCATGTTAGGGCTGCTCCAACGGAATCTCCAGGAACAGGGGGACTGTGCGTTGCGGACTATCCCCCTAACGTCAACCTGAGGAATCCGGCCAACGTTTCCAGGAAGGTTTGACCGCGGCTCCCTTCTGATAATTCACACCTTATTTTTCGCTGCCACGATCCCACAGACAGAACAGCCACGCCGACCCTGCGACTCTCTCAGGCTACGCAAGACACGCCAACATCGACTAGGCCTACGCCGAAAGGAAAGCAAGTATTCATCCGCTTCCCGCAACTGTTCGAAGAAGCCAGGCCAACACTCGACAGAACGGAAGGAGAAACTCTGTTCGCAATTCTCTAGGAGATAGCAAGGTGAGCCGGCCGGCCCTTAAACGTTGCAGTGATAGGCGAAGACGTGCGAATAATAATAAAGTAGGCCACCCGCACGTACAACAGACGAATGTTTTCTCGTTTGGCTCCGAGAAAGTATTTCTCCGGGTCTGGTATGCCGTTCGCAACGCTAGCGAGTAAACATACAAATATTAACATTTTTGTTTTTCACAATTAATTATCCAGTGCATAAGTATGTCTGCTTCTCGTGTACAAGCAAATATCAACAATGGCACAGACACATTTATTACAGTACGTACACTGCTCGCGTCCCAGTCAGTGCAGACGGCCAATGAAACAGCCAATCTGATGAGCGCCTCCAGGCTGAACGCGGACACTGTCGATTTCGATAATGGTTCCGCGCTTTTCTTAAATGTCTGGAGCTACCAGCGATGATTGCATATATATGCTGGCAAGATTACATAAATGATTCTAGAGCAATCCGATATCGTACGGTACGTGTCAAGTTCTCTCGTTTGTACCGATTTTGATTACGAGACGCTGGAGCTTCCGGTCTTTTGGTGGGGGGGGGGGTTGGGTTGAAAGCCAGCTATGTACGCCTACGGTCCGTACATTGCCTTCGCACACGCAGACGGAATGCTTCGCGTTCGCTACAACAATCCTCGTTCTGTCACTCGGTACGCACGATTTTCCCACCATAAGATAGGTGAACCATACTTGCTCGGGCCCCTCACCGTTTCCGACTGTTTTGTTTTTTATTGGTTTCGCTTGTGTTTTTACAGGTAAGGTGAACCCCATTTGTGTTTCTACGGATCCCAACTAGGGTCGAACAGCCGAACCAAACTCGGTCGCCCAAAAATGACCGTGTTTTCCGCCCTGATCTCGGGCTCCAATACAAGTGGTGTAATAAATACGAGACCAGGACAAAGGACTGATATTGATAGTCGTCCTTGCCGCCACGGCTTTGTCGACCTATCTATGGGCGTTGAGATCCATACGTCTCTGTTGTGGTGTGCAGTCACTACGCACAAAAAAATACGGGTTTACCAGAAGCTTAGAATGTTCGGGTAAGTAAGTGCAACATACGGATGGCTTACTTACGAGTCTGTCTTACTCGTAATACGGTATGTATGTCGTATATCACTGGATGACAATGAGTGTCGATGCTGATAAAGTTGTTCAAATATTAGTGGGAGGCTGTGTAGAGCACCACAGGAAACAGTACGGAGTACGGAATCATACACCTGCCCGTAGCATGCGCACTGCCCCGGATAATGTGGAAAAGACCGGCCTGGCCTAGATCCCTCCTCTCTACTGCTCTCCAGTCCCCTCCTCTCCTCTACACCCCACTTCTCCCCTCTCTTTTCCTCTTGATTTCTGAGCTCAAAATTCTCTCTTTCTACAAAGGCCACATAAACGCCTACGTCCTATTTCAAACCGCCTTTCTATGTGTGTTTTTCTCACAAGGTATATATCAGACAATTCGGTGCAACCTCGGTGAATAGCATCACTTCTCACAGAGACAGAGCCTCGACACAAACAAACTTCCTTTTTTCGAACTGGAGCTTGATGCTAGATAGTCCAAAACTGGTTGTTTGAACGCCTCCTCGTTGCATTTATTTCAAGGTGAAGGGGTTGTGATGTCTGCGGCAGGTAACGGGCGGTAAAATGGGACTTTGTTCGGGAAACCAAGAACATATTCAAACAATTTCCTAAGAAGGTTTATTATTACCAATTTTTAGTACGTAGTTTGTTTTGTACCATGTATATATTTTCCAGCAACGTCGGCGTTTTATCTGGTATTTCACTCCTTTATAGCCGTACACGGTATACTACCCCTAGTGTACCGAACGTATGGAATGGGGGAAGTACCACTGTAAGGTAGTAGCGTGTGTCTTGTAGTGGTTATTACTGCTAGCATCTGTACGTTCGAAATATTCGATTGGCAGCTACTTGGCATAATTCTTGAAATTGTTTTGATATTTTGTACAGAAAAAAAATACCGTAGTGTGAGTAATGCAGGTGGATGCTTCAATCACTGTGAGGTAGAAGCACACTCTGCTGTACATACTAAAATGGCAACCGCTCAGCAGCTATACCACGTGCAGTACATATACTTGTGTACCTGGTAACGAATATTTTCGGCACCTACATTGGTTAACTTTTCATCCTAAAATTAACGCTTCCGGCATTGTTTCTCCTTAGAACCGCAGCCCCGTTTTGGGGACAAACCACTCAGACTATTATAAGGGATTTGCCCCCAAAACACGAGTGCGGTCCTAAACGGGTTAACAGTATCAGGTTGATCACTACCAATGACTTGCTCTCCATTGTAATGTTGGATTTCTCCCATGTACTCACTCGGTACAGACCAGGCACTACGACCGATCGATGCCGTATCACACATCTTGCAACGCAAACACCACCTACTAGTTCTGCTTTCAGGGTGTCGGGGTGATCGGTACCAAAGACTTATTTATATGGAAATACTGGTTTCTTCCATGTACTCACCTGGTACTTATCAGACACTACTACTGCTGCTGCTGGATCCCACATCTTGACACGCAAACGCCCGACGATACTGGAGAAAGAAATCGCACATCATTGATAACGAATGAAAACATTTTCAAGCTCTCATTTGGCCTCTTCATTGTGCACCGCTTGCACACCATACCCCCCGTGGCACACAGGGCAGACTCCGAGCGGCTTACCTCCAAACACAGAGCAATCGAATTTCACCAAATGGCGCGTTTCAACCGGCAACCGCTTTGGGTCAAGCATCAAGATCGATTCGGCCGGTTCTATTGGTGAGACCTACGTAACCAGAAGCGTGTGCGCACATCACGACCAACACAAAATGCTCATTGTTGTGCTACGGTACCTAATCAAAAACAGACCATCGCAGGTTAAAGGCTACCGTTTTTTTTAAGAGGAGGTGGGATATATCGATGCTGGCCGTGATATATCGTGCGTTTATATGAATAATAGGTGTTGGGTTTTTCGTTTTTCCGAGCTCAAACAATACCAAAATATATGAATCGTTTTTTGAAGGGTTTTTCACCAACTGTTAACTGGCAATTTTTGAGGACTGACGGTAGTCATGATACGTTTTCGACTAGCATATACATACTCTGTGATGTGAAAGTACATGCAGAACAGTCTTGTATATATCGAAATCGAACTGTGAGCGCATGCTACGCTCCGACATCTCTGGGGGTCCTTTTTTTTTAAGGGCCTCCAAATCGCCATACGCTGGCGTGAAAAACATTGGATGATTTGCTCGACGGACAATCCCAAAACCCAAGTACAGGTAGGTATATTGCGAACCCCACGGCAACGAAAACACAGTATCAAAATGGTTTCGGGTCGAGGGCTCAAATCCGTCAACGTTTGTTAGATCTTAGCAAGCGCTACCTCAATCGTGGCACGCGGCTACGGAGATCGAACAAAACAAGAACAATCGGAGCCGGGAAATAACTGTGTGCTAACCTACCGTTTGTCGGTATGTTTGTCTGTCTGTCGGTCGCGTAGGTTTGCTTAGGTTGGCGCTACTTTAATTCTCAACAATGTACTATTCGTCCTCCCCTATCGAAATAAGTGTTCCATCAAGTGGGATAGGAAGACGGACACTCTGGGCATGACCAATCGTAGGTGCTCCAGACGGTTACCTCATGCTGCGACCTTCAAAGCTAATACCTGTCAACATTCCAATTTCACGTTATCATTGACGCAGCCCCACAATAAATCTACTCGTGAAAACACCATTCACCAAAAGGACCGACCACGATGTGACTTAACTTACTTCATCCCGCGAACTTGGGATGATTCCAGGCGCAATATCGTTACCTCCCAGGAAATATGGGACAGCGGAACACTTGTCGGGGGGGCGGGGGTCTGCACCTGCCCACAACCGTTTATTATAGCAGACTTAAACCGGCATCCATCAGGACTGCCAGACGGCGTTTATTCGCCGGTCAATCAGCCGGTCCGTGCGCACTGTAGTGTAGGACGGCCGGTGCTTATGGGCTTGCCGCTCCTGCTCGGAGTGGGTGGGCATCCGAACATCGTCCAACCCATCGGTTCGTTAGCAAGCTGGGAGGTGATTTCGGAGGCATGGGAGTTTCACTTCGACAACGCCACCAGAAAGAAATACTGGTACAATATTCTCACAAAGAAGGTGAGTTGTTGGACGATGCGCGCGCTGAAGGACAGCGCCTAGTCTATGTCCAAAATGTATATGTCGTCTGTTGACTGCAAGAGAATGAACTCGAGATTTGCCAACTGTTCGTAGCACGAGAGGAGCAGAGGTGCGTGTTGCGGCGTGTAAAGCCTTTTCGAGTTGTGATATATCACTCCCCTGCACCGGTACCCAATGATCTTCCCCTCTCGCCGGGCGTCCTGTATCACCCCAGGTAGGACGCTGAGAAAAACAACGAGGTGGAACCTGCTAAACGCTCCCATGTGAATGCTTAAAGTATATCAAATGGTACTGCAACAATATTGCGTAGCTCGTTACTCTTTCGATTTCGTGCCCGTCGGTCATTACTATGTTCTTGACCAACCGTAGGGTGGAATGCGACCTCGAGCCCTGGTCGCAAGACAGTAGTTGGGATTCATTAGCGAGCAAGGCCACCAGTCACAGGCTTCGGGTCGCACGGATATTGTCCGGGGTGACGACATTCTTGGCAATCACAAGGAATGGCTTAGTTCGACGGAACACTCTATCAATACATGCAGTCAGCAGATTTTGTTAGCTTGAATTCAGACGTTTGAACGATATTGCCCTCGCAATCACGCAAGGGCCCGCGCCCGGTTATGGAGGCTCTTTATACGGTCGCTCGAGACGTTGAACAATATTGCCCTCGTAATCACGCAAGGGCCCGTGCCCGGTAATGAACGTTCTCTATAAGGTTCCTCACCGACCGAAATTGATATGGTGTCCTGACGCCGGCAAGGGTACAATTAACCACGACTTAGGCTAACTGGTTTGACTAGAAGAAGTGGTAGATCAACTATAAAGGGGCAACCGCTGGAGATCGCTGTAGTATCCGTTTTGGCTTGACGTGCACATATATATATATATATATATATTTATTGATCTGCGTCAAAAGCTTGTCCATCGGAATTCACGTCGCGTATCGTATAGGTCAGGTGTGTGGGGGGGGGGCGATACAGGTTCAGGTTTAGAGCTGCGATGATCATTCATAGTTGGATAAGATGTTTGCCAGTCCCTGTGCGCGGGGATATCACTGTAGACAGTTGATTGTACAGTAGCAAGGGATAGTCTTACCAAACCTAAAAGGAGTTTTAAGACTGTGAAAGTAGGGCCCTGTCGGTTCTTAATCTAATGTTCTACGTACACATACAGAAAATGAGAGTTCGGCGGTTCTAGTGTAATGTGGGGGCATTATACTTTTATTATTATAGAGTTTAGCCCGAATTCGAGGCTCCCACGTCACCTCAAGGTATAACGCGGAATTCAACAGGGACACATCTGTGAATACGACTGCTGCACGCATTTCGTGCGTGTGCCTACGTACGTATTATGCCCAACAATACATAGCATACTCGTGAGCGGCTAGGGTTTGTAGAGCGCCTAGACACGAGGGGCGCCGTGGTGGTTCATAAACGTGTTTCTCGAAAGTGACACCTCGATCGCACGACGCTTCTGTGCCGTTCATGATGATCCCGGTATTTGACGGCAACGGGGATGCCGCTAATCATTGATCGCCGTTGTGCACTAGAATGACGCGCCCCCCCCCGGTTCCGCCCACCCCCATCCTTTCGATCCGCCCCCAACCCAGAGCACGTGGGATAACCCCAAGGACAAGACCAAGAAGCGACCCCCGCCGCCACCGACCACACCACCCCCTCCGATGTCTGAAACGAGGGAACAGGAGCAGTGGTATAAAGTTGAGGACGGCAAAGGAGGGAAAATTTGGATGAACGAGGAAACGGGAGAGCAACAGAAAGGCGTACCCGACTGCCGTAAGAAGTACAGGTAGATACAAGGGGCGAGTATGGAGACTCGAAGTAGCCAAGACCCGAAAGAGGCTACAAATATGGGAATTGTACCTGAAGGAGCGTGTACGTATTTGGAGGGGTAAGGTTTTGTAAAGACGCGGTATAACTGACGGTGCCCCTCGCCTCAGGAAATACCCACGTCACACTCTATACTTGCAACAACATAAATGCAGGCCGATGTACGGCAGACGTTACCCTTTTCGGGGCCGACTGAACTATCGTCACTGGGATCCTCAATTTCAAAGCTATCGTAAATACCATGCAATTCTTATTATGGCGTTGTTATCCGGTATGTGCGTGGGCCGTGGGATTATGGATCATGGGGCGCATCTTGCAAGGTTCGTCTAACCGGTTGCCGGATCCCCTGATGTGACACGTTGAAACAAACCGAAGTGACTGATTGACGTAGGTGCGTTTTTTCTCGTGCACGAGTCAGAAACATTAGCGCACGCGATTGCGCATCAGTTCGCAAGTATGTGCCTCCTATACGAAACGTCGATGTTGAAGTGAGGCACAGAGCTCCACAAGCCAGGAAGGGTCGAAACTGTAGTCCTCCTTCTGTATAGTAAACGAGGACGCCGATTTGTTGGGGGGTTTTTTTTCGACTTTAGTCGGAGGGGTGGGGGGGGGGCGGCAAATTTTTCGTTTGAACTAGGAGGCATACGTTGTTCGACATATATATCTCTGGTTTCTCTAGGAGCGGTACCAACGTAATCCTCGATGACTATTAATAGTGCCCTTGCCACTTTCGAAGATCAGTCACGATGAATGGTTGTAAGGATTTTTGTAGGCGTGATCGCAGAGTAGCCATACGTGTCGGTGGTAATGTCAACACGATTCGCGAAAAATGTATTGTGAAAGAAAACGCGACTGATTCGCCGTTTATACTTGCGGATGTCGTTGCTGCGGCGGATGAGGTTTGCGCCTCTGTTTGTGGGTTATGGGTCAAACAACGAAGGACAGTGTACCATTCAGCATGTTTCGAGCAATATCGCATGGTCCCATCTGTCTGTTTTGCTCGTTGTGAAACCGTTTTCGACCGATGCAGGCTCAGCCTTTGTGCAAGCGAAACAAATTCACGAACATCGGCGTTATTGCCGGTGACGTCCACTCAGATTCAACGTTAGAGTTGCAGGAGTAAACGGAGAGTGTCGTGGGTGTTTGTTAGCGAGCTGTCCTCACGGGACTGTGATGTCCGCACGTGATTGTGACGACGATGTGCTAGTCTAAAGTCTTCACCTACAGTCTAAAGATCAACTTAAGTAGTTCGTGTGACTTGTGAGGATATTAGTGTTTAAAACGCAACTCAGTAGTCCGCCTGGTGTTCGTGTTGTGAGAGTATGTAGGGCGGCTTGACTCGGCGCGAAACTGTCGCGACAGGCTGATAAGACGCCTGTACTGAAATACATTAATTTAGAGTATAATTGTCTTCCACCCTAACCTGAATTCAGAAATACGTATCTCCTCCATGATCTAGTGATGCATAGCCGCCACCATTCGCTAGAAGCTATGCATGGTGTTGAAGAGTAGGGTTATCCGGGCTAAACGTTGAAGAACACGAGGGGGGAACATTAGTGTGAACGATGCGGGTGTTACCTTCCTCGGAGGATTTTGCAAGGCTCACACACAGCGGCTGGGTTTACCATACAATCCATTGTGCTTAAGAAAGCTCCCGGCGACTACTCGAAGTACGGTACGAAGGCTTCCTCTTCTCTGGCCATGCAGGCTTTCGCTGACTTTGCTCTTCAATGTCCAACCGCCCCAGTATGATAGGATCCAAGATACATTGAACACCTTTTGTCCATACATACCCAGCACATAGGGGTGTGTGTACGTGTCGGACTTGGAGTACAGTCTGAACATCGACTGTTTGAGCCCCTCCAGCAAGCAGCCTACGAAATATTTGCAGGAGGTCTCTCCTGTTCTCATCCCACGAGTCATTTCCTCCTGCAACATAGCTCGTGGAAGTCGGACCTTCGTCTTGTCGTAAGGATTCAGCTCCTTTATGTAGCCAACGTCCGGACCATGACTGTTCACGACAACATCCTGTACGTCTTAACGAATTTACTCTGCTTACTTAACGAATTTACTCTGCTTACACGGATGTTGGTCAATAGTTTGTCGGTTTGTGGGAGACATCCGGAGCGTGTATTCCACTGGCACGCAACTGCCAAGTACGCACAAGAGAGCACACAAGCCACTGCGGGTGGGGACACTGTTGGTATTCCCGCCGCCGGCGTATCGGACTCCATCTGGTTGTCTTGGTATATCGAGGTGATTACACCACACAGTCGTTCTACGCATTCGCTTTTTAAAAAACTCTGAAAACGCATTATTTGCAGATCGACGGCCAATCAATCCGTGATACCGACCCTTGAAGCGCATTAGAAACTTACAAAAACATAGAAACAGGTAAAGCTCCCGTCAATCGGAAATTCTCTGTCAAAACTTTACGTACACTATCACTATGGTTGTAGCATGGATAATGGTCTTGAGAGTATGCTAGGGTGATGTGTGTGTCGAGGCTTTGTCTCTGAGAAGAGGGATGGCAGAGGTAGCACCGAAATCCCTATAAAGATCAATCGTGAACGATACAATCAAAAACGGTTTGAAAAGGTGCGCCCATATGGCCAATCAATGTGGAGAGAAGACTGATATAAGAGAGCAATAGGAGACGAGACGAAGAGAAGAAACGTGGGCAGGAGACGAGGGAAGTAGTTATCGTGGGCGTGGGCCTGACATGATCATCTGCACTGTATGTGCTGTTGTACTGGCCGACAGTCTGTCCTATGAAAACAATCCTTGGTATGTACTTTGTATGGTGGCAAGCTTCAGTAGATGCCCCGCACTATTATTGCCGATCTCTCGACAAAGAGTCACCCCACGGTAGGGATTGCATTGTTTGGGCCAAAGGTTCCTGACCAATTGAGTTCCTTACGTGAGGATCAACCAGTTAGGAAGAAAAACATTAGAATATATTCGTGATAGGGCTAGCACATACAAGTGCTGGGTGGGTGGCACGAACCAATTTCTTGCAAGTACTGTATCCGGTGAGATATTGAGCTCCTAATGGGAGGGGCTCAGCATCGTCTGGGTCACCCCTACTGTGGAATGGCTCCAAAGGGGAGTTGAACATGCAATGTGTCGAACAGCGAAAGGGAAATAACTACCGCACTTGGTGTCCACCCATTTATGCTCACATATTCAGCTAATAGCTTTATTTTGCGGCGAGACTTTGCGTTCGTAGACTTCTATTCGTCATCTATCTATCTGCTACCTTTTTTTATTTAAGTTGCTTGCTTTGTCCGGAAATTGGTATTTCAACAACGGGGGAATAAACCAGCACACCACGTACTAGCCACGAACTAATTGTAGACTGCAGAAAGGGCCCGCGGTCACTACACCAATTGAACGTCGGGTGTATTCACCTGTAGCGCGGTCATGGTACGAAGATATTGTGGCAATGGGTTCGCCCCGTTATGGTCGCTAAATATTTATTCGACGTTCTACAGCGATCGGTACATACTCGGTCATTGATATTTCACCATATACCCAAATATTGTTTTGACGTCATCGCATGTATGTGTGGGTGTTGCAGTCGCCTGATGTCACCCCTGCATCTCTTGTCGAAGCGGCAAAGCCTCGACAAACATTATTCCAACAGTTTACGAGCATCGCACCACATAACAAAGCCACTGGATTTGCGAACTATACATGTAAATATATGAGTACCGCAGGTTGGTATATCCAAGTAGTTTTAATTGGACATATGATCGGTATCGACTCTGCGGCGAAATATCGCCAGTGAACGATCATATCAAGGGCATTCAGGAGGGACTACTATCCTTACTCTGTTTGATACAATCTATGTTCGTGTGAACCTCTTCGACATGTGTTTCTGCAGTCGTCCCCAGATTGTTGTCCGGGCAGATGTTTGATGACATACTAATAATTCTCAACTCGGAGGTGCCAATGACCGTGCGGCGACACGGTCCAATGCGATGACCTGATGGTGCAAATGTACGAGTTGCATGTTATTTATCCTTACGCCATACACGTTTCGACGCAAGGCCTGTCGGGGTGACTTCCAAGCAGTTCATGTCAAATCTTGGTCGCAACGATTGTACCACAGCACCGAAAACAACAAAACAGACATGAGCTTCAAGAACACCAGCAGAAAAACAGGCGTAGGAAATGTGACACCTCACGAAACCTGATAACAACGAAGAGACTACGACGGCACCCCATGTATACACAACCTACAACGGCACGCACTTGACAAAACGCACATTGACGTTGGTCATGATACAAACTAAGGGTACATCAAGCTCCACTCTATCTTGCTATTAGAGCACAAAGTTGACTTCTTGAGCACAATATATAATACAGTAGTTAGCTTGTGTACAAGATATCACTTCCGGCTAAACTTCCTCGCCCCAACGTAGATGCCCCCAAATCTTGACGGTGGTAATTCACGCACGGAGAAACGCCCCGTTGGTTTAACGCCGGACGTTGAGTTTGCAAGGCTCGGAAAACACACGGCAGGCTTTTGCTCCTGACCATCTGCTCGCGTCAGGCACGGGAATGGATGTTAGCGCTTCATCTGAAAACATCTCCATACCCCAATATAGTTCGCGAAAGCCTCCCGCCTTACTGTTTGGCCGGCGTTGTACCACACCATACAGTGATACCTTGAAATAAATCTGTAGCACGGATGGACGCATTGCAGACGAGCATATCTTCCACAAAAGTTGGTCAAACGGTAGGCCAGAAGCATTAAGTCCTTCTCTGGCTACCACAAAGATTAACGGTCATTTGTATGCACGCCGGCTAAGACAGAACACCGATATTGAGATATATCAATACGGAAACACTAGAGATTCTAGACGTCAAAATTTTCAACGGACCCTTCGCTGAACAGTCCCGCCAACAGTTTCACAAACTTTTGTTAACCTGTTTTTAAACCAGTAGGGAAACAGGTTATCAGCACAACCCATTTCAACTGCCGCCAGCCGAACACAATAACTAATCTCGTACCCGAGGGCCGAGAAATCGGCAACAAAATAAAGCTGGTGATCAAGATCCTTGATGAGGGCAGCCTTCGCTTTGCGGTGTTAGATTTCGAATAGAGGAAGAACGATGCCTAATCCCTGACGTCACAATCACCGCCGTGCTCCAAACAGACCAACTCTACACTCCTGGCTGTGCCTTTAAACACATAGTAACCTTTTTGTCTTTCCCGGCCTTTTTCCACGTGCCGGTTGACGAACGCAGTCACCAAATCATCCTGCTATGATCAGTGTATAGTTTAAAGGGCGTTCTATAAGAGAGTTGCCAGCCTAGTGGCATCTTTGATACCGCCATGCCAACGATCACCAGAGGCGGTTCAAGCGAAACGATCGGTCCGAAGCTGCCTTCGAATAGTCTGGGAATATCATCAACGTCTCCTATCCACCCGAAATACTAACGACGGCACAAATGTGTCGCTCGCACGAGGTCTACCGGGTTTCCACGAGTGATCATAGTCTTGTTTCCCGGAACATTCCAGACAGTAATGGCCGGTCAAGCCTGAGTTATGCAGACACACCCCGAGCTCACCAGATTTGTTATCCTGTTATGTCAGTACGGGTTTCCACTGTTGTTGTCGTCGATGTACTGTACCCATAACCCGGTGATCGATCCAGTATTTGGGTGGAATCGCGCTGTCCGTGCGACGTTCGGATCCGCACGGGTCGACAGACCTTGCAGAGAAGGTTTCCACTACCTACCGAGTTTCTTCTGATAATATATCTTGTGGCGCCTGGATGTAGCACAATATGGCAAGAGCACAGCAGGAGGGCGTTCACGATATGTGTGCTCAGTGTAATTCGCTATTGGGGCGATGTGAGGGATACGCTTCACAGCGCACCGCTTAGCAGCGTGTTTGTGGTTTAACGGGACGAAATCGATTTGTGATGTATTTGGCACCGTCCAACCTAGCGTATTTCGGAGTGGATACATCGTTTTCCCCAGTGTTGTTGTTGTTCTCACATTAACTCACCATAAAATGCAGTTCGTGGTCGCAGGACAGGCTCCAATAATACCTCTGGAGTGGAAGAAACACCTCGGTAGTGAAACAGAGGCAAAACACAAAACAAGCATACGCACTCCACCACTACTAGTGACTGCGGACACCAGGGAAGCAAAAGGGAGACTATTAATAGCAGACAAAAGCCTGAAAAAGAAGATGAAGCGAAACAAAAAACAAAACAAAACGAACAACAGAAGCAGGTAGGTAGGAAAACAAAAAATGTAAGATTTGGTGAGTATCCGTCGCTGTGAATGTAACAACAAACAGGACCACATGCTAAAAACAAATCAAAAGGCAACTTTGGCGCTCTTTTGATAGGCATATATTCATGAACAATATCGACCGAAATCATTTGAACGTCCGCCACAACAAATAATTGTCACCCACAGATTTCTGGTTTTGATACTACGGCACCATTACATCGGTCCAAGCGGCAACACGCGGAGCCAGATGTAAAGAAGGACTACACGTCCTTCAGTTGTGTTCAGGGATGCTACCGACGATCCGCTGCATATGGGCAATACGCGACAAGTACAAGTGTGTAGACGATCATCTCAAAGCCCGACTATACCGGCGGTCACATGTAGAGCGTACACCACGCACACGTGCACGTATAGTAGTCGACGTGCTTCATGCTCTCACCAGCATCTATCTGGCTCCGAACAGGTCGTGGCCCTAAACCCGCGGGCCCATCACGGGTGCTGTTGACATGGTTTCTCTTTGAACGCTGCCTATTATACAGGATACCTCTCGTTCGAACCTTGTCCGGCGACCCAGGTACAGCACGGGAAACGAACGGCAGCAACGGAGACACCGGAGAAGACCGTAAGTAATAACGGTGTGGTTCGAGGCGCTTTATGATAGAGGTACACTCCAAAATTTTCAGAGACTCCTTACTCCTCACTTGAGGGTCTCCATACCTCACCCGAAAACTGACTACAGCGAAATTCAAATTGCGTCACGATGAATAACCTCATGGCCCCAATATACGAACACGTCATTTTTCGAAACAAGGCTTGGCATTGCGACGGTTTTGGATTAAGAAGCCCCCTCATTCTGAATACGTTTCAGCTGAAATGTGCTACATCTATCGTAAAAAGCGTCGTTTCATATGTTGGCCGGGAAACTTGAACGGTGGGGGTACCGGGTGCTCGTCTTATGATAAGCTGGCAAAACGGAGTTTCATTGCTACTTTGATAGTCGTTGACCGCTGCTATATAGTCGACAAGTAAGGAGGTTGGCTGGTATTGCAGTGGCCATATATAATATATACTGTCATTCATTATCGTACAGAGGGCCTATACCATAAACGCAGAAAGTGGACGTCGGTTAGAAATATGTGTATGGCTTCGAGGCTCAAACACGCACGACGTTGCGACGGTCAACGATGGATTCCCAAGCGTTCATGGACAAGGTTGGAGCTTCTGACGGGTACAATGGAACACTGAAGTGCTTACAGCCCTGGTCATATCGAATGGTCCGGATCTACTCCGGGGTATATCATTGTTTCGACGGAAAGGGTTTGGTGGCTCGTCCGCTGCGGTGAAATACCCCTACATGGAGCACTTACACCGTGGAAGCCGATTATGGTGACCCCACACACGTCGTTCGATTCGCTGCCATACATTGATCCCCAAGATATTCACCAACACTCCTGTATGTACTTGTAAGCACAGAGAAGCTAGGATCGGAATCTACAGATTATACCGAGGCACACCTGGTAGTGCGCACTGTAAATCATGGGTAAATACCTTCAGTATGCCTCCGGGACCGGTAGCATAGGTGTATGGATTATGTCTGAAGTAACATTATTGGAATTTATACGGGGTCATGAGTCCGTAGCCGAAGATTTAACAGTGGTTGCGGCCAAACGTTTAATAGGGGTATCCCCTGTTTTCCTTTCGGCTGAGTACTAGGGCCCTTCACTGTTTTGTTTTGTAATTGCACGGATTGCACACACAAAGAAAGGGTCTTTCTTTGTTTTCAGCTCATTCTACGTTTTCTCAACATCAGATTTCACCTTCTGAGCAAACCAATCAATCAGCAGTGTGGCCTGGGAACCCCACACCATGTCGTCGTCTTCTCTTCCATTGACGTTTCTCGTACAAGTTCAACCAACAACGGTGACTGAGTTTGCTTCAAAGGTCGACTGCTGTGCATTGACCTGCCATTGCCCATCGGATCTAGACATACCCATCGGCTACGAGCTAGTGCACACGCCATTGGCCGACCGCAATGCTCAACTATCCTTTTGTATTTCGGTCGTTTTATGTTTCTCGCCCGAGGCACACCCCAGAACTGTCGACATCATCAGACAACAAGCTAATAATACTATCAACGTTGTTAGAACCCCGCCTAGCAGCAGAAGAAGTCGCCGCGGGCCACACCACGCGCATGTCGCAAGTCTGCGTAGGGCCGTGGCTACGGTAGTGCCTGGTATAGATTTTTCGGAGTCTTCTGCCCGTCATATATATATATATCAACATCACTTCTTCATTTTCTGCTGTGCTGTTGCGTATGGGTATTTCTGCGGTGTGTCTTGCGCGCCACGAAAATAAGTACGAGGCCATCTTGATGTCTTGCTAGTAGGATGGTCACGATGCTCATATATATTTGGACTTGAAGGGGCGGGGCCGATCCTCCCACAGATCACGCACCTTTTTTTTTGTTCACGTTTTTCTCTAAAACTATTTTTTGTATCGTTTATATATCAACCCGGATACCACCGACGACAAACAGCACGTGAGTGGTGCAGGGCGCGTGCCAGCCGGTTATGACGCTATACACGCCTGCCACCCAACCGCCGGGCAAGAAGATACATCACGCGGGTGCTAGGGTATGCCCGCTGTGTATTCCTGTGGCTTCCAAGAACAATATTCCTAGAACAATATCATATTTACAAGGCGCTTCGCTCCGCGGGCGGCGTACGTTGCCCTCTACGCTCGCTCAGGAAGAAAAAGCACATCGGATTACGCGAAGCGGACAGAAGGTCGATGATTGAACATATTTTTTTATGATTGTTGTAGTTGCAACTTGGCGACTTGATACTGCCAAGAGTCACATGCCGTACGTACATACCCCAGATAGGGTACTGATTTTCTTCTTCCGATATGCTGTATGATATGTACCTGGTATGTACGCACGTGCGAGAAAGCACAGCACGGCACAGCAGCAGCACCGCAAAAACAATGAAAACGAAACCGAAAATTTTGGAAAGAGAAAAAAATTCCCATCCCCTCTCATGTAATAATTGTCTGCCCCTGGAACACCTTGCACCAGTCAAAGAAGAAATGAAATAAAAAAATGAACAGCAGAGCTTCTCTCTCAGCCTCGTACGCCGCCCGCCCCTCTGTCGACCACCTCGCCACCGATTGGGGCCGGGTAAAGCTTTCCTCCCTCTCTGTCACAGTGATCCCCGTTGCCTGCCCCGCGTGAAGCCCGGTGCTCACCGTGACCCTCGTTCGCCAGCTCGACGATGTCGGTGGCCAGACGGGTGTTCGTCTATTTGGTGGAGTTCAGGGTGGTCGCAAAAATAAGCACCGCTTGAATGTAAGCTTCCAACCCCGAACGACCTTTATGGACTCGTACATACTAAGCCTATTTTTTTAGATGATGGCAAGGCAGAGCCCATTCGTGCTTCCCTTGTGTCTCGAGGCACACACGACGCCTAGCCACGAAAACCGCGACCGCGCTCCTTGCAACCCCTCCTCTACCCGCCAGCATCCGCCGACACCCGCGACGGCGCTGGGCTCGCCAGCGTCGCCGTGTTTCGACTACTCACACGCACACGAAACGGAAGAAAAAAGAAAGAAAAAAGAATTGAAAGTGCAAAAGAAATTTCAATCAGCCGGTGAAAAGAAGGGAAAGAGAGCCTCCCAAACCGAGAAAAAAACGAAAAAAAACAAAATCGACGTTTTCTTTTTCCGAGTTATTTTTTATATTGTTTCGGGAAAAAAGTGTGGCACGAGAAGCAAGCACTCAAAGAAAGCAAAGAACGCGAAGAAAGCAAGGATCGTAGAAGCGACAAAAAATCGTGGGAGACTCGCTGAGCGTGAAGCAGGTGCTTATGATCAAGTGATTTTAGGAAAAGGGTTAAGTATGTGTATGTATACGTATGTTTGTCAAATTTTCGTACTTTTGCCAACTTGTTTCTCTTCGTACGAGCACTTTTCAGCAAAACACCAAGAGAACCCGGGCACATGGAGCCCGGTCGGAAACAGTGGTCGAGGTCTCGGCGCGATCCGTACACTCTGGAGCGCGTGGCAGGTGCTCAAAGTTTGTTTTCAGGCGGGGGTGGATAAGACGACTTCTCTGGTTTCAGCACGAGAGGCCATATTTTGTACGTACGCATCGGTAAAAATATGTTGTCTGTTTTCTCCCTAGGCTCTTACGAGCTGTGCGCACACAGTTCAGACATATACCAGGTACACAACAGACAATATGCACAGGCCCCATTGCTCAAATGCTGCCACCCACACGCCGTGCGTGTGCGACACACCCATTTTGCGCAGTGATGCTGTGGCTGGTTTTCATCCGTCCGTGTGTACCCAGGCTGGTATTTCCCAGTACATTTTTTGTGTTGTTGCACAGAGCACAGACCACCTCCCAGACAACAATATCGACAGAGCACAGAACTTGCTTACCTCCAGCCTCCTACACTACCACAACCCTGCTACCCGGCAGCAGCAGCTGCTGCAGCAACAGCAGTGGGCACACCTTGCGCGTATCGATGATCGTACTGCGCAAATTGCTGTGTGTCGTCCAACATTGCCACTGCTCCAGCCGTGCTCAGCACAGTGGGGCGGCAGCAGCAGCAGGCAGGGTATTTCGCGCATGTATGTATGTGGAAGATCCGCGCTGTACTCCCAGTACTACTGACTGTATGTAGTGTTCGTTGTTGTTGTCAGCGGCATTGACCTAACTATATGCACGCGTATCTTCCGCAATGTGTACGGCAGTTTTTGCTCGGTACCGATCATCCCCGATATGTTCGTCGACTCGAATTACGGTACAACAAAAACAAGTCGCTCGTACAAGGATCGTGTACAGCAGCGTTCGTACGAAACATACCGACAGTAGTAGTTATTGACTGGAGTGTGTCATACACTGATGGCCGATAGATCCTAGAGCCAGTTGAAAGGGGATCAGTACACGTACGTTCCTTGATCACAGCGCGCGTATCTTCCGCTGTCGTAGAGGTATCAGACCACATGGCAGTACTATTGTATACGCAGTCAAACAAGCTACTCTCTCTGCTGTATGAGATCCTGCAATGTGTTTTAGATTGCGTAAAATACACGATGCGCCAGAGGTACGAGCACTACTCTAGCATACGTGTCATACCGCTGTCGATAAAACGATCGTGTCGGAAGTTCGACTCGCACCATCCACGTATTTGTTTTGTCTTCACTTTTGACTGTTTTGTACCAGTACATCCACCTATTAATAACCCTTCGACAAAATGCTGTTGTTGTAGGTACTTCCTAGTCTCCACTCGCAGTGTTTCGGGGGGTTGGTACTCCACATACTGCGAGTTTGACCGTCTGTGTACCGTGTCGACAAATTCTCAGGCCCATTGTTCGGCACAAACCACTCACAGATAGTCCTATTTGGTCACAGAAGCTGTCGGACGCGTGCACGTGATACACGCGTGGTCTACACAATAATCGTTGAGGAGAAGCAAATAAAATACTAGTTACAATAAGCCAAACACAACACACACCAGGTGGATCAATACCTTTCTGTCAGAGACCCCACCACATGAATCACACACAGGAGGTAAGCCGCACCAAGATTGTCACCGGCTGCACCACTCACATATAGACAGGCAGTATCATTAACATCAAAGCCTGGGCCGTATCATTAACATCATCGACTGCTCCCGGAGGAGCAGCTCCATCTCTCCATCCACGAGGCATACTAAATAATGCCCCGACACATAATACGAAAACCCACAATATATGAAACCCCCAATATCCGCAGACCCGTATCAAGCTACCGCATACCACAAACAGCCCCCCTATTCGGTGCTCGATACGATAGGTCTCGAATATCTCATCACCAATTGCCAGGTAAAACGGCAGCCCCAAATTCCATCCTTCATCGTTGCCAAGGTAAAACGGCAGTCCCAAAATCCAACCTTCAGAATCGCCAATGAAAAACGGCAATCCCGATACAAAATCTCTCAATATCGATTCCAGTAGAGACCTCCTAAAATATATCAAGACAGTAACTATGAGAAGGAAAAAAATCCAACAAACGTAAGTATGTTGGTAAAACCTTCAAACAAAATCAATAACACCGTCTTCACATAGATATCGTACCGCCCGATAGTATCGGCCCCCCTGTTTCGCACTCTGAAAGAGCAGAACAACAGAACGTCTCTGACGTAAGACATCTCAAATCGAACTATAATAGCCCCCCTGCTTCTAGTAGGTGCTCACGCTGGGAGTATGCAAACGTCAACAACAAACTGCATCTGAATTTAAAAGTACTGTGGATACTAGTAATTTTGGGTCCCCTGTACGTTGTGCATACTTAACCAATAGCCAACGGGTACGGCACAATTCATCAAGACCATCGGCATACCCTATTGGCGTATTAACATTACTCAACGCATGAGTACATCCCAATACTTTCTCCAATTCCCTACAAATCACTCTTCTCCGTTCTCATCACCCAATACCCCAAAATATCCGAAACCAAGAAATAAACGAAAGAAATCACCCCAAATTCATCACAAAGTCAAGCCCGAAACGAAACATCTCAGCGGGCAACGGTTTGATGAGAAAGTCGGCATGCTGCTCTGCCGACCGTACGTGTTGATCTCAGACTCCCCGTTAAACACATGCCTTAGACATCTACATCCAGTAGAGGAAAGCGATGAACAGACATCCGCGCACAAAATCACTCCACCAGAGACAGACCTCCGGTCAGTACCCTTGCGTGCATGGTCCGCATCCACTTATGAGCTCACTCCAACTGAACTGCATTATCTGCGATAGAAAGTCTTCGTCGTGATACCGAGTACAGCTACTATGACACTCCAACTGAACTCCACTATCTGCGATAGAAAGGCTTCGTCGTGTTACCGAGTACAGCTACTATTCCCCCCCCTGCTCGGTAGACGACAAAGCACTCAGCAAAAAAGTTGCGATGTCATTACGACTCCAAAATACCTCAACCATAAAATAAAAAGAAACAAACTCACGTCCAAACCCCCCACAACCCCACCTCTCAACCTCCGTCTCCTGCTCCCTACAATACGGATGCGACACTTGTCTTCCGCCGCGGCTGCATGTTGCCGCGACATGGACTACATCTCGCAAAGACGCAGGGTGCAGTGGGCAGTATCGGGTGGGTCAGCGTCAGACATCAAGCCAGATCGTGCCAGAAACCGAGGTTACTCGTTAGATAACGAGTCACATCATTATGCACTATGTCTACGAGTAGAATCATGCCATCAACCCCCCCCTCATGATTTCACTCGAAACAATAGTGACAAGACAACGTCAGTACCGATTTCTATTCATAGTTCGTCTTCCTCATATTCAAGTGGGTGATTGGCAACGCAGGTACGTCCGTTTTGCCATTACAACTCGCGGCCTGGGTAAACACAGCAGTATGGAATCAGGTAGCAGACGTGGTGCGGTTCCCTCATACCCTCTGGTTAATATACGAGTACGTGAACAGCAGCTGCGGTGGAAATGTTTCTGTCATATAAGACATACCAGGTATCAGGTACACCACGCCTTCCGTAATATTGCACACTTCATTTGAGAACATACCAGCCAAACACAAAGAAAGCACAGAAAAGGACAAACAAAAAAGAAGAACAAACAAAAAAGATCCAGTCCACCAAAACTAAAGTGGGTGACACTGGAAAAATATTACATGCCTGTTTCCCAGGGTCGAACGGGAAATCTCGCTTGCCGCTGCTGCTGCCGCTGCTAGTCCCCGCCCCCTCGTAATAATCCCCGTTTCCCCATCTGCCACCATACCCCCCCCAAACCGAGCCAGATCCGTATTCCCAGCCACTCGGTGCCAGCCTCGCCCATATGAGTCTCCCCCGGTCGAAGAGGTACGTTGACCCCCCCTTCTGACCGGAGTTGCGCACCTCGGACAGAGCAACACCAAGCTTCACGACCTTAGGCTCAGCATAACCAGGGCCCACCATCTCGGACACAGCAACACCAAGGTCCACCTCCTCAGGCTTAGCATCACCGAGATCCACCACGTTAGACAAAGCAAGACCAAGCTCCACCTCAGACACAGAAAGACCAAGCTCCACCACCTCGGACACGGCAACACCAAGCTCCACCTCGGGCTTAGCATCACCGAGCTCCACCATGTCGGACAAAGCAACACCAAGCTCCACCTCGGACACAGAAAGACCAAGCTCCACCTCGGACACAGCAAGACCAAGCTCCACCTCGAACACAACAAGACCAAGCTCCACCTCGGACACAGCAAGACCAAGCTTCACCACCTCGGACGCGGCAACACCAAGCTCCACCACCTCAGGCTTAGCATCAACGAGATCCACGACGTTGGACAAAGCAACACCAAGGTCCACCACCTCAAGGTAATCCTGCTGCAGCACAGACGTTACACGCAGCTCTTCAGCATCACAGAGCTCGTTCGGTGGAGGCTCGCGTCGGCAACTCCACACCACATCGGTTGAGTAGCTCGTTGCCGAGCTTGTCGCTGTCGGCTCCACCCGTGGCTGCTGGGGCGCCGGCGTTCCAGCCTGCGGCGTACTGTAGTAGTTCGGCGCGTAGACGACAGCAGGCTGGGCAGTGATACACTGCCTGGCCATGCGACCATGAAAGATGAAGTCGTCGCACACACTGTTGGGTGCAAGGCAAATCACATCCCTATACCCTCGGGCGCCACACCGTGCCCACATGTAGGATCCGTACATCGACGCTGCTGCAGGCGGAGGGGACTCAGGCTGATACCAGACGCGATCGGTGTTACCAGCCGCCCCAGTGCACCACTCCGAAGCAGCATGTGGCTGCCGCCGTTGTTGCTGCTGCTGCTGCTGCTGATGATGATAATTCTGGCCTCCACCCCAGCGTTGCTGCTGTTGAGGCTGAGGCTGTTGCTGCCCTCGGCCTCCATACTGCCGCCGAGGATGCTGCTCCGCGGTGCCACTGTATTGCCGCTGCTGCTGTTGCTGTGGTTGTTGTTGTCCAGACGACCGCTGCTGCTGCTGCTGCTGTTCATACTGCCACCGCTGCTGCTGCTGTGGCTGTTGCTGTCCATACGACCGCTGCTGCTGCTGCTGTCCATACTGCCTTTGCTGCTGCTGTTCATACTGCGTTTAACAACATATTCGCCTGATTGAGAGCGAAGTATCTGATTGAGAGCGAGAGCCGAATAAATTGAAATTTCGGGTCCAGACGCCTCTTGCCATTTCTTGGTAAGTAGGGGACGGGCTATTCCAAGAAGCGGCGCAAATTGAAGGTCTCGTCAGCAGCGCCGCGAGCATATGCGTGTCATCGTCATCGGATGCTGCAGCTAGGAGCTAGACAAGTTGCTAGATTTCCCCAGATTGGCTATTCCTGCCTCAAACTGTTTCGCCTCGGGCGGTGGGCTCTACTGTAGCTTCTGCTCCCGGCTGTAGCTCCACAACGAGAGACTCCCACACGCTGACCAGGGTAGCGGCTTGAAGCTACGGGCTAGCCCTTCAATTCAAGCTACACAGCAAGCTCCACCTCTCAGCGGTAGTCCGGCTACAGCGTATCGCGCAATCTCGCTCTCAATCAGATACTACGCTCTCAATTAGGCGAAAATGTTGTTGTTTGCTGCTGCTGCTGTGGCCCGCCGCCTCCATGTCGTTGTTCCTGCTGCGCATCCATATCAAGCAGCTCCTCCATTTGCGCCATACCACCACAGACGCCCTTCCACCAGTAGGTGCTCTCCTCTAACACAGTATAACCCTTCAGCGTCCTCCGGGCCCGGAGTCACACGATATCGTATTTGATCACAGAAGCTGTCGGACGCGTGCACGTGATACACGCGTGGTCTACACCATAATCGTTGAGGAGAAGCAAATAAAATACTAGTTACAATAAGCCAAACACAACACACACCAGGTGGATCAATACCTTTCTGTCAGAGACCCCACCACATGAATCACACACAGGAGGTAAGCCGCACCAAGATTGTCACCGGCTGCACCACTCACATATAGACAGGCAGTATCATTAACATCAAAGCCTGGGCCGTATCATTAACATCATCGACTGCTCCCGGAGGAGCAGCTCCATCCCTCCATCCACGAGGCATACTAAATAATGCCCCGACACATAATACGAAACCCAACAATATATGAAACTCCCAATATCCGCAGACCCGTATCAAGCTACCGCATACCACAAACAAGTCCCACGAGTGGGATTGAAGCAAATTACTTTCGCTAGGGGCAACTCGAGTATTTAGAGCAGTGAGTGGCAGTATTTGGACATTTTATACACTACTACTGCGAGGAATATTAACAGTGTTTCGATAATATGAAATGCGGGTACTTACTCGCCTGTGCTCTCGGGGTTCGGTACTAACTGCTCATACTCTCCTCACTCTCAGTATGTGGGCCTTCTCAGTACTCGCAATGTTTTGACCGCCAGTCATCAAAAACTCCCAGTACTCGCAGTACGATTTGTTCTCGAGCATTTTATTAGGTATTGCGATTGGTGTGTGTACCAGCTCGTAGCTGGTGTGTACGCCTAGACTCGATTGCCGATGGCCGACAATACACAGTCAAAATGTTCGAGGCAAACACGTAGTCACTGTCAGGTGACTTGTACGTGAAGCTTCGAAATAGAAGAGAAGAAGATGTTGGTGTGGTGACCCCAAGCCACATTGTTGATTGATTTGCTCAGCTGGAAGCTGATGATGGTGAGCAAAAGTAGCGTGAGCTCAAAAGGGAGGGCGGTGCGCGTGTGCGCTCGCAGCTCGCAACAAAGGACGACCCTTACATTTCGTTCAAATTAAAAACAAAAATGAGGCAATACCCTTGTATTCCGTTCAAAATAAGAGCAACGAAGAGAACCCCCAGATCTACTGCAAAAAACAATACCAGGTGTATATTGGGGTACATATCCATGACCCCCGTGTAGCCTATGTTGTTCCTCCAACCAGAACTAACTACATACAGTAAAACTATTATTATGCTACCGGTCCCGGAGGGGTACTGAATATATCCTTTCCATTATTTACCAATGTTAGCACGTATTAAATGTGATGTTAGCCGTAGATCATGTACGTACGTACCACAACAGTAGATCCATGGCACTACGTGTCACTGGGACTTTATTCTGTGCGTACGGGTAAAAATACAGCTGCTGCTGTCCTACTCTAACTCAGACAGGAAAATTGCCTGTTGTTACAGTACCTAGAATGCGTAAATTATTTAATGTATACCAGATAACGTGAGTGTAATCGAGTAACGAATATATATGATGGTTACCGACAAGTATCATCTCTAATAATGCATTTATCTGTGAAACCTTTCTTTATGTTACCCTGAGCATCAAGAAACTTTTATTTGGGGGGGGGGTATATTGTTTTTTTGCTGTATCGTACTGAGCCGGTCACAAAATAATATGGCGCAACCTCGACCTCAGGCAACTTTTTTTTAACTTACGTTTACGCCGCATACATTGAACATATTTATTTATTTATTTATTTTATCCTCCGGCGGATTGGAAAAAAATAAAGCTTAAGCTCACCACACTTCCACGTTCCCAGTTTCGTGTCGTGTGTCAATTTAGCCCAGTTGGGCACGTTGACCCGACCTGACCCCCGAGAGGAGCAGGTTAGGTGCGGTGGAGGTAGCCACCCGGGAGAGTCATCTCTCCCGGGTAGTGTGGGACTTGCGTTTGCTCACCCACTAACAAAAACCAAGGCTATGAGGCCTTCCCGCCGGACTCGGACCAGTTACGGTCCACCCTACCCGTTGGGGCGTTGGTCCTCAGATCGCCGAGTCATCTGTCCAGGATCAAAATCCAGTTACCGGTACCCTATTTATTTGGTAATTTACATAATGGTATTTATTTGGTAGTGAGGTAATGGTCCTCTACTATTTCCGCAAACAGTACTCGTATTATAGTCTGCCCCAAAAAATATGCGTGAAAGTTCTTCACGTCAGTCAATGATGGGTGGATATACAGCTACTACTCCTAAATAGGTGTGCGGGATTTCGTGCGAACGAGTATTGGTTCGCTCTTGCGCCACTCCGCTATAAAAGCACCTCCCGGAGGGGAACTTCGTAATATTTGAGAATTAATTGTGTTTTTTATTGAACCCTGCGATCTGTAAAGCTCTGGGGGTCTCTGCTATCATCGCGTAGTACATTTCCACCACCACAGATACAACAACACTACTGCTTCTGCTGCACTGCGCGTTTCGGGGGCTGCCGAGTGTGGTCGAGAGCCCCCGTCCCTTCTGCGGTGTACGATTTTCTACTTACGTGCTTTTTCTACGAATATTTTTCAACTAACTACTGTACCGCTATGTTCCTTGTATAACGTGCGTGTGCGCCGTGCTCCGCGTGTCACCCGTGCAGTCTGCTCTCCTTCGTTTTTCAAGCATTCCTCTGTTCGGAGGAGGAGAGACCTTCTTCACCGCGTGGGGGCCATAGCAGAGACATGCATGAGTATACTGACAAATATTATTAGGCAATGTTCAGCGCAATCAATAGGAAAATCTATAAAAGCGATTGAGTCATTTCATCTGCGTATGTATGCCATGTATGATATGTCGATTTTATTTCGTTCTGGCGCCATTCCGCTTTGCGCGCCCGGGAGGGGTAATATTGTACTGGTGGTATAGTATTCATGATTGCAAGCACGAGTTACCGTTTCTAGGGGAACACATATTGAAAATAGAAAATACATGGCGTCGTCATGGTTGCTGGGGGTAAGGTAGGATTGTGCTCAGTGAGTGGGTGTATAATATAGAAGGGCCGAGGACACGGTCACTGCTTGGCCCCTGGCATGTATGTATAGTAGTACGCTACCGGCACGCTGTTTACGTATGGCACCGGCAACACCGCTCCGAATATCCCTCTCTGCGCGTGGTTTCACTAGAAGATTTGAGATATAGTTCAGATTGCAGACACAGACAAGGAAGGGCGAATATTTGATTTGAGGCCGATTCGATCGACGGGCGTGCCTCGCACGCCTGAGCATGGGCTAGTACCGCAAGCATCGAGACACGTAGGTACCAACATTTTCACTGGTTGGCGGTGTACCATGCTTCTATACTGTGTTGTGGTGGTATCGAGGTTCGCGACCCACCGTTTTAATCCCTTTAGAACCGCAGTCCCGTTTTGGGGACAAACTACTTGAAGTTTGAGTGGTTTGCCCCCAAATAAATGGGGACTGCGGTTCTAAAAGGGTTAACGAACACGGTTGGGTATACAGCGATAGAAGCAGCCCATGGCCTTTGAGAACCGTGGCCCCGTTTCGGGGACAAACCAATCAAAATTGTAAGTAGTTTGTCCCCAAAACGGGACTGCAGTCCTATAAAAGAGTTGATACAATTATGTTTACACCTATAACCATGTTAGAAAACTATATTGCTTGCCGACATTCATCCAATCAGGTAGTCGGTAGCTGTTGATATACCCAATCAATACGGTACCTTATGGTCTACTGGTGCACTCCTGCAACATACATGTGGGATTGGGAGCGTGAGGTGGCACGAATAACATCGCATCATGACCTGCTGTCAAAAAACGTATTTGAACAACATATCATATATATACGAATAATCTCAATGTAGAGATGAAGACGGCGCAAATACCATTACATACAAATCTAAAAAATGAATGTACGGCGTATGTATGTATTCCTGTACCTGATTTGTTCTACAGCGTGGATTGCACGCTGTTGTTGCAACAGCGTTTAGAAAATAGCGCAGCGAAACACAGAAACAGACACAAGGCATATAAGTGGAGCACAACGCAACACAGTAAGCTGCACACACCGGACGAGCACCTGGGCGCGCGGGCGTCCTGCAGTAGTAGGAGAGTGACGCAAAAGACTAGAGTGGAAATGCACCACGTCTTACGAAACCATGCCCGTATAGTACACCGCAACGTTCGAGGACTACATGTATGTATGTGTCTCACAATTTGATTCCCGATGTGGCTGTGCTACTAGTAACTGCAGAAGAAGAGCATCAAGAATGGCATATTGTGTTTTTGTCACATCTTTCTTCAGCTGTCCCCCTGCAAATATTCAATTCAAATACATCGCGCTCTCCCCTCCTTCCTGCAACAACAGCTTAATATATTTATCCAGGTTTTACCTTATCGAGTCTCTGGTACGAAATACGTTTCTCGTTAATGTTGGCGTGTGCTGGCCGACGCCCCCTCGGGAAGAAGGGGGGTATTGTGTGCCTTTTTAAGGAGTTGTCTTCGATGGAGCTTGCTTGTAGTATTCAGCGAGGGAGGAAGTGACTGCTGTGTGATGCTGAACCCGAATAAGTGAACAATGGGTGGGTGGGCTGGAGTCAGGTGCTACTATGTGTGTGTGTTCTTCTCATTAAACCGCTCTTTCTACCCGTCGACATCCAGCACAAACAGTGTCCGTGCCGATTCTCCAATCCTAGAAGAGATACAAGTTCTCTGGTCACAAAGCTACGCCACAGAGATACTACGTTGCCACGTGTGCAGTGTTAACTGCAGTGGGCAATGCAATGCCATGTCATCATACTAGATACGACAGGCGCGACATACGCAATCTATGAAATAGTGAAACGAAAAGAAACAATCAAAGAGAAAACAAAAATAATATAGACAAATCGAAAGAGAAAAAGAAGAAAAATGAAAGCAAAATCTAAGAGAAACAATCTGTCGTGCCCCCCCCCCGCAGGCGAGGTGGCCAACACTTAAAGAAGAACGAGCTGGAAAAAAAAGAAGAAACATAATATATAAAAACACCACTGCTTGTAAACAGAGGAAGACAAAGAACCAAGGAAGAAGATAACAAGGAAAAAAAACAACAAAGGGGAAATAACAGGCAGACCAAAGCCCAAAGCACCTTCCAGGTGACGGCAGCTGCTTGTGGTACGAGTAGTATAGCCAGGTTCTCCTTGCTAATCCGCCTGGTACCTTGCTACCCAGACTGCCGTCTCCGCCCTGCGTTCGTCACCTATGCCCAGCCCCTTGGCGTCAGACAATACGAAACGAGCAGAGCAGGTTCGTCTTCCATCCAGGCCACACGGCTCCTTCAGTACGGCTTATCAATCGGAAAAGGAAGAGGAAAAGAAAAAAATAACATGAAAATCACGGAGAGTCAGCGCAAGAAAGAAAAAAAAACAAAAACAAGAAGAGAAGACAAGGGAAGACCACGTTCGAACCAGCTGCACCGGTTGGTAGCACTAGTAGTATGGTCATGTTCTACTTTCTAGTCGACTTGGTGCCTTGCTACCCTGTCTGCCATCTCCTTCCTACTTTCGTCTACCGCCGTTTCCCTTCTACCCCTCCTGTTCCGCCCCCTCTCCGCATTCCCTGGGTCCGGCTTTCTGCCACTTCTCCTGTTGCCCCCTCCCCCCCCGTTCCCTTGGGCACCATCCACGGCGGATGCTCGGCGCTGCCTACTCATCTCAGCCTCAGCCTCGTGCCACCTCACCATGAACCGTTCGGCTGCTTCAAGGATCCCCCGGTACCACTTCCCCGCCTTTTTGGCTGCAGTGGACCACAACGCGGTCTCAACTCCAAACACCAAGGGGGCAACTTCCGTTGACCCTTCGGTGGCTCGGAACTCCCTAAGGTCTTCGACTATGCATCTATGCCAAGTCTTACACTGACTGTCCGCCTGGTCTCGGGTTCTCCCCACCAGTTATCGTCCCGAACATTATTACCCGACTGGGTAATCGCTCCTTGCTTTGCCGTGCCACGCCCCCCGCAAAGAAGAGTCGCCGTTTACGAATGGTCGTTTCGATGCTCTCGCAACGTGTCATCTTGCGGGCCTTCGCGTACGACGAGAGGGTGGCATGGTCAGTATGATGTCGGCGCTGGAAGCCAATGACTCGAACCAGGACTTACTTGGTGGTGAGCCGTTCGAAGCTTGGCAAAGTGTTCCGCTCTGAGGGTCCACGCCACACACCCGTACAGCAGGGTCTCAATCACCTCGGCCTTCAGCATTCGGACTTTAAGGCTAAGGGGGGCGGTCGTCCTATCATACAACTCCGGGCAGAACCGTTTGAGGCATGCTCGCATGAGGCGGATCCGTCGGTCGATTTCGAGCGAGAGCGCAGCGTTTTCGTGGATAACGCCGCCTAGGTATAATAACTGGGTCGTCTGCTTATACCTCTGACCTGCCGCTTCGATGACGAGCGGTGGTGCGAGTGTTGTCTGGTCTGGTGTTTGTAGGACCATTGTCTCAGTCTTCTTTTCCGACACCGTGAGGCCTGCTGCTTCGAAGACAGTCACGATGACTGTCATCATTTTTGCGAGCCCTTCAGCCGACTTCGAATAGAAAACAAAAACAAAGTAGACAAATCGAAAGAGAAATATAGGTTCCAAGTTCTGAACAAACAGAACTCTGACAAAATATGAGAATTTCGTCGACTCGTTATTTATGTTTCATCGAGCTGCGGATCGTGTTTTGAGACATACCTGGTAAGAACGTCCACGTGGAGGCTTCCGTCGTGGACTTCACGACTCGAGATCGTTATTTGGAACAGTACTCTGCCAATCACTGGGCACCGGGTGGAAATTGTTATATTCCTCGCACCTTCTGATGTACAGTAGCAGCGCAGGAAGAAGCGATTAGAACATGTATGTGATCTTGTTGTGTGTGGTCCCAGTGCAACGAAGTACATGCACATTTTTCAGACTTGAGAACTACTTAGGGTGGGCCAAAACTACACCTAAAATCGATACTGTATTATGAATAAAATAGTTGTTTTTTCTTGGTACAACCAAATACTTGTAGCGCTCTAAGAAGCACCCACCTGTTAGTTGCTGTTGTTACGGAGTACTATGAAGAACAACACCCACCACTCAATATACCCAAATGAACTATCATACATGTTTTTATACTTCGAAGTACGTATCCATATGCATACCAAAATTCGACGATCTATAGGCTATTTATTATGCGTCCATACTTTCTACAGCTCACGCAGTGTGTATCCTGTTGTCAAGAATCATGATCGAAAGGTCGATTCGATCTACAGTAGTAAGTGATGGCTTCAGGTATAATATGTTATACTTCGAAGTATGCAAATAAATACTGCACGATGCGAAACAAAAATACTTGCTGTCTGAATGTAGGGGTTTCTCCTTCCTACACTCTCAAAAGCATGTGGATAAAGCCGAGATGTGTTGGTACGTAGAGGCCCATCTTAACGAGAGCATTTTTTTATGATACTTCGCCGTTTTTTTTTTTTTCGTTTTAGTTGATTTGCATTTGATTGGTCGAAACACCCATCAGGCATTTTGATGTTTGATTCGAACTAAAACGAAAGAAACGAATTCGACAAGGGACTTCATTTGCTCGTCTTGGTGTTATTTCAAATGGGGGGGTTTGCCCAACTCGACGTGGCATGTTCCTGAGTCCGAAACAAGCCACGCAAACTTGAGCCGTGTCGTCGACAGCTTCACAGGTGGTATCCACTATTTCCGAGAGACACGGCCACCGGAGCAGCCGCAGCGCGAGGTCTGACGGTCTCTAGGACAGAGTAGCCCATCGGCGGCGTCTCAAAAAATTACAAGGCCGTCGCAAACCCACTTTTTCACCCAGCTTTGCATCGCGAACCACACGAGCACCGACCAGGTCACGACGTCGCTCAGAAACTTGATCCTTGTATCCCCGTTGCTGCTGCCTGCGTCGGGCTTCGGGGCTGTGCCAGCCACCCGAGACATCCCAAGAGCGATACCCCCTTCGGCGGTGCCGGCAGAAACAACCGGCCGCTGCCCGCGGCGCCCCGGGGAGGACACGGACCGTCGCTACTCTTGTTGGTTGCCCTCTGTTGTTTGTTTAAATTCGTTTTCTCTGGTCGGTCGCCGTGGGGGCGTTTCGGTGGCCTTTCGCAAGACTGTCAGCCCTGATTGGCGAGAGCTTTGTACTATTCGCGAGTGAAGGGACTTTTCGGGAACAGATTCAACAGGACTGCCGTTGATCTCAGCTGCTTTGGCCCGAAGAGACCGCCTATAAGACGGCATACATACGATAGTAGACCGATTTTTTTCCCTATTATTTCGTTCCGGAATAGTTTCAACAGGACTACGGGTCATTGGATTATTTGCATGCGTGGGCACATACATGTAGCGTGGACAGCGTACGGCCCCCGTCATGCTGTTGCTGCCTCTTCGTATACCGCTTGGCCAGTTGGCCTCCTGCTGGCGTTGCTCCTGCTCGTGCCGCTCCTACTCGTGCCGCTCGTGCTCGTGCCGCTCCTTCTGGTGCCGCTCCTGCTGGCGCTGCTTTTCGCTGCTTCTGTTGGTACCGGGTGCTCCTCCCGCTGGTGCTGCTCCTGCCTGGTAGATGGCATCGCCTGCTCCCGGTGGTGCTGCTTCTACAGAGTGGACTGCACTTTTCCCTGCTGCTGCCGATATTGGAGGTGCTGCCTTCAATGCACCTCTGCCTCACCCTCTTCTGACGGATCTTGGAAGCCCATTTCGAACAGAACCCCCCTGTCCAAGTCAGTGCTCAATCCCACTGTAAAGTGCAACCGCTGCATCTCCCAGCTTTATATATGATGGAGACAGATCTTTGGAGGCAAGGTCGATTTTGCGACCTGCCACCACGACACCTGCCCCGGCAGCGGGATAATCTTGGGGTGGCCCAGAGACTGTGAGTTGTGCGCCAGGCCTATCGACTACCGCACCGTGTCCTTCACGCTCGAGACAGGAGGTGGCGGTGAGTTGTGTTCTGTGCTTCTCTGTTGCTGTTGTTGTCGATAGTGTTGTTGTTTGCTACCTATTGATACCGCCGCGGCTGCTGTTGTTGTTGTTGTTGTTGTTGTTGTTGTTGTTGTTGTTTGTTTGTCGACCTTTAGCACTAAATCCAAGACAAAAAACGTACCTGGTATTGATATTGCCATTTTTTTGTTTATGCGCTAGTGCGCCTACTACTACTGCCATTTGCTTTTGTGCTGCTGCTGCCGCTGCTACTGCCGTTGTTGCTTACAGCCTGCGTTCGTTTCCCCAGCAGTATCTACCGCCGCTGCTGCTGTTGTTGTTTATGCTGCTGCTTCTTTTCCTGCTGCTGTAGCCCTGCGCGCCTATCGTCCCTGACGCTGGTTTTACTGCGTACGCAGGCAGGCGTCGTTCGCGTCGTTGCTGTTGTACGCAGCTTTAAGTCGGTGTCTGCCGCCGCTGCTGCTGGAGCTGTTGTCTGGGTTGTTCCTGTTCCCGCATGTTGTCGACCTTCAGCACTAAATGCAAGACACAAATACATGCCAGGTACTACAGTAATTTCGAGTTTTGTCTTGCACACTATACAGCTGTACGTATAATAACCAAAAATAAATGGCCATTTGTTTTTTCTTGATACAATACGAGCTCACACCGAGACAGGGGTATACCCTGTAGTACGGGTACTGCTGCCATTTGTATATATATGCGCTGCTGCTGCCGTTGCTTTTGTTTTGCAAACTATAACCATTTTTTTTCCCCGAACAGTTGCCGTTGTTGTTTGCAGCCTGTGTTTCTTTCCACTCCGAGACAGTAACTGTTGTCTACCGCCGCTGCTGCTGTTATTGGCACGATAACAAACAGGCGTTGAGTACACTAACACGTTTCCATGTTTTATGCTATTATTGCCGACTCTGCCGTCGCCGTCTCTGCCGCGAAAAAAGACGTAAGGGTTTGCCAACATCATTAATCGCATCCCATTCATATTTACCTTTGACTTTAGTGCTTTCTGCCTGTACAGCGCACGCCAACGCGTATTTTCGAAACTGTTTTTCAAGGTGTTTTTGCCAAAATCAGGTATATCTGGCCGCTTTTTGGCCAAAATCAGTTACATTCTAAAAGCAACTACAAAACACACCCCAGGAGCGCTGCTATTGTCCAGGCTGACATCGTAACTGATTTTGGCTAGGAAAGGCCAACTTATATACCAGTTTTTTTTCTACTCTCTCTAGCTTTCAATTGCTTTTGGCCAACTTTGAACCAATCAGAGGGGCCACCTATGTACACTATTGTTTCTCTCCGTATGCGTCTGCCCTCCCTCGGTTGAAGTTCTTCTGCATTACGCAACGTATAAACTCTGTACTCGCATGTACACGTTGTACGTCAAAGTACGTATCTACATAAATATGCATACCCTGGTACGTGAGTATGCTGGTTTCACTTTTTTTCTTCTTTGTTTGGGATGTGCGATGTGCTTCAATCATTGAATAGTTGTTGTGTCCTACTGCCGCTCCTTTGTTGTTTTCCATGATCACAGCGATCCATACATCACCATGGTCATTTTCTGCACCACCCCGCGTCGAGTTTGTCTCAGGTTTGGTACGGCAAGATAATTTCGTGCCGAGCTAGCAGTTCCGCGAAGACGGTCAGGAAGATTTAAGCTGTCAACGGTGGGGGTGCGCCAGATCAAATACTCTTCTTGGCGCCCCCGCCGTCGCAGAACAAACGAAGCCTATTAACAGTGACTCTCTGCAGGTCCAAGTGAAGCCCGTGGTATCTACACCCTCAAGAAAACTAAACAACTTAGATTTTGGAGGCCATATATGGAACGCTTCTTTTTTTACCCGGCTTTCATGGACAGAACACCGGTCGCGGCGCGCGTTTTTCACTTGGTTTTAGTATACACCTGATTTTGGCTCAAACGGATCAGGTATATATAACTGTTTTTGGCATTTATTTGCCCTTTTTTTCCAAAGTCTTCGTCAACTAAACTCATACCAAGTAAAATATTTGTATTCAACACGTCTTACATGTCTCCTTTGTGCTGTCGGTTTGTTGTCTATAATCTATGTTTGCAGGTCCGTAAGGATTGTGTCTACTGCAAAGGAACTATCAAGGACAACGGCATCTTTGTCGGCCTGTGCAAGCCCCCCCTGCACTTTTCGGGCTCCAAGCACTCGAGGAAGCTCTTCATCGCCCACGACGAGCAAGTTCAGGGCGAACGCCACGCGAAGTTCGGCTAATGGGCTCGGGTGGAACTGGAGTAGAGCACCGCCAAGCGGGAAGGCTGTGTCGGTCGATCTCCTCGGTTCGGGCTCGGAATAGATCTTCGTACTTTACGAGTCTGTTCTCGTGTTTATCATGATCTTCCAGTACATCAGCATACACAGTTGATCTGCCTTTCTTTTGTCTGCACCTGGGGTTCGAATATAGAGGTGTTCGCGGGTGTTTCGTTGCAGCGTACGCCTGCGTCTATAATATTTCAATACTTTCTGCAAACATCCGTTGTGCGTGTACTTGCAAGTAGTCTGTCAGCGGGTACTTTGAGTTCAAGCGTGGGGAGCGGACTGGTTCATTTTTTTTCGGTGGGGGTTTCTTCACCTAAGAAGAGTGTCAGGTTTTGCATCGCCTTCATCACGCTAGTGCCTTGGCGAGTGCCAAGGTCTAACTGACTTTTTTGCATCCTCTTTGGGTGCCGTGGACACCGAAAGATCCTGTTTTTTTCTATCTACCTTGGGTGTTTGCCAGGGTGCTGATTCCGTTGTTATTAGCGACATTCGCGTTTGCGAGGGGATTTTTGCTACTATACTACTTACTCCCGTCGCTTCGACTTCTTTGCGTTTGACGCCGGCCCCGGGCCTACTGCTACGCTTCGTTGAAGACATTTTTTCTTGAGGAATTGCTGTCGTAGTTGGTTTGGGCGTCCGCCAAAGGTTTCGTTCGTTGTCGAACCGTTAGGTGTCGCAGGACATACATGTATGTGTCTACTGGCGCTGGGATTCGTTGAGCAAGTAAGTGCTTACTACTTTCGAAGTTGCATATCACGCTCATGTCGCCTTCATATCTCATAACAACAGCTGTAATACATAATTACTGCCAGGTACCTGCTTTTTCGGTCAATAGAACTGCTCTCTTGCGTCTCCCTCATCTGCATGTTCCACTAGTATTTTCCTTATACTCATACATCCTTGGTTGTTATCAGGTGTACATTTGAGCTATTATTGCCCAAACTGCAGCACATACAACTGCAATAATTAATTGGTAAAATAGTTCGAACCAACACACCAAATAAATATTTCGGCAAGACTTTAAGTAAGAAGAGTCTTCTTACACGCTACGCTCATGCCACTCCGAAGGGAAAACTTGTATACATATATATATAAATGTCTTCCTCCCGGCTCACAAAAACAACATGGAAATTTTTCACCGGGTCTGGGCGGACGGGCGGACCCTATCATCTGCGAACTACTACTCACTGCTGCTCTCGTCCTTTTTACAAAGAAAATGGTCCATCGTAGGAGACATGTATTATGGAAGACCATGTTGAATAGGACCTACGGTACAAACAAAAACATAAAAAAAGCGAAATGATATTTTTCCTACAAAAGTTGGTCCCATTTACAATGGTCTTCCTGAAAAGTATGTAAAGTCGAGAAATAGGCTTTATAAACCAGATCTGATATGGATTCGACAATAGCAATTTCGAAGGGGGAGTTTAACGTAAACGGTGACCCCGGTGGTTTGGATGGTGGTCCGCGTGCTCACTACGATCAATGTCGTGGGTTAACTTCTCACCTAGAGTGGGCGATTCGTGTGAAGAAACGTCAATATGCTGTCCAGGCTTAACGTCTTATTTATGTTCCGACCTTGATCTACCTCCATATATACATATATTACCGGATTTAAAGTTTTTCCCACGCTGCTGTTCAGCCGTGTCTCCAGCCCAAAAATTCTTGCCGTTCGTGCAAATCTGATCCTATTTTTTCCCGAAACAAAATGTTCTTAGCTTCGGGCGCCCACTGCGTATATACTCGTTAGATTTTTGTCTTGCGTAAGTATTGATAAGCGGGGGGCGCGAGAGCGTGAGTTAGCAACTTCCAAAAGTGAAAGAACAGCGGAAATAAATGGCAACGACTGAACTCTATGCAAAATATAAATCAAAGCAGGTATCGGGGAGGACGAGGGATGGCATCTGGGACCAATGTTTGTACAGATGTCACTTCGGATCAAACCAAGGTACGAGTTTACTGGAAAGTAAAAGAGGTCACAACGAAAATCCCGCACAAAAAAACTGTTGGCGTAGACACGAACAGGGCAAACTACTGCATGCATCGCATACCGTAAAGCTTCATGTCTGGAGAATATGTGCCAGCATCTATTGGCATGCGTATCAAATACGACCAAACAAACAAAATACACCCATCCGCACGGATCTATCTGCGTATGTATATATATATATGAATTAAGTTTGGCTCTTAATTGATGATGTATTTACCAGCTTGTGGCATATATATATATATATATGTCTACGCTTATTAGGTTCGATTGCCGATGGCTGGTAAATACAATTAATTGGAGTAGTAATAATAATAATAGTCGATTTTCGGGCAACACACGTAGTAGTGATGGTCACGTGACTTGGACCAGTACGCGTCAATAATAGAAGAAACTGAAACAATTTTGGGTGAAAACCCCAAGCCACGATGTTGATTGGATATTTTGCTCAGCATGTCGAAAACAAAGGAAAATACCCCTTCACAACCGTTCAAAAACAAAACAAAGGGACAAAGGACCTTGTAATATGCACATAAAACATAAGGGAAGTTCTCTAGTTGAATTGCAACAACCTATATATATATGTCTTTGGGGTACGTGCTCTTGACCCTGTGTAGCCTACCTGGTTTGTTGTTACTTCAATTCAAATAATGACTACCCTAGACGCGGGGGATCGATCTATCTTTTACCCTTATAGCTCAATAATGGGTAACGTTCACCTTGACATCCATCGTCGTCGAGGGCATGGGTTGGGATCTCACTTTCAATGTTTCTTTCGGCGAAACGCTTGAGCGTGCATCTTTAAGATTATATTCTCCGTCGTTCACAAGGTACTCTAATAATAATCGTGACGAAATGTGTTGGTCAGCGTACGGCCGAAGACGGTACCGACGCCCCAAAGATCTCGGTCAGTGGGGAAGGGGGGAGTGACCATGGTGCAAGGATTTCCCTTGGCTGGGTAATCTACTGGTGGTGGTGTTTTGCCCCGGTTTTCCTAGAGCAGGTATTAATAGCACTACTACTAACTGTATCATCCTACAATCACAACAACTAAGGTTATGAGACCGGTCCCGAATGGATGCTCCAGATATAGTTTCCCGTTATTTGCCATTGCGCACGTACTACATGATATGTACCGCTGTAGATTATGTAGATACGAAATATATCGTCTCCATGGCTACCAGTGCGCACGTACAGTGCTACATGTGCTCCGGCTGTGCATATATATAATATCCATCCGTGTTACCACTGCTGTCGAAACCTAATATTATTATATTATTTGGGTATAGGTACAAGTTCACAGAAGAAGAGTATGACGATTTGAGGCGTTCCACGCTAGAGGTTCACCCTGAATTTTCTGAGGCTCCTCACTTAAGTCGCTCCACACCTAACCCGAAAAATGATTTTTCAGTAGAAATCAAATGGCATCTCAACGAATAATCCCATGGCCCAAGGATATAAAAACGCCATTTTTCAGAACAAGGTTGGCGTTTATTTCCCCGTCATTCCGGAAACATTGTGGCGGAAATGTGCTACCTCTATCGTAGAACGCGTCAATTTGCTACAACGTAGTGGCGATGTATCATACGAAAAACATCCTACGGAGCAGATCACTATAATAATAGAGATGTGGTATAATTGTTTACCAGCGCGTAGCTGGTGTATACGCACTCAGACCCACATACATACATGCCGATGACCGGTCAAGATACAGACTGAATTTGAGGTGAACGCTTAAGTCGCTGAGGCAAACTTGTATGAACGCTTCAATAGCAGAGACAAGATAGTGTTGGCAACTCCGGGCCAATGTTGATTAATGTATGTATGTGCAGAAAAAGAGTGCGAGGTGGGGCGTGCAAGCGCTTCTGTTCGCTCCTGTTCCTTTGACGATCTTGAGGATTGCAGCAACATGCACTACGATCTTGCATCTCAAAACAGCAACATGTACCTCCTACGATACCCCGGGACACCGGGTACGACAATCCATTACTTGTCCTGCATACCTTTACTGGCTTGGTAATGAACTCTGATTGGCCACTACTGGATTTCCGAGGATTCAACTCTTGAATCATACTGCCAGATAATTCCTCCATGTTATCCAGTGACGACAAATTATTCTACCAAAAATATTCATTCAACACGACCTCTCGGCACGAACCAGGAACATGCGGGTAATTTCAGGCAAATACATTTCGACTATACGACCTCGCGTTTAAAAAAAAAATCGAAGCCTGTGTGCCAAACAATAAAAAACAATGTTCAAACAGGAACCACGTTCTCTGTACTGGACATGAATCTAATAAAAAATTATAAAACAAAAAAATACGATTATTTACTGTGCCCAATGCGCCTATATTCCGACTAATCGTTTCGACAAAAAATAGAGAATGGTTAGTAGTCTAAGACAGTGATCTGTTTATCTTTCCGCAATATTCATAGGAATAAACAGCTACCAGTGTCCCTGCCGCCCGTAATACAAACAAAGGGACACCTGGAAATAGACACTGCCAGCTATTTAAAGCTGCAACAAGACATACTGTTTTTATAGAGAGACATTCATTACCTCTCGTGCGCGTTGTTCTCCTTGGCCGCTAGGATTCGTTCTACGATGGTCTCTGCCTCGGCTCTGAACGTGCGCGACACGGTGGAGAGGGTACTGCCTATTATGGTGTCTTCGGGAAGGTGGTCAATCGCTTCCGCCATCGCGGCTGAGTGCTTGCGCTTCAGATCCTCGCCGTCTCTAGCTAGCCTATCCCTTGTCCAAATCAAGCTACGTGATCGGAAGATCAGGATGACCTTTCAGGTACCTAAGGTCATGCTTGGCTGCAGTCATGTGTGCTTGCGCCCGGTTGCTGCATACCCTCGTGAGCGGGTTGACCGCGTAGCACATGTCGTAGCGAGTGCACTGTGTTAGGTACAGTACCGATCCCACAATGGCTTGGTAGAGCTTTGCAGCTGTTGCGCCTAGCAGTGCCTCCTCTGCTCTGGTTGCGTGTTGGATAGCTCTGATCCATACCCGGGCGCATGTACAGGATTGCCGTCCTTCATCCCAAACCTCTCGAGGATGTTTTCGACGTAGTCTTTCTGTGTAATAGAGAGAGTTGCTTGATCGTAGTCGCGAGTGACCGTCATGCCGAGTATAAGGCTGACTTCGCCCATGTCGGTCATGGCAAAGCGGTCAGTTAGGGCCTTTTCCAAGCGTCCCACATCGCTCTCGTCCTTCCCAGTGATCAGTATATCGTCAGCATACAGAGTCAGAAGTACCAGGGTGTCCCCGCTTCCGTGCGTGTAAACACAGGGGTCGGATTGCGTAGGCCTGAAGCTGACTGTAAGCATGTCTGCGTTGATCGTGTCGTACCATAGGGCAGGAGACTGCGCCAAGCCATACAGGCTTCTCTTCAGCTTGTAGACCATTGGTTCACCGGTCGTGGAGTCTTGGACGTCTTGTCCTGGGGCGGTCCTGACGTACACGTCACGGCCTTGGATCTTGGACTGTAGAAAGGCCACTTGCACGTCCAGCTGCCATACCGGCCACCCATGTTCGCATGCTATTGCAAATATCATGCGGATGCTTCCGACACGGCATACGGGTGCCTATGACTTCCCATAGTCAATGCCTGGTTCTTGGACATAACCTTGAACGACCAGTCGAGCTTTGAACCGTCCGTCTGGTTTCTGCTTGAAGACAAATCGGGATTCGATGATCTTGTTGTCCTTGGGCACGCTGGTGATTGGAACTAACTCGTACACTTGATGTTCCGTGAGGCTGTTCATTTCCTTGTCAATGCCACTCTTCCACTCCTTGTGCTCCGGAGGTTTGATCGCATCAGGATGCGTGCGAGGAGTTTAAACAATCCGTTTTTACCTCCTCCGAGAACCTTTTGTCGTCTGTAGTAGAAGTGGAATAAGTAAAGGCCTTGTACGACAAAAACAGTTCTCCATCAAGATGAGCAAAATCCTCACGCATGCTCGTGGTCTTGGTCTTTGGTGGGTCCGTTGCGAGGTAGAGCAGTTTGTTAGGAGTGAGGGCGTTATCGTAGGTGTCGTCCGTATTCGGATTGGATCTTGTGCCCGCTGGAGTTACTCGAGGCTGTTGAGCTGCGTGTTCCCCAGGCGATGCAGCAGGTTGAACGCCGGGAGACAGTGCTGGTTCCTCAGACGATGCACCAGGTTGTTGGACGCCAGGGGGAAGTGCTCCTCCTCCACGTTCTTCTTCTTCGGACGGCACCGGCTGCTCTGGCGATGATTCCTCTTGCAGTAGTGCTTGGTCGGCGTTGTCTCGTAGCATTTTCCTGATCTTAGCTCGAACGCGTTCCAGTTCTCCTACAGTGAAGCTAAAGTAGTGAAATCCAGAAGGGATGTAAGTGCGATGACATCGTTCTCGTAGTCCTTGTCGTTGATGGAGTGATCGATTCCCACGGTGACATGGCATAGGGTGGTGTCTCCAGGATAGTGACATTTCTGCTCTCCACTACAGTCCCCTTAGCTGGGTTATAGATCCGGTAGGCTCTGCTGTCTTGGCTGAAGCCGTAGACCCTACCTTCCCACAATTTATCTCCGAGCTTCGTCGTGTAGGTCTCGATGTGCACGAAGGCCCTTGACCCGACAGCCCGCAGACCCGACAAATCTGCCTCTTTGCCGTGCATCTTCGAGTACGGCGTTGCTCCTCCCAATGCGGAGTGCGGTCACCTGTTGCACAGGTGGACTGCTGTAAAGACGAGCTCGCCCCACATGTTGCGCGGGAAGTTACCGTCCTTAAGAAGGCACCTGGTAATTGTCGCCAGCGTCCTTCCATCGCGCTCCGATACCCCATTTTGTAGGGGCGTTGCTGTAGCGGTGCACTCCATGGTGATACCAGAGTCGACGCAGAGCTGCTTGAATTCTTTGGAAGTGTACTCGCCTCCCTTATCGCACCTCAACCGTTGAATGCGTAGTCCCAGAGGAACAGCCACTGTCATGTTGTAGAGGTGTAGCGAGTTGATTGATTCTGTCTTGGACTTGAGTAGAAAGATCTCCTTCTTACGAGAGTAGTCATCAGTACACTTCCTGATGTACTTGTAGCCTCCCCTTGCTGCTGGTGTGATGGGTCCAATGACGTCCGTATAGACCAGTTCCACTGGTCCGTCAGTCTTGTGTTTGTTATTATTCGGGTGAGCGTTTTGCGTGCTCTTGCCCACTGCGCAGATGTCACAGCCTGACACTGTGCCGGTGTATTCCACACCGTTGCCGTCAACCTTGCGAAGGAGCTCCATGTTGCGGGGGTTCATGTGTCCCAGTCGCCTGTGCCTGGTTTCGGCACTTACTTGGGCCGCGAGGGCTACCGAGGGTGTTGAGGGTGTCTTGGTGCACCCATAGGTCACGCCATCCAAGGCTCGCAGTGACACGGCAAACGAGCACATACCCCCGTCCTTCTGGTGTTGATTCAACGCGAGAGAAGTCTTGCTGTCGAACTGTATGTGGGGGTTGCCGGTTTCGAGAATGGTGCTTAATCCTGACCTCATTGCCCGCGCCGAGGAGAAGAGATGGCGTCCCATCCCGGGGACGATCATGACAGAGATGCGAACAGGGATAGTAGGCGGACTTGATTGGTTGATGATTTGTCCGCAGATTTTTCCTGTTGCCGTCGCGAATACCTTCATGTTACCAGCGATCTCAATGGGGTTCGGCTGGTCGAGCGTTTGGTACTCCTTCATGCCTTGCCGTAGGCCTGGGATCAACTTGTCATCCGCAAAGTGGTCCGATGCGCCGCTGTCCATCAGCATGGTGAATTCGTCCGGGTTGGATACTGAGATCCCTTCGTCAGTTTCCGTCGTTCGCCCTGAAAATGCGAATCCCAACTCAAAATCATCGTCGAAATAAAAGGATGGTTTCTCGTCCTCGTTGGCAGGAGAAGAGCCAGAATATTGGACGGCGGAACCTACGTGAGCACCCTTACGATCCGGACGTGGGGCGCCCAGCTCGTAGCATCCCTCGTCACTGTGCGAGGTAGTCTTATGGATGGAACACCACTTCTGTCCAACGGTTCCTTTAGCTCCTGCTTTGCCGCGGGAAGTTTGTTTGTTCTTCGGCTTCTTGTCGTCGTTTCGTGCGTCATCTCTCTTTTGCCAGCATCTGCGAGCTCGGTGTCCCTCCTTTCCGCAGTAGTCGCAGGTTGATGCTTCTGCTGTCATGGCTACACCGCGCCCGGCTATCGTTTCCTTGACGCCGCTGCTGCGGGAGAAATCGTCAAGATACAGGTGTCCCATGGTGTTTTGCATCTGATGGATGTCAAAGGAGGGGTGACGGTACATCATTAGTTTGATGTCTCTGTAATCGGATGTGAATCATTGGACGCAGATGTCTTCAACCCGGCGGTCGGTGATGGGTTCGCCCATCCTGGCGAGCTCAGCGCGGGCAAGGGCCTTCTCCATGAAGAAGTCGTCCGGGTCTTGACCCGATTTCTTGCTGGTATTGACCAGCTTCTCCATCGTAGCTCGTACGACCTCGTCCATGACCTTGTTATATTTCGCGACAAGCTCTTGCAGGGCCTTTTGTCCGTCCCCACTCGTGCCAGAGTGGTTTTCGTGCTTAACACGAAAAGTGAGGCTGGCTTTTCTGTTAGCAGGAACAGAATGGCGTATAGGTCCTCATTGGCCCTATCAAATGACGCGGTGTCCTGCTCGAGGGTATCAGAGAGCGTGAGGGGGATTCCCGTGCTTGCCGTATTGGATGGTCTGATTCGCCCGTTGATCAAGCTTGCGATATCTCGTCGGGTGACCGAGGACTACTGCGAATTTCTTATGCCAATCCCAAAAGTGACTCGGGTCTCTTCCGTCAAACTTCCTCAGCCCCCTAATGGCGTTGGTAAGGCTGTTGCTGTTGCTGTTAATGGAGTCTTCCATGATGATAAGCGGTAGAACCCAGCAGCCGACTCAGGATACAGCAGTAGTGATGCTTGAAGAATATTCCAGGTAGTCGTCGGCGAAACTAATATAGCTTCGAAAGAAAAGAAAAGAAAAAAAAAGGCAAAACCCCTTCAACAGGCAGCAATGCGGCCGGGGGTTGTTGGTAAACAGCTGCTGCTCGGGACTTACCGAGACTGACGGTCCACAGCATGGACCAGCGATGCAGAGCTCCTAACCCTTAGTAGTAGTGGGATTGTGGTGGAGTTGGAAAGCGTACAGCAAGTAGGTCCGCGTCTTCTAGACGCAGCAGGAGGGGGATTGATAAGGTACGACCAACCCTCCAAACGTAGTGATGCTTCCCTGTTGGCACTCGCTCTCTCACGTGTCGACGAAGTACCAGTAGTACTTCGAACTCGATCCTCTCCTCCTACAGCAGACGATCTTGAACTAGAAAGGTCGTTCCGCTGATGATGAAGCCAGTCGTTGTAGCCGGGGCGGTGATATCCTTGACCGCCGATGCCCCCGTCGCTACCACGTTCACGCGTTTACTCGAGGCTCATAACCTAATAGAGATGAGGTGGTATAGCGTGTTTACCAGCGCGTAGCTGGTGTATACGCACTCAGACCCACTTGCCGATGATCGGTCAAGATACAGACTGAATTTGAGGTGAACGCTTAAGTCGCTGAGGCAAACTTGTATGAACGCTTCAATAGCAGAGACAAGATAGTGTTGGCAACTCCGGGCCAATGTTGATTAATGTATGTGCAGAAGAAGAGTGCTTGATGATGATCAGCAGAAAAAGAGTGCGAGAGGGGGCGTGCAAGCGCTTCTGTTCGCTCCTGTTCCTTTGACGATCTTGAGGATTGCAGCAACATGCACTACGATCTTGCATCTCAAAACAGCAACATGTACCTCCTACGATACCCCGGGACACCGGGTACGACAATCCATTACTTCTCCTGCATACCCTTACTGGCTTGGTAATAAACTCTGATTGGCCACTACTGAATTTTCCGAGGATTCAACTCTTGAATCATACTGCCAGATAATTCCTCCATGCTATCCAGTGACGACAAATTATTCTACCAAAAACAATCATTCAACACACTACTCCTATCGGGGTACGGTTACTTACGATTACGAGCTACGTCGTAACGGGAAACCCTGGTTTGTGCAGCTGCGCATAATATGATAGAGAGGATACGGGCTACACCTATCATACAGGCGTTATCTCTAAAACTAAATATGAATACTGTCTGCAGCGAGGTCGTGTAAAGCAGTAAGTCGCCGTTGGAGATTGCCCTTCTAAAAATATGGGTTTGCTTGTTGGTGTGACGTCACCTCCGAGCCCGAAGAGCCTGTCAAAAATCCGCCAAGTATTACAGCAGCACCGTGAGAGCGAACGAGCGCACAGATTAATTGAACTTTATTCTGAGTTACAATACTACGGGGGACCGTAGTCAATAGGACTTATGGTGAACATAAAAACCTATACCTGGTATATATTTAACCATTTTCACCAACAATATTTGGTGCTACCAGGTATTAACTATGGTCCCCCGAAATGTTGGCACTGCGCTGTACTACTGCTAAACACATACAAGTACTTTAATATATACCTGGTATATTTGTGTGTTGTTCAGATTTGGCCGGTCTTGCAAGCAAGCCGTCGATATCCAGCAAAACGCGTGCTTGTATGTGCCGTTTCGTCAATCCTAGAGAGGTACAAGCTTGGGGGTCACAAAACCAGAGGAAACTTCTCTGTACCTTGTTATGCGGTAGGCAGAGTGGACAATGCAGCGCCCCTGTCGCGGTATTGGGTACGCCAGACGTCATATATATACACATTTTACTGTAAGATACGTTGAAAGAGAGAAAACTCTAAATATATGAAGAAAAGGGCATGGGTGGAATCGAACTCGAAGACGGAAACACTGTCGGCCCCTCCCTCCAGCTAGGACATACATACACACACGTTATACCACTCAATCACGAAACGTACTGATCGCCCGAGGGTTGTTGGAGGAACATCGTCCATAATGATACGTGAACATCCCCGCCAGAAGTCACCGCCGCCTCCGCACATGAGAGAGAATCATCGCATGGACGGGATCGCGACAGCTACGTACAGAATATATTCATGCCGTTCGTTCAAGAACGGGCAAATTGATGCTCAAAATTTGAAAAGTAGTCTCGGATCGCGAAACGGGATTGATTACAGGCCTTAAAATATCAGGGGTAAACAACATATATATTCAACGATGGCACTGCATCTTTTTTTTTGGGAGTCCGAGCCAAAGGGCGGGGTGGCCCAGTACAATGCGCTGCAACAAATAAAAAAAACAAAAGTATCAAACTAACAAACGTCAGACCATAGTGAATAGAAAAAAAAAATGTTGTTTAAATAGAGAAAGTCGTAAGTTTTTGTGTGCACCGTACGTCCGAAATCTCCGTATATATCTCCGTGTAATTCTCCCTGTAATTGTTTGTTTGCATTATTTCTGAGATGGTGCCGAGTTTGTCTTCAATTTTCCCTTTTTGTTTGTTTACCCCCGATGCGGTTGTTGAATTGTCCGACAGTTAAGGATTGCCTAGATTTTTGTTTTTCGAGTCCAAGATTCTCAGACGGCAATTACTCCAGGAACCACGAACACAGCGGTCTCATCAGGCTATTTCATACTACCAGGCATGCGGTTCGAATTTTAAGCTTCAGATTGTGACCCGATCACATTTTTTCCAAATAAATACATGTGAATTTCGCAAATCGAAACATTCTTCCATTATTCCGAAATTTTAAATATCAAATATCAAATGTACTGTGCGCGCCGCTATTCGAGCAAACGCCGAGCCCAACTAACTGCTTGCTATTGTTGTGGTCTGCCGCCGCGAAGAGAGGCGCTGAGGCGCGCTGTACTGCCCGAAGGATCCAAATGTGACCCAGCCAACGCCGATTTCGCCGACTGCCTCAAGTCTGACGGCGAAGAAAGGTGTCGAGTGCGATAGAGTCAACCTGTCTTGGTATTTATTTTGTATTGTAGGAGCAATGCTAACACGGGGAAAATGAAGTTATTCAGATTACAGCCGCATAATAACAAGAATGAAACTCAAGAGGCTCTTACATTCATTCCCGGACATCACGGTACCTCCGGTTCAATGTATACGTAATGGCTTTAAATATTTACGTATCGATATCATAAACATGTTTGAAATACTTTTGAATAACCCATACACCCTCGCGGCAGAAACGTGGCTGATGAGGTGTAACGATAAGATCGCACCAGCGCAAAGTTGATTGGAAAGTGTTGTTGATCAAACCAGTGTCTCCCTTTTAGGACCTCCCCAATCCCGTCTTCAGAAAACATACTTAGACTTTAAGTGGCTTGTCTCCAAAACGTCATTGCGGTTCTTCTACAAAAAAAAAATGGTTAACATTGTATTGCTGTGTTTGCTCACTTTATTTTCCATTAAAATAAACAAGCCTTGTTGTCTGGGTGGATGACGAACAGGTTTTGTTTGTGGTGAATCGCCTGACGCATTTTTTTTCTGTGCGTGAGACTTGCTTGTCAAAAGCAGGAAGGAGGCGGCAGGAAGGGTAACGTACCAGGCCCAGCAGTAGTAGGTAGACCCTGAGTGTTGCATGTACCACAGTCTCCTGCGGCTGCCTGAAAGGGGCGTGTTTTTGGTTTTCGAGTGTGCTTCGGTTAGCCTGTTATTTCGTTTGGTTCCTTGTTTTACTGCGTTTATATCCGTATGTATGTGGTGGTAGTCGTTCTTGCGTTTTTGTTTTGTTTTTTCTGCCACATCTTCGGGGGGCATGGCACTTCTGACTTTGTTCTTGGTGTTGATTATGTTTTCTTGGTTTCTTTCGATTTTTCCCTCCCATACAGATTGAGTGTTGTACGTGTGTCGTGTGCTTTTGTTTAGTATACATACGATGACAAGGTGATGTTGCATTATCTACTAGGTAGTCCGCTTGCAGCGTAAAATATAACAATGTAGGAATTTTTGTGTCGTAGTTTCGAGACCACAGAGCCTGTATCTCCGTAGGATTGAACAATCGCCTCTTGCGCTGGTTTTTTTGTGCTGGATGTCGACCGGCAAAAATAGTACCAGGTATGGGATAATGAGCAGAACACACGTACTGCTGCTGTTCATCCGTACAATAGATATTAATACATACCACCTGGTACATCACATAATTAATCACGAACGTATCCGGCCGTTATGCTCGTGGTATTTATATGAAACAATTACGGGGGCCATAGTTAACAGGACCGAATATTGTGAGTTATAAAAGTCAAATATATAGGTTGTTGTGTACACCATAGGTCCTGTTAACTAGGGTCCCCCGTAATAGTGTGTTCGCAGGGTCCTCTCCTACACTCAAATCCAATCCCTGCAAGGAATCAGCGACAAAACGAAGCACGGAACATTGACCGTTTCACATTTATTTTGCAAAAATAGAAATCAAGCAATCTTTGTACATTTCTATTTATTATATAGACCGCACGGCGTTGTTTGTTTCCATTCCTGTTCGTGATTTATTTGTACGAGTGTATACCATTTATTTATTTATAGATAATACGATAAGAGCGTTTATCAATAGTATATTAGAATATAGTTCGGAACACCTCACGATCGTTGGATACGACGTACACTCATCCCAAACTTCACAAGAACGGTCTCTGGAAAGACGTCGAGACTGCCCCGAAAATCAACCCGGGAACCCGAGGACTACTCCCATAATTCTTTATAACAACCCACGACGTGGCGACGTGTGCTTTGATAAGGTCGTGATAAAATACCGAAACAAAATCCGATTGGTTCTCCCTCTCAAGTTTCCCCACCAGTTCCGGTTCCGCGGTAAATCACAACCTGCATCCGCCCACCCAAGCACAACAGCACATCACCGTCATAGCAAACCACGACAAGGTCGACAAACAGCACCAGGCAACAGACAACCAAGAGGGGGCTAGAGGAGTACTTATCCCGGCGTTCTGGCCTTTCGTCGTCGGCACGCTACAAGAGCACAGCACTCAAGAGAAAGCGGACTACAAATCTGCACATTGGTTTGTCCCGTTCAGAAATATTCAAGACACCGTCTATAGAGAGAGAGCTTGATTTGATCCAAGCAGAAGGAGGACAGCACCAGCAGCACAAGCCCCAGCAGAGGCTGAAGAAGCCTGAACAACAGGTGAACATGCTCGCGATAAAGGCGTGCAGTCGTGTTCGTGCCGGGTGGAGTTGGGAAACTGCTGTAGACTAGGGAGCCCTTGCCACTTCTCGACCGGCTCAAAGAAAGACCAACTTGAACTTTGTTCACGCCTCACGTTTGTTTCGGCGTCATCATACGGTTCCTCTGGGCTGCGCCTCTTTTTCTGCTGTTTGTTCGGTGTTGTTTCAAACAGTGGTAGACAAAACAAGTGACCAGAGCGCTCAGAGTACTCAAGACTTAAAGTATGTATATATCTGTTCTGGGCAAGAAAGTCCAGTCAGTGAAGAATGGAGTAAATACACGTACGTACGAACAGCGGGCAACATCAAAAAAACCTTGCCGGGTGTGTAGGGTTGATTGAGCCGTTTGGGGTTTGAGGTGGCTTGGGCAACCTTTTACTGATGATATCAGAATTTGATGCTGGGTCTGCAATACAGCTTTTTCCACTTGTTCTCAAGTATTTGTATTGGTGCTTGCAGTTGACCAATTCTGGGGCTTGAATCTGCACCCAAGAGTCTTGTGTTCTCTTTCAACTACTTTCGACAGGATATAACTATTAATATGATATTCCATGTGCCAGCTGACAATCAAGGTGCAGTTTAGAGTATTATTTTTATTCCACCATTCACCCAGAAAAGGGTGCGGAACGAGACGACTTGAATCATGGAAGGTTCTATCAATTATACCTAAAAAACACTAGACTATATATATATAGTAAACATAACAATACTATAAAAATGGCACGCGGTTGCGACTAAAAATTTGTTGAATATGTTGCATATATATGTTGACCCACCTCTGGCGCACATAAAAAGTTGTATGTACCAGGGTATAACTTGAATCTAATGACTTGAAACGTATACCTGGTAAATAATTTTCTGTGGTGCATTACAAAGATAAACTTGAACAAAATTCACGTTTGTATCAGTGTCTGAAAATTTCGTCCTGCATTTGTCTGGATGATGAGTAAGTACAGTAGTAGTAGGTCAAACACTAAACCAATTGTGAGCTGGTGGTTTATGACGTCATTTTCATAGCGATATATATGGGGGAGGGGGGGAGGGGGATTCCTGTGCGCGATGGAAGAGTGATGACTTTCGAAGAAAACTGTTTTTAGTTACGTAATTACTGCTTGCTGCACATACCGCGAAAACAATTTGGTTTTCGCACGCCCCACTTCAATTTAGCATGTTCAAAGTATCGACGCAAACTCCTTTTATTTTAATCCTGAAGGGTCTCAATAACTATCAGGTATTATTAGGTTGATGGTATCCCATGCTAAATGTACGATAATCGTGCCAACAATGGATTTTTCCTAAACAGAGTAGTAACAGGTACTAAAGTAGTTATAGTTGTGAAAAAACCCCACCACGTCCTCTGTTGTGCTTTGCACAGCAGTATTAAAAGTGGCAAAAACTACACTAAACAGCAGTAGTAGTAGTAGTAGTAGTACCTGCAACCTACGAGAATTGGTATACCTGGTACCAGATATATGTGTGTGTTTTGTTCACATTCACCAGTTAGCCAGGTACACTTATTTTTAATGGTGCCCAAGGGAACGGGGGGGGAGGGGGCAACAGGAGAAGTGGCAGAAAGCCGGACCAAGGGAATGCGGAGAGGGGGCGGAACAGGAGGGGTAGAAGGGAAACGGCGGTAGACCAAAGTAGGAAGGAGATGGCAGACGGGGTAGCAAGGCACCAAGTCGACTAGGAAGTAGAACATGACCATACTACTAGTGCTACCAACTGGTGCAGCTGGTTCGAACGTGGTCTTCCCTTGTCTTCTCTTTTTGTTGTGTTGTGTGTGTGTGTGTGTTTTTTTTTTTTTTCTTCTCTCTTGCGCTGACTCTCCGTGATTTTCATTATTATTCTTTTTCTCTTTTCTGATTGATAAGCCATACTGAAGGAGCCGTGTGGGTGTGGTTGGATGACGAACCTGCTCTGCTCGTTTCGTATTGTCTGACGCCAAGGGGCTGGGCATAGTTGACGAACGCAGGGCGGAGACGGCAGTCTGGGTAGCAAGGTACCAGGCGGATTAGCAAGGAGAACCTGGCTATACTACTCGTACCACAAGCTGCTGCCGTCACCTGGAAGGTGCTTTTGGCTTTGTTCTGCCTGTTATTTCCCCTTTGTTATTTTTCCTTGTTACCTTTTTCCTTGGTTCTTTGTCTTACTCTGTTTACAAGCAGTGGTGTTTTTATATATTATGTTTCTTCTTTTTTTTCCAGCTCGTTCTTTTTTAAGTGTTGGCCACCTCGCCTGCGGGGGGGGGGCACGACAGATAGTTTCTCTTAGATTTTGCTTTTATTTTTCTTCTTTTTCTCTTTCGATTTGTCTACTTTGTTTTTGTTTTCTCTTTGATTGTTTCTTTTCGTTTCACTATTTCATAGATTGCGTATGTCGCGCCTGTCGTATCTAGTATGATGACATGGCATTGCATTGCCCACTACTGCAGTGTGTGTGTGTGTGTGTGTGTTCTTCACATTAAACCGTTCTTTCTACCCGTCGACATCCAGCACAACCAGTGTCCGTGCCGATTCTTCCATCCTAGAAGAGATACAAGTTCTGTGGTCACAAAGCTACGCCACAGAGATACTACGTTGCCACGTGTGCAGTGTGAACTGCAGTGGGCAATGCAAAGCCATGTCATCATACTAGATACCTGGTACGACAGGCACGACATACGCAATCTATGAAATAGTGAAACGAAAAGAAACAATCAAAGAGAAAACAAAAACAAGGTAGACAAGTTGAAAAAGAAAAAGAAGAAAAATGAAAGCAAAATCTAAGAGAAACAATCTGTCGTGCCCCCCCCCCCGCAGGCGAGGTGGCCTACACTTGAAAAAGAACGAGCTGGAAAAAAGAAGAAATAACAAACACTGCACACGTGGCAACGTAATATCTCTGTGGCGTAGCTTTGTGACCAGAGAACTTGCATCTCTTCTAGGATTGGAGAATCGGCACGGACACTGGTTGTGCTGGATGTCGACGGGTACAAAGAACGGTTGAGAGTGAAGAACACACACACACTTATTTTATATAGTAGGCACACGTTCGACTCCTGTGATTTTTGCAGCTTCAAGTTTTGTCTCCCGCGTGTACACAAGAATATCCTGCATGACGCTGAAAAAAAAAGAAATAACCCGTAGTACGCGCTGAGGTGTTAAACTATAATAGTGCTGATGGTGTTCAAAACAAATAAATACCAGGTATCAAACAGCAGTAGTACCATGGTATACGATCGTATACACGCCAGAAAGAGGTCCTTCGTGGCAAAGTACTGATGTACCAGGTATTCTACACTAGATACACGATAGAGAGACAAACATTTTTCCCCTGAATTTTACAGAAAGATTCTGAAGGAGGTGTATTTGTCTTCCTCATTGTTTTAATGGGATATGTATCCTGCATGACACCGTATAAACCCTATCGGTATAGTACGCGTAACACCCATGTGGCACTCCTTGACCTCTGCGCAGCTTCATATTGGGTCTTCCCCACGTACATACGCACTGTATACCGGTACCCTTCGCGAGGCCAAATTAAACCCGTACGTGGTAGGCGCGGTCGAAGCACCCCATACAGCTTACTTGCAAAGCTAAGTTTTTCGACAAAATCCTGCGTCTCACAGCAAATACGTACCACAGGCAAAACTGTTAAATTTTGTTTCGTTCACGAATAAAATGAACCCGATCTCGACTACGCATGAAAATGTATCACCAGGTGTATTTCTGTGGCATAGTCCTTTGACCGCACAAAAACTGTAGTAGGATTGAAGAATCGGTACACGGACGACACTAGTTGTGCTGGATGTCGACGGGTTGTGGTCGTGGTTGTTGTTGTTGTTGTTGTTGTTGTTGTTGTTGTTTGTTGTTGTTGTTGTTGTTGTTGTTGTTGTTGTTGTTGTTGTTGTTGTGTTGTTCTTGATCTTGTTGTTGCCGTTGTCCTCACGTTACCTCTCAAATCGAGGAGTCTGTGGTCCGACGACGGTGCTACAGCCCCAAGAAGTTCCGACAAAACTTTGAAAAATAAAACAAAACTCGCCTGGGGAGCACGACGCTTCCCAACTTCCCACCTGAAAATACAACAGGTGACGAGGCGCACACCAAATAAAATCAATGTGCAAAGTGAACTACAGCACAGTGACATGGCCGCTGAACTACAGCAGTTACGGCATGGCCGCGGGTATCCACTCAACTACATCAAAGAGTCCTCCCCGTTCCTACGACTATGGGTCATTCTTATCAGAGAGATTTCTCCCATAATTTCCACATTTATTTTAGTCGCGCAGTTAGTTTTCCAATCAATCGTCCAAATTTTCACAATTTGTTTTCCCGAAAAATTGGAATTCAACGAACTTGATTTTTGTGCATCTTGATCTGGAGAATTTCACGAATGAATAGTGACAGAACGCCTCCTCCTAATATTGATACATCATCTCCAATTTTAATATTATTGTTAAACATTGGAAATTATGGTAAAAACGCTTTCCGATATATATATATGAATGAGTCTAACAAACTCGTACATCTTAGACTATCCCACCACACTAATATCCACGATCGGCATGTCTTCCCGGACTGTCTGGCAAAAGGTGCTGCACAGACAGACGATACGGCACACATCTATCTCTCGCATTAAAAAAATTGCGGGGGAGGTCATTCTTTATAAAGGATACACAACACGCCGACACTGGAAAGACCAGTGACGTTGAATGATAGACTGTACTTGCTACAACCTCTCGTTAAAATAAATACATAATCTGAAAAATAGCACGCCGGTTGTGAGTCTCCGTGTGCCGTCCTGCTGCCGTCCACCATGGCCGCCTCGTGGCCTAGGCGAACCCAGCCCGCTCCTTCGCACGTGCTCTCGATGCCACTCCTTCCGGTTTGTTCCCTTCCACCCCGTCCCGGAAATATTACACTCCTCTCACTTACTTGCGGTTCTAAGGGGCACATTTTTTTCCGAGATTCATTTCCCAATTTTTCGATGATTTTTTCGCGCAAATTTTCAAACTTCCATATTTTCCTGATGTTCCCCCCAAATGTGTGAAATTTAATTTACTTGATTTTTTGCTTGTGGAAAAAATCACTAATGGTGACAGAACACCTCCGTATATTGATGCATATCTCCAACTATTTCCAAACTTTGGAATTTCCGGGGGAAACCGTCTCCGACAAGAATGTGAGCGTAATCTGAAAAAAAAAACGGGTAGAAAGAACGGCTTAAACATGAAGAACACACGTACACAAGTGCAATTTGGCACATCATCTGATCCCTCAGGTGCACAAAACAAAGGTAACGTACGAACGTATAACAACAATATAATCCGATATAACTTGAAACATAGACCATCGAAAACTAGGGCCTACGATACGCACAAAAACCAGTATTTTCTATACTCCGGAGTTGTTGTTGTTGTTGTTGTTGTTCTCACATTAACTCACAATTCAATGCAGTCCGTGGTCGCAGGACAGGCTCCAATAACTCTGGAGTGGAAGAAATACCTCAAGTAAAAACAGAGGCAAAAAACAAAAAACAAGCACACGCACTCCACCACTGCGGACACCAGGGAAGCAAAAGGGAGACTATTAATAGCAGACAAAAACCTAAAAAAAAAAGATGAAGCTAAGCGAAAAAAACAAAAACAAAACTATAACAGACGCAGATAGCAAAACGCAAAAAACAAAGCAAAACGGACCATACTAACAAAGACACAAAGAGGTACAAACGGGAATGAAAGAAAAATGAAAAAAAGAAGGGACAAAAAAGCGATAATCACGGGCGGGGGGGAGAGAAAATACGAAAGGCAGGCACTGGAGCATACAGACACGCAAAGTTGCCCAGATGGCACCATGCTAGTTACTTGGGTCCCAAAGAAAGGAGTGCATCATGACGATGATGGCCATAACCAGGCTTCAGTCTGTTGGGCAGACCGCCTCCCCTCCCCCCCCCCCACCATTCCCCCTCGTCCCCCTTTCGCCCCCCCCCTCTTCCCTGCCATTCTGCACACTCGCGTTGGCGTCAACGGCTGTGGTCGTGGTTGCAGCTATTCTATGCCGTTCTGCCGATGCCTCCTTCTCGTCTGTATGCCATTTCCGCATGAAGGCCTCCGCCCCTTCCTCGACCCGTCGGAACCATCTGCCGGCTTTCTGTGCTGCCTCGCGCCACCCTTCGAGCTTGATGCCGAACTGAGTCTCCTTGAGGTCCTCCTCAAGGTACCTCATCCAGTCCCACTCCTGTCCTCCGGAGTAACCCTTACCCCCAACCATCTCCCCAAACATCACCCTCTTCTTCGGCAGACGCTCCTCTCCCATTCGTGTCACAAAGTATATTTTACCGACAATATTCGGTCCTATTCAAAATATGGTCCCCAGTAAATAAATACAGTATGTGCCCGGAGGCGATAAAATAAGCGTACTCGTAGGAAATATGTTTCATCCTCTGGCCGATCTGTCTGGTGAGATGCACACCCAAAAAACCGTTGTCTTTGCAAGCACTCTATATACCTGGTACGTAATATATATAGGGGGTCGTCTCCCTCTTTGTTGGTGTAACGTGGTATTCTGATCACCGGATGGGTAGTGTGTTTTAGTATTCAGTACATCGTTGAGTTCATCAAGTTGTACCTCGCCAACAAGTTCGGAGCAGGTGATGAGAGAGAAACCGGATAGAGCGCGCAACGTTTTTCGTGCGACGTAAAGTCGGACGAGATCCACGAAGCCATGCGGCGTTCAATCTACCACGCACCTGCCAACAGAATGTTTGCTACATTACCCTAGTAGTGCCGATGCCCACCTCTCCGATGTGGTTAATAATATGGAAACGTACAACGGAACAACAGTAATACACCCTCTGGAATTCGGGATCAATCAACTGTCCTATGTTTTTTCGGTGCCATTGGCATACCTGCGTAAAACACAGAGTTCAATATATAGCAAATCTGCCACTGACGGAGATGAATGCTCGTAACTCTTGACGACAATCAATAATATCGCCCCATCACCTGACTCTAAATGGGGCAAAGGCTACTACGGTAGCATGTTGCAATGACCTCGAACGGTGACCCTAATTTTCCCCGCGCTGCGTGCAACCTGCTCTGCACTCGGGGCATAGGGCATAACACGCGAAGGAGGTTTCTCGAGGTTCGAAAAGAAGAATGGATGGTTTTAGCGCGTCATCAGTCTGGGTGAAGGGCTACGACGGGCGTCGCATCATCTGCTGGTGAGACGTCATCCTCCTTCTCACTCCGAAACGTGTCAATGCTGGCGTGGTATTGTTTATGGAAGCTCGAGGCGGCCCTCGCTTTGTGACATCGATAATTTCGTCCAAGGTCGAAGTATTGCATTCTGCGTGTCGGCTTCGACCGTGCATGGTGCGAAGAAGTATGTGTCATTTATTTTTCATTCCAGCTATCTATGTGGCTGCCGTGGGAGGCACAGGCACTATAGTACCAGCAATCCGGGTTTGGGGTAACCACTTTGTTTTGCAGCGGTTGCTGTATAAGTGCAATATCGAATAGTCAGACGGCGTGAGAAATGGCTGAGGTGTTGCGATCGCTATCGAGACCTGGAGACTCTATTTGAAACTACTACTGGTTTGATACCCACCCTATGGTCGTCTGTGTCTAGCTTTCCCAGCTTTACTTGTTAGACAAACGCTGTCTGCTGGGTGGCGTACATCAGGTTGAAGCTCCCCCACAAGCAAACGCTACGTGATATATATACACGTAGTATCCGTGTTAAGCATACGCCTACCCTTTGCCACCGACTTCTGACCCGACGCCCCCGTGAACCCGTGCGCTTGAAATCATACCCAGGCGCAACAGAAACACTGGAAACGTGGTATACTCAGATCCGGAACGCAGGGGATTGTCAGATCGCCCCAATCCCAATGCTGGCCAGTTCTTCGAATCGTTTGATATTCCTCTAGCATGGCAGCAGTACACGGATCCAAAGACTAAGGCGAAGTACTGGGGCAACACGCTTACGCGGGAGGTGAGATGATGTTCTTCTCCGAAGAATGAGTCCATGGACGTCGCCCGGAACGTAACAGGTGCACGCATAGAGAGGTTAGAGGCTCGTTACCCGATCATCTGAACACACCCATGTATGTGCACGTTTCCCGACTTTTTGGCTCCCAACCACAGACGACATGGGACGACCCCACAGTCACGGAGAAAGAACAGCCCCCGCCGCCAGAGCCGGAGAAAGAGACGGAAACAAAGCCACGGAAGAAGAGGGAACAGGACCAGTGGTTCAAGATAAACGGTCCCAAGAAAGGGAAGGTATGGTACAACGAGGAAACAAAACAGACCCAGGATCACAGGCCCGAGTGCCTCACCAAGTACAGGTAATGAAAGGGTTGCTCCGGTTTGAGAGGAGAACGATACTGCGGCGTACGTACGCACGCGTCCGTGTCTCTTCTTTTTGGTGCGCCGTAAGGGGAGTTGCTTCGTTGGACGAAAGTATTTTCGTCGGTCGGGAGAGTGGGGAGATTTGGGGCATCCCGAACCTATGTTGTTGAGGTTGACGGGCATTCTGAAACTCACTACGAAAAAGCCCGCCTCCGGCGCGCGACACTTGGTCTCGCGACGTGTAGAGAGTTGAGGAGCAATATCTTGGCGTAGCGTGCAGTGCCTGCCAATTCCAGTGACGGTTATACCCATGACCCAGATATCCCTTCACCTAGCCACATCCGCTATCCGTTTGATTGTGAAGGTCAGATATTTCGTTCCCTTCCGGTGGTAATGGTCGGAACATGACGTAAAGCACAGGCCAAGCACAGGCCACAACGTCTTGTTTGTCAAACACATAAAGGAATGTGGGAGGTGCTTATGAGAAGGTTCGGTCGATAATATTTGCATTAAGGACGCCATACGTCAAGGAAGGCAATACGTCGGCGTTGAGGGCGTCCGAAAGAGGAGCAGGTTATTGTGGCAGCCCAGGTAGTGAAAAGAGACGGGTTGGGCTCGGTGGCGTTTCATGTACAGGAAGATATATTGTATGACTTCCCTGCATATATATATATTGCAGAAACCTCGCACTGAAGAAGCGTGTTGAGGGTGTAGGCTGTAGGGGGAAGTATGTTTTACGAAAGATGTGTTTTTGTGCGTGCACATATTGCACCAGTTGGAATAGCGAATTAAATGGGTCTTGCGTACAACCGCTGGTATCGCAGCCTGGAGCATATTTCCATCGATGCTGGTATTCATATTTTTGGGAGAAAACGTGGGCGACTGCCGGCTGGAGCGCAAGCAAGAGCGAAGAAGCGAGACCCACGTACAGCCGTCGACATGTTTGTACTGTAGATATATATCGACATTTTCGAGACGGCTTTACTACTGTGAACGGCAGGGGATTGGGCTGGGTCAACACGGGTTCGGCAGGTTTCTTTTTCAATATAGATCGTTCACGCTCACAAGATATCCAAGAACTTCCGAGTGTATCGCATCTTCATTTCATGCAAACATGAACGTTATATTCGGGTCGCTGCTCCTGGGTGCTTACGAAGTACACGATTGTGCTATACGCATCTGCCGTACCGTGTTCAACCAATCAATGCAAAAGCGGTTCAACGGAGAATATATGTTTGTGTCTTCTTGTACTCACGCGTTTCAAAGTTGTCTTCTGTTCCCGCGTGGTCGGTGGTGGAGGGACGCCAAGTCTCTGGCGGCACAGCAAGACTTGCCCCCGACCGAGTATATTGCATAGCCGCACGTAAGTTCACGCGTTGTGGGCCCTGGTTCGTTTCTCATCCTGATGAGGTGTTCCGATTGGGAGTGCCGGCTGTTCGACGGGGGACTATGCACGAACCCTGTCAACCCTGCGTAGCTACTACAACAATAATGCTGGGTGACCTCAGAGTATGTAAATACAAGTTGCGCCTAGGAGAGACCCGTGCGCGCACAAAAAAATCTGCTGATACACCAAACGACCCGTAGACAACGGGAGAGGTAATTGTTTACCCCTCCAGCGGTTCCTGTGATCCTTGTCTGACTTTGTTGACGATATCAAACGGGAGGCATGTGCATCGTCAAAGTGGTATTCGATACCGGTAGCTATTAATAGCTACCAACGGTTCATTGGGTAGAAACCACGGCAAGACGCCAGGAGGACAACGAGGCTGTTCTTTGTTTGTTGGTCTAAGTCTTTGAGTCACTCACCACTCGATTATCGTCATTGTTGTTGCGTCCAACAACATCGAAGACAGCTTCGTCATGAGTGCTCAAACGCCACGGTCCCAGAATGACAGTGGTCTATCGTCGAAACCAGTAGGGTGGACGAAAACCTGTGTGGGTGGGATGCCCATTGGGTTTGTCGAGTTGAGTTGTTCCTCAAAACCGTTTTGCGGGGCGCGGGGATAGTGCTGAAGGAAGCAGACATCTGTTATAAGGTCGTCTTATCAGACATCGTAGAAACAACGGTTAGGGCTGCTGTCGCCCTCGTCGAGTTGATGTTCCAATCCGCCTCTCGGCGGTGATTTTCCGGTCCGGCTTTCTGCTGTGACCCTGTTCAATATTTTGATATTCATGTCCTTGGTTCAGGAGGTTGGAAATACTGATGGGCGTTAGTTTCCTGTTTACGTTTAAGCTGCACACTGTCAGAAGACGACGTGGATAACAATAATATTATCGAGCTTTGCACAGAAGCCAGATGGTTACTGCGCACACAGGTTCCGATGGCAACCCCACCGAGGTAAACAACTACGAGTATTGTTCACAGGTTCGGCAAATTTTCTTCGTTATGAAGATTGCCGCCACAAAGGAAGGAGGTGTTTTGCGATGAACATTTAAACTTCGCAGGAATACCTTGTGAACGACCTGTGTCGCTGGATTACCGGGGGGGAATTCAGCATCCGACGATGTCGTTTGCATGCAGGTCTTGAATCGTTCCAGTGGAGTGCGTGTGTACAACTCTGCCCGGATGGACAGTAACGTACTTTGTCTGGCAGGTATGGGGTGCGGCATATGTCCAGTTATCGCATCAACCATCGCACCCAACATGTATGAATCACATACACACACGGCTAGCATAATATTTCGTGTCTTACGTGTGAATAAGCGTGAAATATAGGCGTTTTTTCCTGCCTGGTCGTTTCAGATAGAGATGCTCTGTACAACGAAACGTTTGTGTGTGTGTGTGTGTGTTCTTCACATTAAACCGTTCTTTCTACCCGTCGACATCCAGCACAACCAGTGTCCGTGCCGATTCTTCCATCCTAGAAGAGATACAAGTTCTGTGGTCACAAAGCTACGCCACAGAGATACTACGTTGCCACGTGTGCAGTGTGAACTGCAGTGGGCAATGCAAAGCCATGTCATCATACTAGATACGACAGGCACGACATACGCAATCTATGAAATAGTGAAATTAAAAGAAACAATCAAAGAGAAAACAAAAACAAGGTAGACAAGTCGAAAAAGAAAAAGAAGAAAAATGAAAGCAAAATCTAAGAGAAACAATCTGTCGTGCCCCCCCCCCCGCAGGCGAGGTGGCCTACACTTGAAAAAGAACGAGCTGGAAAAAAGAAGAAATAACAAAAGACACCACTGCTTGTGAACAGAGTAAGACAAAGAACCAAGGAGAAAGTAACAAGGAAAAAATAACAAAGGGGAAATAACAGGCAGACCAAAGCCCAAAGCACCTTCTAGGTGGCGGCAGCAGCTTGTGGTACGAGTAGTATAGCCAGGTTCTCCCTGCTAATCCGCCTGGTACCTTGCTACCCAGACTGCCGTCTCCGCCCTGCGTTCGTCAACTATGCCCAGCCCCTTGGCGTCAGACAATACGAGCCGAGCAGAGCAGGTTCGTCTTCCAACCACGCCACACGGCTCCTTGAGTACGGCTTATCAATCAGAAAAGGAAGAGGAAGAGAAAAAATGAAATGAAAATCACGGAGAGTCAGCGCAAGAAAGAAAAAAAAAAAAAAAAAAAAAAAAAAAAAAAAAAAACAAAAAAAAAAAAAAAAAAACAAAAAAAAAAAAAAAAAAAAAATGTACAATTGGATATCTCTGCTACGGAGACGATGACCATAATTTCGTGCTTCAATGTATATTTGACAAACATGTAATGTGTGTACAAGATGAAGTAAACTAAACCCTACCCAAATCACCTACTGATCAAGCAACAGTTAGACGCACACACTGCTATCTATACTATTAATAGTTGAGCAAGGTAAGCTACACGCTCCAATCGTGTTTGAAAGTTGTGACGCGTTGTCCCGTCCACATAGTTTGTGTTCCAATTACTGTGTGTGTTCTCTTCACTCTCAACCGTTCTTTCTGCCCGTCGACATCCAGCACAACCAGTGTCCGTGCCGATTCTTCAATCCTAGAAGAGATAGAAGTTCTTCTGTGGTCACAAAGCTACGCCACAGAGATACTACGTTGCCACGTATGCAGTGTGCACTGCTGTGGGCAATGCAAAGCGATGTCATCATACTAGATACGACAGGCACGACATACGCAATCTATGAAATAGTGAAACGAAAAGAAACAATCAAAAAGAAAACAAAAACAAGGTAGACAAATCGCGACAGAAATAGAAAAAAAATGAAAGCAAAATCTAGGAGAAACAATCTGTCGTGCCCCCCCCCCCGCAGGCGAGGTGGCCAACACTTGAAAAAGAACGAGCTGGAAAAAAGAAGAAATAACAAAAAACACCACTGCTTGTGAACAGAGTAAGACAAAGAACCAAGGAAAAAAGTAACAAGGAAAAATAACAAAGGGGTCTCTGTCGACAAACCTGATCAATTTTCGTAGTTGAAAAAGAATACGTGCTCCTCAATTAAACCAAGTCGAATGAATGCACCCGAGGTTTCTCCGGGTAAGTGCCCAACAACGTGTTGGCGAGGATGAAAAGGAGTGTGCCGATGAAGGGGGGTGCAGGCAAGTAAGAGCCTTCGAGAAGGGACAGTGAGGTATCCATTGTTTGATATATATCATAAACTCACCAACTTTCAGTATTGAGCGCATTTGAGCTCACGCTGACATGGAACATTCACGATATATTGTTGGAGGGAAACTGTTGTTCGTATTTTACGAATCGTCTCCCGTCGTAGTTCCGCCTTCAGGTCCTTATCAGCAGGGCTCCAGGGTATAAAATCCTTCTCAAAGCAGGCCTTGATTGATAATATATTGACATCCCTCATGCCCACTTGACACGTTGAAAATAGAGCCGAACTTTGATGCCTACGTTTTTGTTTTTGGAGACTCAGAAGAACGTTTTATCGCCGACTCGTCCGATTAGCTACGCCGTCTGATCTCCTCAATGTTTGCACAGCGCGACGCATAAATTTCGTCCTCCAAAGCTCTCCCCGTCGCCAGGATCCGTACGTCAAAGCGGACGTGATGATTGCGCTCAAGAACACGATCCGTAAGATCCATCGTAGATTGAGGAGTTCCATGCTGAACAGGGATTCTGGTGTAGGGTATTAGGATGTCGGGGTAACGTGTACCCCACCAACACCACTCGTTAGATGTAGCTCCATATGAGGCGAGTCAGCTCGACAGCTCGGATGTATAATATAAGATGAGTTCCGTGTTATTGTCTGGAGCAACCACGCGTTCCCGTGCCAGCTGCGTCTATACCTTTAGAGATCAATCAACAGGACGATACACATTGATCCCGGCACATACATGTCATGCCGTATTCGAATACGACATCCGCGCGCATCCATCCAATCTACGAATCACCACAAAACATACACCAGTCGAACCATACGACGAAGCACTACCCTGCGTCGTCGTCGGTCTCCACCGCCTTGGCAAGCCTCCATCCAGACATTAGTTGTCCGGGGTTCAAAACACCCAACTCGGCACAAAGACATTTGATTTCCTTTACAAACGTGAGCTTCAACGTCGTGGTGGCACACACAGCAGCCGTCAAACGGGAACACGAACTGGTAGCTACAGCAAGAAACTTGGATATCTTACAGATCGTAACAAAGGGATGACGACGCCACACCTATACACCACGTACGTCAAGGCATAAATCCGTCGTACTATACGATGAAGCACCACTCTGCGTCGCCATTGGTTTCCTAGGCCTTGACAAACCTCCCTCCAGCTGTTCTTGGTTTGGCTTGTGCGACACCCAACTCAGTAAAACGACGTATCTGTCTTCGTTTCGCAAACATGTCTCTACCTCCTGGTAGCACACACATCAGCCGGCAAGTGCGCACATGAACGCATACACACGGCAAGATGCTGGGATATGTTACAGATTAGTGCAGAGGGACGAGAACATCACACATTTATTTCACCGTTCGTACACCCACCGCTGACGACCGCCCAATTATGAATAGCAGTCTCCGCCAATGATCTTTCAGTGATTGTCGCCACGACGTGTTTGCCTGCTTCCAGCACACACTTCTTTATCTCCTTATAGGAAATGTTATACAGTATTGCACACGCATACATACACAGACCCATACCCACTCCTTCTGACTCTCCGATGCCAGATGGTTTGTCGTTTGGACCAGTCGAGCCAGCCATCCCACTGGTGAAGGATTGGCTTTGGGGGAAGCTAGCTTTCGATCGTCCCCACTGCAGCCTGGTACCAGGAGAGTAGACGAGAGAGAGAGAGCAGAGCTTGGCCCAGGGGCGGCCAAGCATCTTTGACCAGTACTATGTCCACTATGGCGAACGCCCCTGTTTATCACAACAACTAGGACTTCAATAAAGTGGTTCGCGAAGCGTAAGATAATATTCCTGCAAATTGAATATATCGATCCCGAAATGATACTACTTACCGTGCTTTAGATTGAACACGGCCGGCACAGCCCCTGATGGGAACGGTCGAAAAACACCACGATCGTGTATATGACCAGGTGTCTACAGAGTGACCTCTCCCTTACATACATCTTGAGAGAACCATGATGACTACCTACATAGCACGCACTGCTGCTGTTAGGTTCACGGCGGGGATACCGTACAACACGCAAGAAAACACACAACGTGATGATTTTGAGACCCGGATTTCTGCAAACCATGGGGGGCGCACACAACGGAATGGTGACCTTGGAAATGTTTCGTAGAGAATATTGGGTAAAGGCATCGCTTGTCGTGTACGCTGACATAGTTGTGGGAAAAATCAGCTTCGAAAGTTAGTTGTCTGGGAGGGTGTGGCATCTATCTAGCGTGTTATACGGGTATTATATACGGGGGACCATAACGAATACCAGGTAGGACCAACGAGTTTTCGTAAAAGTAAGGAAATAAATATAAACGTTTTTGCCCGTACCCTATGTCCTAGATAAAGAGTGGTCAACCATCGTGAGCCATTGTTTGTGACGAACTCAAGGTGACCATTCACGAGACTGTTCATTGCTGAAGGAGGACTGGAAAGCTGTCGTAAATAAATATGTATTTAGCAACAAAAAGGTGGCCAGGACTGCCCACGTTCTATAATTACCAGGTAGCTCACACGCCAAGCAAGGCTGAAAAAAAAACAAAAACACTGGACCCACACTTACTTCCCCCCCAAAACAAAACAGTATACCATGGTATATATAATGTGTGTATGTATACATTATTATGCCGGCGTCCCCGGTAGCTTGGTTGGTGGTCCGCGTGCCAATCAAGATCAATTTCTTCGTGGGTTCAATCGAGTGCCACTGAGTGCATGCTCGTAGAGACGTTTTCGGGCAAAAAATAAATTGATTTAATTTAGCGGAAAGCGCGAGAGAGCGTGAGTTAGCTACATTCGATGAAAATCGACGAGCAGTGGGAATGCTGAACCCTATGAGTGACAAAAAGTAAAGGCACGCACCGGGGGGGAGAAGGGTGGACACCTGTGACCACGGCCTACCCGGACGCTCGTTGAGGTTAAACCTCCTATTACGGGGGACCATAGTTAACAGGACTTATGGTATACATAAAAACCTATATGTTTAACCATTTTCACCAACAATATTTGGTCCTGTTAACTATGGCCCCCCGTAATAGGAGTTAAGGCTGGAAGGAAAAAGTGATGTTGAAAATAAAAAATAAACAATGACGGAAGCATGTACGTACGTCGAAGCCCTGTTAACGCCTACCTCGTACTCTTTTGGACAGCAACTAAGTTACTTCCTCATACCAGCGCCTCTAAAATACGGAAAACTCACCTGCTTGGTGATAAAAGTACCACGCCCCTTCGCTTGCGGGTCGACGAGTTAGTTTCAACTGTCCACCACACAGACTGACTGGTCTACGACAACCATTACCAAACGCTGCTTGGCACAGAGCAGAGGATACCTGTGCCGTCACACAAAAACAGCGCGGGACTGACCCTGACTCGCCGCCATAGCTTAGGGCGACAAGGCGTGCCATCTTCTCGTACCAGTCTTGGTTTGGTTCTCGATTCATTGGCAAACGAGGAAATAATAGCTTCGGCTATCTCAGCAGGCAAGGAGGTGGAAGACGCACCATCTTTTCCTTGGAAGAAATGAAGACGAGGGACCTAGCAACCTGACGCCGCGGGAGGGTGAGGAGGGCGGTAATGGCGTGGAAGGTACGCGAGGTGATAGGCCACTCGCCTAAGGGTTGGGGCAACCAGGCGCACCACCTCCTCCACCAGCAAGTAGGTGTTCCGTTGTGATGGGGCTGCAGGTACTTCTGCTGCTGTATAGTAGCTGTACAGCAGCTAGCAGGCGAGTCGAAGGAAGCAGGAGGAGCAGCTCGATAGGTAGCAGCACACGTCACACCGCACACAAAGACTAAGACACACAAAACAACCTGGAGGTGGGTGGCGGCTTAGGGGACACGCACGGTGTGGAGATAGTTTGATAGTGATGGAGGACCGGGAGTGGCAGATCGGCGGTGGACTTCGCGATTCTCGAAGCTTGCTGTGAGAAAGCGGGAAGTATGAACGCAGGCCCATGTCCTCCGACCCTGAGCGTTTTTTTTTCGTTTTTTTTTTTTAAATCCTGGAAGCCCCCACCATGAGCGCCCACACCCGGAGCACCTATACCCTGAGCATGTTTTCCCCCTTTTTTCCGAAACTCTCTCTATTGTTATTGCTGGTTCTAGTGGGTGGATCAGGCGTTGTATTAATCGTAAGTTTCAGCTACAATTAAGAAAGCAAGGCATCTGGTTGCAAGCCTACAGACTAAGACCACTTCTTCTGCAGTCGGATTTTGGAGTCAGTTAAAAAACTACTTTCAGCACGTTCCCGTCATCAGCGTTTGCCCCGGAAATACTGAAAATTGATCTTCCCCGCGGTCAGAATGTATGTGCCGGATCTGTCTCCAAGATCTAGCCGGGGGTGTTTCCCGCTTCTCCGGGCCCCCAGATGATACAGGAAATTTCCGACCGCATTTTTTCGGTCCACCTCAGTCAAATACTGAAGGAAGGCTCATAACCTCGAGGGTCATGACCTGAAGGAAAAATGCTTGTTGAGGCTCTGTCTTCTATGAGAAGAGATGCAGAGGCGGCACCGAAGTGTCTGTGAAGATCACGCGTGATGAAGAAAGAAGATGGTTTGAAATTGGCGCTTTATTGGCCATTATAGAAGGAATCTTGATCTCAGAGATCAAGCGGAGAAGAGGAAAGGAGAAGAAGAGAGGAAATGAAAGGAATAAGAGAAGAGAGTGGAAGAGGAGTGAGCAAGGTGGGGCATGCCATCACCTGATCACGAGACAATGCCCATACTACGGGCAGGTTTATTCTACAGCAGCCCGTCAAGGTTCCGTGAACCGTTCCTAGCAATGTCCCTGCAACGTTCTATGTAGCGTACTCGTAACGTTCTATGGAACGTTACCTGCTACCTATTGTGGTAGACTAGCTACCCTGGGTTACGATCAGTATGATAGAGATAAGTTGAATACAGTGTGTCGGCAAGAAAGAAGAAACTCAAGTCTCGCCGCATATCGTATTTCTCCGCATCTATTATCATAAGATACTCTTAGAAAGATCGTGTGAAGTGACTGCACATCACATTAGATATGGATGTCAACGTCCATATGCTGACAAATACGACCCAGCCAGACACGCCCAATCGGATCGAAATAAAAGTACCAGTATTTTTTTTATCCGATCCCCGAGAACTACGACACATTATACATTCTGAGGCCAAGTATTATGGGAAATTTTTGAGACGTTATTTCTATCTTTTCATTTTGTGAGTTTTCGGGCTACAGAAAAGTGTGGGTGAAAATATATAACGTGTATTATGGGTTTTGATTTTTAAAAGTGGTTTTGTATAGTATTGGTTGATCGTGGCTTCGTCTGAGGTGGGGTCCAACAGCTTGGCTTCGGCCTGTAGCATCTTTATCCAAGTTGATTTTCTGTAGTCTGGGCGTGGCTTGGCACGTCGCGAGCGTTTTACGGCAGGCGTCTCAGCGTCCTCCTCGTCGTCTTCAAACGTTGCGAAGGCAGCGGCGGCCGCGAGCGTGGTTTCAGCATCCAAACACGGGAGGATTAGCGCCGGCGACATCGAGTCGCCATCGCTGCTGCTGCTGCTGCTGCTGCTGCTGTTGCTGCTGCTGCTGCTGCTGGTGCTGCTGTTGCTGCTGCTGCTGCTGGCGGTGCTGCTGCTGCTTCTGCTACTGCTGGTGCCGCTGTTGCAGCTGCTGCTGCCACCGCTAATATTGCTTCCATGTGAAGGATAAGCCATCTCTCTTTACACAAGCGCCGTAGTTACCGCCCGCCGTCGGCTTGATGCTTTCGCGTGGTGGGTGACGGGTGGCAGGTGCGCAGGTAGATAGGTGGGCTGGCAGTAGTAGTGAGATGTAGCACCCAAAATACGAAAAATCTCAGTTCTCAGAAATCAGCAAAACCTCTCAGAACTGAGCTCAGTTCTGAGAGGTTTTGCTGATTTTTGCCCCCTCCAGGAACTGAGATCAAAAATATCGATGATTTCCTGTCCCATAATAGATGGTTCTGATTTTTGGGCTTCGGAGATCGCTGAAAAAGCCAGAAATAACGTCTCAAAAATTTCCCATAATACTTGGCCTGAGGCCCGAAATACCTGGATCCAACACATTTCCGGGGCAAATAAAAAGCTGATGATGCGAACGAGTTGTGTTGAAAGAAAGGGATTTTTTCAACTGACTGCGAATCCGACCGCATGAGAATTGGCCTAGAGACATACCTCGGAATATATATGTACCTGGTATAAGGTACCACCTACCTGTATAAATTACCCTCGCGGCCTTTATTATTGCAATATTGTGTCACGTCCTGAGTCCACTTCTTTTTATGCAGTTGGATTCGCAGTCAGTTGGAAATAAATGGCGTTATCAGCACCGTTCGCAAGAGCTTTTGCCCCGAAAATGTGCGAAACTAACTGCGGTTTCTCGCCTCAGAATGACTTGGACTTTTCTCCAAGACCTGTCTCGAGCTGTTTTCCGCTTCTCCAGGTGGCCAGTTGGAGGAAATCACCTTCGGTACTTTTCCGATTCAACTGGGTCAAATACGATTACGATCAGGTATCAGATATCTGATCGGAAAAAAATGTTTTTTCCGATCCAATCGGGGATTGTAATCGTATTTGACCCAGTTGGATCGGAAAAGTACCGGAGGTGATTTCCTGCAACTGGCCACCTGGAGAAGCGGAGTACAGCTCTAGATAGGTACCTGGTGTTGTTGGAGAAAAGTCCAAGTCATTCTGAGGGAAGAAACAGCAGTTTCGCACAGTTTTTTGGGCAAAGGCTCGTGCGAACCTGCCGATAGCACCATTTCCAACTGACTGCAAATCCGATTGCATAAGAAGTGGCCTAATAGTTGTATGATGTGTGTCGTCTCCTCCTGAATGAAATGCACTATTAACCCTTTTAGTACTGCAGTCCCGAATTTAGGACAAACCCCTTGGAATTAGACTGGTTCGCCCTATTAATCGGTACTGCAATACTAAACGGATTAGACTATTACGGGGGGCCATAGTTAATATATAATATGACCCATGGTATACATAAAAACCTACCGGTACATATTTAACCATTTTTACTGCCAAAACTTGGTCCTATTAACTATGGTCCCCCGTCATAATAAATAGTACCAGGTACCTGATACATATATATATTATATACTGAGATATTCGAACTTTTAAAACTCCAAGTGATTCACACGTGTGTTTGGCCGCTCCCGAGGCAACACCGTCAAATCATTAGAGAACAAGTTTCCATGCATCGAAAGCATCGGAGACCAAACCGTAAGCCATAAATAAGGGATCCTATCGTAATTTCAGACCGTTCCCAATGTTCCCATCATCATCCAGAAAATTTGCCAACGTATATATACATCACTTTACGACCACGTGCCCATCGCCGCGCAAGGCATAATGCCCGCATAAATTTACTTACAGCAGTTCGCTTCACATCGCGCCGGTTCGAGTTTGACCCCCCTTCGCGAAAGAAAGTGCCAAGTACACCCTACCCTACCTAACTCTCTACGTAAAGGCACTGCGAGCCGCGCCGTAGTAAATTGATAGCAACAGCGAGGGTAGGTCAGCCTGCGCCCGAGGTGGGCGTCGGACTCACTATTATTATTTCGAGAGCCCTGTCGTCCCTTGGCTCGCCCGCTGTGGTGCTTAAAAAGAGGAAGCGAGGAGGGAGCCGTCCGCGAGGAGACCAGAAAGCGTGTTTCGATCAGGCGTACCCGGGATCGTCGACAGAGAGAGGAGCAATGTGAGAGGCTCTCCCTCGGCCGGGTAGTGATGCTATCGGTGTGTTGATGTGCGAGAGGGAGTGCCACTGCACGACGAATATTATAGCGTACAGCTGTGGTGGGCAATGCCGCGAAAACAATATAATACCCAACAACGCGCTCTGCGTTTGTTTGTGTAGTTAGGGTTCTAGTAGTAGTAGCCGCTTTGTAATTAATTGGTATCCCTGCAAGCCGTGGCTGTCTGTCTTTGTGTTCTCGCTGCACGCGGGGTGTCGTGTCGGTTGCCGCTACGTACGTGTGGAGTTCCGTTTTTTCCCATCTATGGCAAGCGCAAATATATATATGATGGAACGATGGGGTGCGGATTTATTCGTGAGGGCAGTGGAGTTGGCCCATAGCCTCCGGAAGGTGAGCTGTGCAATGAAAGCAAACCCTAACCCCTTTAGAACCGCAGTCCCGTTTTGGGGGCAAACTACTTAAAATTTGACTGGTTTGTCCCCAAAAACGGAACTAGAACTAACTGCGGTTCTAAAGGGGCTAAGGGGGGACTTCCGACAGTTTGGCCAAAGTATCAAATATCGTGCAATAAAAGCATCCTGTACTTCGTCTGTACAACATCATGCAACCATCAACAAAACGAAGACCTATAAACAAACTGAGGTTCATTGATAAATCGTGCTCAGGTGCAAATAAATTATAAACGACAGCAGTACAACAAACAGCTGTAAACCTAGGTACCACGCATACAACAGCGCGGCGGTTCACCAATCAATGATGTTTGCCCCTAAATAACGCAAAAAAAAAGAGGTATGCCACAGTAAAAATGAACCTGTTTGCTAAGAAGAGCATTATTCAAGTAGAATAGTAATGTCGTTCTCGATCACACTACTACTGCCACACTTACTTCCTTGCAATCCTTCTATTTGTGGTCATAAAACAGGCTGAAACAACAATGCGCATTTATTTCAATGTGAGAAACCAAGCAAGTAAGTACGAAATAATGAGCACTACACTACTATCGTATCGGCCCGCAAGGGAAACGGTACTAACGAGCTGTCTGTGTGGTATATCATCCCGTCTCACTTGCAACCAAATAACGCTAATTTCTATCGGAAACTTTTCTCCACAGAGTTTCTCAAGAAGTGTGAAATGTTTTTGGAAGTATTTATCAAGATACGGAGGCGTGACTGGTCCGAGTCCGGCGGGAAGGCCTCATAGCCTTGGTTTTTGTTGGTGGGTGAGCAAACGCAAGTCCCACACTACCCGGGAGAGATGACTCTCCCGGGTGGCTATCTCCACCGCACCTTCTCCTCTCGGGGGTCAGGTCGGGTCAACGTGCCCAACTGGGCTAAATTGGCACACGACACGAACGTGGAAGTGTGGTGAGCTTAAGCTTTATTTTTACCAATCCGCCGGAGGATGAAAAAAATAATAAAATTGAAAAAAAACTTGTGAAATTCTCTGACGACAGCCAAAAAAAAACAATAAAAACCACGAATATATTCGTCGTGACGAATTGTGTGCGCTCCAGACACAAAAAAAGAAATAAAGAGAGAACGAAAAACACCAGGACAGAGCAGAAGAAAGCCAAAACTAATAATAATAATAATAATAATAAGAATAAAAAACAAGAGAAAGAAGATCGAAGCCAACAGGGGGCCGAGTCCCGAGGACAACTAAGAAGGGTCATTCTTTTCGGAGAGCTTTTTGTCCATATTTTCCACATTTTTTTTGCGCCATTTTTTAATCTTCCATTTTTTTCCTGTTTTTTTTTCCAAATAAATATTGGAATGTTAACGAACTTGATATTTTTGCTTCTTTCTGGAGAATTTCACGAATTGTGACAGAACGCCTCCGTAAATCGATACATATCTCCAATTATTTTCAAACTCTTGAAATTTTTGGAAAAAACGCTCTCCGACAAGTATGAGCCTGAGTTTCTGTTTTCTGGTACTACTATATCATCAGTCCTAGAATTCGTTCACCTGATAGACCAGCAACATAAGATGAGTGCAGTAGCGGCGCCTATTATTGTTGGTGATTGATGCTGATATCTCGTTGCTACTGCTGCTGATATGTAAAGCTCATCATGCGTATAATGTGGCCCGTGGCCAAAATAATTACACTGCCTACTGAGCCTTCTGAGAACCGCAGTCTCGTTTTGGGGGCAAAGCACTCCGAGTTTAGGAGTCTGTCCTCAAAACGGGACTGACTGCGCTTCAAAAAGGGTTCAAGAGGTACGCAACCTTTGAGAACTGCAGCTTATTTTTGGGGGCACTCCAAAAAAGTTCTGCGTACCGCATAGATTACCCCCAAAACGGGAGAATGAATGAATGCAGTGCAAAAATGGTTGAATGGCAGGTACTAATACTACAGAAGTAGTATATATAGCGACTCATTTTTTTGCGGGCGAGAAGGTACCGCTATTTCCACTGCCGCCCCGTTTACGCCACTTCTCTGGTGGTCGGCTACTACGTCCTTCCTCACTGGGGATTTATTGAACGGTAAGATTATAGCTCGTTGCCCTATTACGGGGGACCATAGTTAATAGGACCTATGTCATACGTAAAAACCTATATATTTAACCATTTTTACTAACAATATTTGGTCCTATTAACTATGGTCCCCCGTAATAGCGGAGCATACGACCCCACGCCGTCGTTGCACATCGCGAAAGAAAAAGACGTACAAGACTCAATAATGCCGAGAAAGGAGATGGCCACTCGGTGGGTTGCACCATGGGAGATCACAACTACTCTCATCATTTTACCCTCAAGACCAAGACTGCTGTGTTACAATAACAACAACTCTAACTTCACAGCAGCAGTGATGCATATATATATACGATCACGACTGTGGTGTGGCGTGTGGCTGCTAACACGCTGCCACACCCACCAATGAAGTTCTGAGATAGATAATGTCTGCAACCACAGGGATATATATGGCGCGGTGAGTGCAAACGCAGAGCGATGGTCCCCCTGACGGAAAAATCTTAACTAGTTTCATCCAGAGCAAACATTTTCCTTGTGTGTGTGTGTGTGTGTGTGTTTTTTTTTTTTTTTTTTCTTCCCATTCATTATCTTCGCACATCTTCTTCTCTCTCTCCTTCCAACTCGTAACTCAGATCCGGGGTCACATAGCAGGCTCTTCTCCCCCCTTCCCGCTACGGTACGTGCCTTCATTTTTATCGCGAGAAGATTTCAGCCTTTTCTTCCCTCGTCGACTCGCATCGAATTGTGCCTACCCACGCTGCAAGGCGCTCTCAACAATTGAATCCCTTTTTTTATTTTTTGCGCCTCGCTTGTTTCTGGAGATATGCTTGATATTAATATCGAATGTAATGTGCGGTACTTTGCGTAATTCGAGGTATACGATACCTTGTAATGCATACCAGGAACCGACAGCAGTAAGTAGTAGCCTATAACACCCCCTCGGACAACTCCGTGTGAACCAATTACATCAGAGGCGGTGGTAGTAGAAATAATATTGCCTCCTATAAACCGGATTGCATATAATGTGTATGTCGTGCCTGTCGCATCTAGTCTGATGACTTGGCGTTGCATCGCCCACAGCTAGCTGTGCTTACTGCATACCTGGTACCCGGCAACGTAGTATCTCTCTCTGTGGTGTAGCTTTGAGACCACAGAACTTGTATCTCTTCTAGGATTGAAGGTTCGGCACGGACACTGGTTGTGCTGGATGTCGACGAGTAGAAACAACGAATTACACACACAACAAATACACAGCAATGCATGAAATACCAGGCACGTACGTCCGGATCAAGTCGCACCACTTCGTACAATTTAATTGATAAAAAAAACTCAATTAATTGAATATGGAGCCAGCGGACTGAATCGTTTTTGTGATTTTGGTTAGTAACCAGCTAAGATAGATAACACATTCGATTCCATGTTGTAAGTCATACATACCAGTTTGGATTCTTCTGTGTCACACTACCCTTCTTAGGAGTATTGTGTCTGGAGTAGTGGTAGCTGTTTCTACGCATGACCTTCTACTTTTTGGTCGGGCTTGCCACGGCATCACCCAACAACAACAGCTAACTTAATAAGGCCGAGGGGAAATAAATGGTAACAATCGCGTTCAGATCACCTTAACTGCATGATGAGGCATATATATATATATATACGCTTTCTTAAGGTCCGGCCTTTGGCACAATCTTTCTTATTACAACCAGGTGTGTACATACAGCGAATCTATCCTACACGCACGAGTACGGGCTGCTTGAAGGTCGATTTAATACCGCGGGGATCGAAAAGTTTAGATCCTGTAGTAGACCCCGCTTTGACGAGGTAAAAACTTCCGTGCATGTTCTACGACCCAATCCGCAACCTGTACCAGACTGCGTATTTTGGCGTGGCCCTATCCAGTTATATTGTCGTATATCGCTTCAAAAACAGGATAAACGGTGTTTGTCAACGCGCTGAATGGGGCTCAGAGAGCAGGTGCAAATTATCAGGACTCCTGGAGTTCCTCAAAGCGGCGTGCGCTTTTGGGAGTTTATTTATGCGGTGAGCATTGGATTTAATGTTCATGTTCTTATCATGCATCCACTTTTTTTCAGTGTTGGATCGCTATTTATTTGGCTATATTATGAGCCCCCCCTTGCGTCTCACTGAAAAAAAAAATGCTACAGGAAGGAGTAGTAGTAGCTAATTATTAAATGCCGTCAATTAATAATGTAATCCAACCTGTGGCCGGACTCGTAAACATAGATAAAACCACCTTTATATCAAGCAAGTGCACAGCTGCTAGCAGTAGAAAAGTTGAAAACATAATATCAACGGGTGTTTACTACTACTGTACATCAGATTGCATCCTCAAAACAGAAAATAAAAAAAATATTCATGATGACCATGGGTCAACCCTAACGAAGGTACGGTAAACAACTTTTATTCCACCCCGACCTCAGTATCTCGACAGCTTCTTTTTTTTTTTTCGAGCGCTCTCTTCGAGGATCGGCTCCGACGCCCCTCGCCCTTCGTTCCCCGAGCTTGCCTCGCTGTCAGAGCGATAGGAGGCAGAGAGATTGAATCTATTTGTAAAACAAAGTAGTACCAATCAATGTAGAAATCGAAAGAACGGGCGGATGACTGGTACTCTTCCCCCTCCCTAGTTGCAATACTTGTTTGAAAGGGGAGCGTTGACGCACGATATGTATTGTTCGATAGTAGTGTACAGAAAAAATATAACTATATGATATATCTTGTTGTTGGGTTGTACAAGAAGAGAACAGGTTGAAGACTTACCCTGGGGTGAATACAAAACTGTCGAGCGGAGTTACAAGTTTCAAGTTGCACAGTCATAAAATCTCTGTCGTATTTTACTGTGATTATTGATTTTAATATTACTAGTGTTTTCGACTCACGGAGCCGAGCACGAAGGAGTACTACGACTTCTGGGCACAAAGACGGGTTCACATAGACAGTCCCGTGCCGGGATCGAACATCCCCAACACCGCACGCTACCCCTATAGTTCGTAGTCTCTTTCTTCCTCGCCCAGCTCTCGACAGCACAGAGACTACCCAATCAAAGTTCGTGGTGACCTTATTTTCGTAGTTTTTAACTGAGCTCGCGGGTAAGGAAATTCGAGATTCTATACTATGGATTTCACTGTAATCTGTTCGTGTCTTCTAGCTATCTATCTCACGAACTGATCGGTGCGATAACTATCACTCACCATTCTACCAGCGGATACATGTAATAACATCCGAGCGCATTTTGGTGAAGTCGACGTACGTACGCGTAGAAACATTTGTTTTGTAAATATATTATAGTGTACTACTGCTGTAGTAGTTGTAAAATTGAGAGGCCGAAGGGATGGCGGGAGTTGCACTCCGGCTAGCAGATTCGTAGAAATAGCCTAAATAAATAGCAACACTTCGTTTGTAATGCAAAACTTCGTTATTTAAAATGTCGACCCGTACTTACTTGATTGTGACCTGACGCAGCCAGTGCTTCAAACATTTGTTCCCAATCATAATCCTGTACAAAGATGTCTTCGGTTGGGATAACTGGAGACGACTCATTCTAAAACAATACCAGGTATGCAACAAAACATGTTTCAACTTGAGTAGTACCTGGTAGTCACAGAAGCGCCCGACTCTTGATGATCCCTTTCGAGGCCCGCGACTGGTCTGGACACAATATTTACGCTGGAGCCAGCCCATATATATATATGCTCGAACGAAAAACCCACTTACGGTGCTCTCTTGGGCTGTTAATTGCAGCCAGCATGATATCAAACTGTGTGTAAATCAAGTACAGATTGCTAGCAGCCTTCGTGGCTGTCAGAGTCGAGGGCGTTTAATTTGAATTAGAACAGTAGTAGTACTCGTAGCAGCTCGTAATAATTGGCTTTACCCGCAATCTACACGAAAAACTGTTCCGTCCCGTTTCTCCCCTTCTTTAACTCCTATCATGCTATAATACTCGGCATCTCACCATGCGCCAACCACACGACATCGGGAGCAGGTGCTCGTCTTCTCCCTTCCTCCCCCCTTGTCGTTTGTCGGTTTCGTTGTTCGTGCGTCTACGGGGGTACACGACGTAAAATAGCGAACTGAAAGGTCACTGAGATGATCAACTGCTGTGTCTGCGTACTGTTGTTCCGGGGGGGGGTTGTATATAGTATGACGTCACAAAGAGTCACTATTTTATTATTGGGTACGAGTATCGAGTCATGACGTCCCTGTTCTGCAAACATGTCTTTACGTTTCAAGTGTTTAGTCTCGACGACGTTCTTGAGGCGACCAGGACAACAAAAAATACGGGGTACTGGTAACCCAGAAAGGTTGTCCCGGTGGTGCCCACTTGAACGAAAACGGGTGCAAGCAGCAGTCGCAACGCTGGGTTCGTGCGGCTGGACCATGTTCTGCTTCCAGTGGTTACGCTAAGAGTTTGATAACCCCCCTTACACACCAGCAATTGTTTGGTTAGCTCTTGGCTCTCTTTTGGCATTGCTTTGTCTACCACGAACGTTGACGGTCCTGCTTTGTCTTTGTTTCGGCCGTCGCACGTTTTAGGCAACTCAGGAGGGCTCTGAATTTTGTCTTGCAGTTGAAATTGCGCTTCCACTCGAAACAGATTGGCTTGGACGCTCGCCTGAACCTTTTTCTTCGAGCTGTGAATCAAAAACAAATTGGACGCTGCGCCTCGGTAAAAAAAAAACATTTTACACATACATACATGCAGATAGCGCCTGCGCGACCATGAATGTATGAAGCGATGCGTTCTGTGGTGTTTACTCCTTCCTGTGGCCCTTCGGTACACATGATTCAGCGTTGTGTCGCTGCCGACTGGGACCTGACGCCAGCCTGCCGAGTTCGTACGGCGGGTTTGCTGCCGCTTTGTCTCTGAGGGATAGAGTCAACCACAGTACAACGCTGGGCAAAAGTTGAAGGATCGTCGGGCTATAGATGCCACTGGTATATGAACACCAAACTACCCTTACTTTTCGGTCGGGTGTGGTAAATATAAGTGCCGAACGTTTCGTGTGTTATAGCGCGTCTGGCAACCCTGTACCGGAGAGGCGTCGACAGAAAACACTACCATTATTACCAGGGAATACGTCGTAGGGCGTTACGTACTCGGAACGTTTGACGCTTCCTATTAGTATGCGTTCGCTTCGCGTATTGCAAGCATCGATTGCCGTCCGCATGCATGCGTGTTACCGGAAGGACCAAGTACGCCGGGAACCGGTGTTGTCAAAGCGCGTGTGCGCTGGATGTGGTTAACCCTGTGCTGTGCCTGTCTCGCTGTGCCTTTTGCGTAATCCGCCTGAAAATGCTTGCTGGTCTTCAGAACGAGCACAGAGATACCGCACACCTTTACGTTGGGTACGGAATAGATGGCGGCTACGGAGGCGGCAATGTGGGTCCAAGACGTTGACGATTTCAGGATACCGATCTGGTGAGACAGCGGTGGTGGCATTGTTTTGACCGCAAACGACCGAGGCGGTCCACATTTCCCTCGTTTTGTCAGGATACGATATGGGATATGGGATACGTTGAAGGCGTCACTTGTATCCAATCGTGCTCAGAGTTGAAACACAAGGAGCCATGGCTGGGCATGAGTATGTCCATGATTTGGATAGAACGTTGCCCTCCGAGGCCGTCGTAGTGGTTGTGATGAAAAATACATGCAAGTAGCGATCGAGATAACGGATATTCACAGCTCATACCAGTCGGGAATATACTAATAGGGATTTGTTTGGACCGCTGCTGTGTGAACGTTCCTTCTGGGAAGTCGTTCTGACCATATTCCACAGCCCCTGCGGTAATAATGCCTTTATGTCGGGGGTGTCGGGCGTGCAGACCGAACTTTGTTCGTTTTGAAATTCATCGTCAAATTCGCCATGTTTGCAGCAAGGACACTCCACACATTTAACTGACGCAATCAACGCTCTTTTTTCCGCACCATTCCATAAATTACACGTGATGCCTCGTCCAAGGTAGTATTTTACTAGTCCGTTACGGAACCCGCCGTTCGTATCCACGTCTATTAAATAGTGTATTCGAAGCCGGAGACATGGTGTTAACTTTATGAAAGATGAGGGGTTGAACTCCTCGTAAACACCGCCCTTGCCCTTGGATTGCTGCAATAATATCCTTCATAGCCCAGACAACCATTTTCATTCTACAAAGTATATCTGCCGCGCGCTCCCGCCGTGTCCAGGCGGAACAAGAACAACGGCGAAGTGAGATATATCAACCCTTCTCTGTCTGACCCGGAAGGCAGGCCCCTTCTCTATGGAAACACCTTCCAGTTCTCGCAGGGACGCGACTTGGCTGCACAACAAGCGTGGGAGGAGGTTCTCGACGAAAACACAAGGCAAACGTACTGGTGGAACAGAAGCAACGGCGAGGTACAGTCCATCGTGGATGAAAGGCGATAGAAATATGTGCACCGTCATACATTGCTAGAGGCCATGCTCAACTATGCTCATACTCAGGAGGTATACAAATGTGATGCATAGGGTCGTTTCTAATTAATTGACGATATCATAATGTACTATTCTTATGGACAATATCATAACGTACTCTTCCCAAGGACAATATCCCCCCTTCGAGACAAGACGTCACATTTTTACACATATTTGTCGCTATTGCTGTAGATGTCACCAATCGTCAATGTTAAGGCTTTCGTACTTTTCAAACCATTTTGAACACTATTATTATAGCGACAGTTGTTTTTGTCTCCGTGAAGGTAAAAACCTTTTTATCATCCTTTTTCTTTACAAAGAGTACGATCCGGATATTTCGTCATACACGAAGCATGTGTTTTAGGTTTATTGCGGGGAACCATAGTTAATAAGACCAAATAAATATTTTTAGTAAAAATTGTAAAAAAACTAGGTTTTTATGTATAATACCATAGGTCCTGTTAACTATGGCCCCCCGTAATACCAAGAGTGGACATGAAGCAGCCATGTTTTCGAATGCGGGGAAGCACTGATGCTTATCGCAAGGGAAGCGACAAGTCAACTGGAGTCGTTCAAGTCCTCGTGATCGGGACAAGCCCACCCTCACTACCCGAGAGCAAACAAACGCTTGATCGTGCTGCAGCCTCATATATATATATATGTGCGAAGACACACGATGCATCTCAAATCAGACAAGCTTCGAGTTTCACTGGGACCCGACTGGATAACGTTTGGCCCCAATCCCCTGATATCTCTTACCTCCTGAACGTCATCACGCCGGTCATGTACAAATTTTCACGTACCAGACCAGTATCGATCCAACTTGAAACGTTGTAGGTATCAGCGAGACCGCACCCGCGTTGGCGGGAGCCTGATCGGGAATGACGTTCGGGATGTACAATGCGGCCATCGGCCTGAGCGATTGTCTCAGTACAGATATTCTCGGCACTACGGGGGGCTGTTTTCCATGCGCCCGCCCCGTCCTATTCTGGGACTTGCCTTGAAATGTCCTTGCAATATATATGAAAAAAATTGCCTCGCGTTCTGTTTCAAAAAGCCTGCGGTCGTTTGTTTTGAAGTTGGATGAATCAATGGATAAACGTAAAACTCAAGCACACGACATTCACACTTTCTGTACAAGGAGAAGGAGTCAACGTTTGCGCGGAGCGAAATCTATCGCCAACGTCTTTATTCCCACGTCCTCGTCTTGCGTGCATTGCGTCGTGCAGATAACATTCGTCGATCCCAAGGTGGCGACCAAGGCGCAGCCGCCCCTACCGCCGTCATTTCCACCGCCGGGGCGTTATCCACTGGAGCCACCGCTGTCAAACCAGCCGCCGATGTCGCCGCTACCTTCACACCAGCCAGCGTTGCCTTCCACGCAGGCAATGCCATCATACGATCTTCCCCAATCTCTAGGGAACCCACCATCGCAACCACCGTCCATGCCATCACGACACCAACCAAGATCCGATCAAATGCCTCCATCACAGACACCAGCCTGGTCCTCGCCACAGCCATTTGCTTCATCATTCCCGCCGCCGCCGGCACATCCTCCGGGCTGGACATCAGAACAACCGCAGCCCTTTTACTCCTCTCCCACGCCGTCGTTCACACCTCTGTCGCCACCTCCACCACCACCGCCGCCGCCGCCGCAAGAGTTTCAACAGTGGCAATGGCAACCATCGGCACCGCCCCCGCCGCCCCCGCCGCCGCCGTCGGAAATGCCACCGACAGCGTTGACACCAAACAGTAATACGAGTGACAACGTACAGAAGGGTGACGGTGGTGGTGGTGGTGGTGATGGTGGTAGTGATGGGAGAAAGCCCGGCACGGAAACTGTTACTGACACGGAGGCCATGTCGTGGGAGCCGACGCTGCAGAAGAGGGAGCAGCATGATTGGTCTAGGAGGGTCAATGCCATGGGGAAGAGAGAGTGGTTCAACCAGAAAACAGGATTGGCGCAGAACCACAGGCCCGACTGCCTCAGGAAGTACAGATAGAGGGCGGGGCTGCTGTTAATATGTGGGAGGCGTGGTGAACTGGGGAACACGCGTAGTCGCTCGCTGAGCTGTCGGCCGAAATACTACAAAATATACTATTACGTGAAAATGGATGTCACAGTCGCTGGGGTTTGCTACGAACAGCTTTTCCTGTGTCCTGCCCCGGACTGCACAGTGTCACTACTGGCTACGCGGTAAACACATGTAGTCATGTTCTAGAACGATAATCCTTACGGATTCGGTTTAATGCAGTACACAAGCGGCTCTGCATATTGGCGATATCAACACGTTGGGAAACCCTTGGAAACATGATATGGTAGACTGAGCACGTTTTAGCCGCCAGGCGATTCTGGCTGCCAGGGCTCTTTACGTGAAACACGTATCCAACATGGTTTGGTATTGGTTTATGAGTTTTATAAACATTTCGTAAAGTCGCTTAGCCCATGGCGGTTTGGTTCGAGCTTAGCTCAACGTTTGTATCACGTTCGGAATATGTGTGAAGTGTACAGCTCCACAAGCGAGAAACTTCAGAACCAACTATGTTCCCCCCTAACACCTACTATATGTCTGCCCAAAACACCGATGGGCGCTCTTGTTCCTCGACGCTGCCCCGTCTCACCACGTCGCATAAAGCTCGGCGGACTGCTAATTCGTACAGCTTGTCGTTCATTAAAAAGTTACACTACGCTTCTTCGTTGCCCAGTATGGCGACCAAAGCCACAGTAGTAGAGGAGGAATAGCTTGAGGGCCAATGTGTCAGTAGCTTGACATTACACGCCTTGACAACTACCTGGTTGATTTCGGGTCTCGAGGTTCAATGTTGCTTGTCTTCCACCATGTATGTTTGTTTTCACCTACCTGGAATTGCTTAGTCAACACCATACTGTCAAGACCGCTCTCGGTTGAGGTGAAAATGTTCTCCCCTGGAGTGAAAGCGGGGGTAGTCTCACAACCGCAGCTCGGGTAATACCTTGCCGCGTAATGTTGGCACGTTTATATTTGGGTCCAGGTCGCCTACTCCCTTCTCCCTGTGCTGTGCCCCAAAATGGCATAGTTCTCGACGACGCAAGTCCGTCTCGCAGACAACATTGCCTTGGGTTACATTTTCGTTAGATTTTTCTTTGTGGAACTTTCCTCCACAACGTGCGCCGCCGACATTGCCGGCACCAAGCTGTTCCTCGGGTGATGGAAGGTCCGGCGAAACATGGTATGTTACGTTATGTGATTGACCGGGGGTCTAAACCCGGCCTAGCATGGGTGACTGCGCAGGCATCCATTCATATCTGGAAGGATACGCCGATTAACGCCCGGAGTACGGAGGGAGGTGCTGCCGAGGGCCACGAAGCCGCGAACGTATTTGAGAGACCTTGACGCATGCTCAGTTTGGGGTTTCTAGCAAGTTTCTTTGTGACCGGCCTCTCCGACGGATCGACTTGGTGATATGATTGCTGTAACGCCCTATTCGCGGTTCACAGAGCGTTATTCTGTACTTTGGTCTGCGAGGTTATTTCTCTAAACATTTGTGTATTTCCTATATGCGTTGGGTACGTTGTGTGTGGGGTGAGGGTCGTCATCGCGAGGCACCGTAAAACAAAGTTTGTGATCCCTTTCGTGGGATGAGTTGGCTCCGTGCTCAGGAGGGGACGGCCTGGGGGCACGCGCGAGACTTGAGTACTATTCGTTTTCGACACAATCATCTCGTAACAGGGTTTTTGGCATAGCCCTTGACGGCATGAAACATCGGAAGTGCATGTCCCTGCCATCTCGTCATCGCCGATTGAAAGCGCTGTGCTGCTTGCTGGGCCTATGGGTGTAGTGCGCTGTTGTTGTCCTTAACGACACGGTTTGGACGAGACATATAGACCTCGTCATGAGGGGGGTCCCATAAATTTCTTGAGGGTCACTGCCGAAACCATGCAATACGTCTGAGCCCAAACAGTTGGCTCCGACAGAGCTCTCAGCAATCGGGCATTTGTCAGAATCTTTGGGGTCCGACTTATACTCATTAGAGTGTCGGGAAGTGCCTTGGCTAGGAGATCGTTCACCATCGTCCTCGGCTTGAAGGTATGCAGTTAACTTCTATCGGTGAGCTAGGGGTCGAGGTTTGCAAAGGAGGAGCCTCATGATATCGAGTTGATGTATCTGCCGAATGACGTCGTTCAAGCCAGCATCGTTCTGACCAAGGTTTTGGGTTGGAGTGTAATGAGGTATGATGAAGCATGCCACCAAGAAACGTCGACAACGACTATATATTGGCATCTAGGTGTCACTGTCATGTATGAAGAGCTGGCTGGTATATACGGATCACTCTAATACGTTGGGCGCATATTCCGAATTGGATCATATGTTTGGATGAGCAGAACCCTGGGATGAACGGGAGTGATTGACGTACATCGGTCGAGACGACATGTTTCATGCACACCTTTCGAGCATTTCATGCACGTCTTTCAAGCATACGTATTGTATGCAGCCTGACGTGTTCGTGGGACGAGATCGGGATGTAGTAGAAGCGCCAAAACAAAGAAGTCATTTCTTGTTTTCTGTTCGTATCCAGCTATATATATCATTGTCGCTGCAGTTCAAACCGCGTTTGGTACGCATGTTCGCTCATATTCCGAGTGCACATACACTCTTTACAGGCGAGGCAATCTCCCCGGCAGTAGCTAAACACTGCACAGGAGACATACGGCCGGCTCCTACGTTTTACAACCGACATGTACGTTGGAGAGCAGATTTATAATAGAATGCAAGATCCTGTCCTGTGGGGAGGTTCGAAGGGGGTCGGATAGGGAATTCCTTACTCTGGCTTTGTTCTCGTTTGGGGTCGACGCTACAACGTTTCTGCATGCACAAATATCACCTCGATAGCTCTCTAACACTTTTCAAACTTCGAGCATATATCAGTATTGATTGGCGGAACACATTCAGGCGTATCTATACAAGCTTAAACGGGCACAAGTGTGTGCTTGAGGATGAGGGTTTCGGAAAAAATCCTGGAGTGCATTGTCGACAAGTCGATATCAGCGCAACACCCTTCATTGTTGTGTCCCATATGTTCACCGTGTGCAACGTACTGGCCGCTAACATAATATCAACAAAAAAAGCGTACGTAAGTCGTCGCATGGGCCTCGTTTTGGTCGAGATGCGGTAGAAGACGTCCGTCGTTTGTGCAGCTACTACCACTTCTGCTTTGTCGTCAAAAGACAACAATGTATGGAGGTTGAAACCGCTTCGCTGAGCTGTTAGTCTATGAAAACATTTCTTCGAGTGTTGTTGTGAACAATGTCATGTTTAATCTGGACGAGAAAGTGTATCGCTCGGAAACTCGACGGAGGAGGGTGAGTACGTGTAGGTTGCTTAAATACACGTTAGGATTTTATGAAGAGATTCTGCGGCGTTTCAACAGCTGTTACGCAGGTATTGCGTCCTGACGTGTCGGACGACGAATTCCTTTTCCAGCAGACTTTCTTCACCGAACCCTAGCTCGTTCTGGGTATCTTAGTCTTCAATTGCAGGAATGTCTCCAACAAGGAGTTGCTGAAAATTCCGCGAACATCATCGAAAAAACCTTGCAACATAAAACACGAACAAACACATACCAAAAACAGGCCTATGCGTTTGCCCCCAGACAATGAATGGCCGACAACAACCCCCCGCCCTGACGAAGGTAAGCCAACGCAAAGGGCAGCGTCGATACGGCAACGTATCTTTCGCAAGGCCTGCATCATGGCAACCGAGCTATAGCGCATCGCTTCACCCCGACAAATTTGCCACCTGTGCGAAACGCTGGACCAACACACGCGATGTACGCCGCATCCGCAGTGAGTGGCAATATTACTATACACTAGCAATCGACAGGAAGAAATATGTATGTCGGGCGTATATATATCCTTATCAGCTTGATTTGGTCTACAACAGCAGTCGCGTCGTGGCGCTCAATACCCCGTTCTATATCTCGCGTGTGCTATTACATGGTGTCGATACAAAATCCCACGCCCGGCCTATCGTTTGTTTACTATTACTCGTTGTGTAGGAGCAAGCCACACGAACAACCCACCATTCAGAAATAGAATGATTGGTTGAGTTATGCTGGTGGTCGAGCCTGCCAGGTGTCTCGCGCGAAAAACTATGTATTATGGCGTAGCTTCGTGCTTAATCCGAGCAACAAAACGTTTTTTAACTGTCTCTCTCGAACAGCGCAAGCGGCTCGCCCCTCGCATCGTTTCTGTTGTCTTCGTGCTAGTCTGTGTTTCCGGTGTTTTGAGAGTGGGCGACGATAGCAGAGGTTGTATACAGCGCACTTTAATGAGTGCCCGCAGCCTCGACATCATCCATCTAAGGGTTGGGATGTTAAAGCTCGGTACTGAAAAGACTATGTTGCATATCAACCACCGTGAGAGAGTAACCAAAATACGAACCCGAACGTAGGGTTGGCAAGATCCGTCGAAAAGAAACAAAAAAGCGTTCATGGTAAACCCCTACTTGTCGCAGGTCAGTCCCAAGACGGCACAAACCAAGCGGGGGTCAATAAGTTCGCGTGCACACCAATATGTATGTCGTAGGTCTACGTTTACAGTATACTGTATATATACTCGTATGTCATATATCTACACTCCAGATTCGCCGCGTTCAGAAATGATCTGCGCAGACGAGACTGCAGTCTGGCCCCTTGGCTGGCCGGCCCGCAACGTTGGGACTAACTGAGTCTTCGACGCACCCGAACGGACCGGTCTCGCTGAAGCGTTGATGCGCACCCCAAGTAAGCACTCCATAACAAGAATGTATGTAACTGTTTAAGATTTGGAGTCCATTTCGTCCGCGTTCACGTCAACTGAACGACGTAAGAACAGAAAAAAATGCTCAACATAGACCTCACAAATATGCGCTGAAAACAGTTTTGGGTTGCAGAACGAGGGTCACAATGTACGACTGTGATGTCGATCAGTCTCCACTTACCACCTACCTGGCTCTTGTGAATATACGCGTTTTTCTAGCAACGTTCTGTTCACAGAACAATCTCGGACGCATATATATACCAAAATAATTACACATTTATTTCCGACATGTACATCCGCACTTGAAACACTACCGCATCACGCCCGATATAAATACTTGTCCTATATCATGATATTCGTTTTGTCAGGGTGTTCACGTTTGGTTAGTCTGTCCGAAAATGTGGGCAGCGCGGGTCGTCGACCAAGCTTTGATTTTCTTCAATGACCAGTTTATCACCCACTACCATTTTAAGCAAATTGTCCCATATCCCTAGCCGCGGTTTCCACTACAAACAATATAGTCCATTCGGAACCTAGGAGGTGGAATTTGACCGTACCAAAAGGCTATTATTACAAACGTTACCACTATATCTCCTGGGATGACACAAATCGGTGTCCGACTTTCAATTCAAAGAGGCGTATGGCAGGTCGTAACCTTTGACACTGCGCGCATACGCCTGGGTGATCACGCTGTTTGGAGACCGTAGTCACCATCGACGTTCACCTACCTTGAATCGCTTTCAAAGCGGTCGAAATAGTAGTAACCCCTTCAGAATCGCCAAGGGAGACACAAATGCTACCGTAGATGTGCGTCTACTCTTCAACGTTCCCAGGCTACTCACTTACGGAGCTCTGTATATCATCTCGAACGGGATTCTACAAAGGGGGTACGCCTGACTAACAGGGAAATCCCATGGCCTAAACTGTCTGTTTTTTTGTTCCCTTCTTCTCGTTTCATATGTCGCCCCTTGGTTTCTATTATACCTAGGCATGACTCAGATCCGAGATTACATGGCAGGCCCTTTCGTCCTCTCTCCACACTACTGTTCGTGCATCTAGTTTCGCGCGGAGATGCTTCAGCCCTTTCTGCTCTCGTCGACTGGCGTAGGTGTCAATCGTTTTGTTTTTGATAGACGAAAAAGTACGAAGATTACTTCTCCCTCAGTTTAGAAGTCCCGCGGGTCGTGTAGGTGATGAGCAAACAACGTGCTGTAAGACATCAAGTCATACACCATCGTATCCGGCGTCAAAGAAAAGTGGAATAAGAGTCATAAATACACATATCGGTCGCACGAAACGTCCCAGGCTATACTGGGTTACGTGGGGTTTCCGAGATACGTGGCTAAGAAGCCTCTGACGCGAGCGCAGCCCGATACATGGGTGGCTATGAGCCCGAAACTGCCATCGATTTGCTCGTTATACCTGCCCCCTTCCGAGCTTGGTATATGGATGTTGTTGGCGAAACAAATCGGTGGGGACCCATTTCGTCTGTTGTCTAATATCGGTTACAAAAAGCACCCACACGCGGACGTAAAACTGACGAAGCAAATCAATGGAAGAGGGTCCCGAAGGGTTCGTAGCCGGCAATAACGCACGCACACCTCATCGAGGAAGTTCAACATAAATAAGATGGGTTGAGTGTCAATAGTTTGGCCCAGGTTCTTGCCTTCAGAATGTATAATGCGCAAACAGCAAGACATACTACAGTAAGTAGTACGTAGACAGCAAAGCACACCTTACAATACACACACCATAAATAACTTCGACGATTTGTCTCCATATTTCAGCAACCAAAATATCAGAATGGTACTCAACGAAGATAATGCGCCGTCGACCCGTGCGAAGTATGCATCGCTATTCTGCAATATCCCCGTCATGGACACGCGTTAAGGTTGCTGAGCCTTGCGATCGATCTTCCAACAGAAACATACCGCATATATATGCCGTTGATGCGTTCGAAAGAAGTTTTCCCATTCTCCACACTCCACCCTCGGTGAGCGTTGACAAGGTAGCAGTAGATCATACCTACTAATAATTAATCTATAATGTTGTATACAGGAGGTATGTAAATATACTTCATACACAATGTGCTGATGTTCCAAACGTCATGAAAGCAGTCGTATTTAAACATCATCACCGCAGAATAATATATACATATATATATACTATATATATACTATATATATTGTGTATATGTATATATATATATGTAAAACAGAACATTGTTCGTGCCCAGCTGAACTGCAAAATCCTTCTCAGAACATAAACACTCGCGCTGTACATCTTTACAAGCGTACAAGCTCGTGGAAATCTGCTGTACATGAGCACTTCTGTAGTACAAGCGGATCTATCTCTGCTGGCTGTCCTCCACATTCGATCGTTCGTCATTTCAAATCTGAAAAACACCCGGCATGACTCAAACAAAGGGACACGCCCTCGTGGAAGAAAGCTGTGACGAGGCCCATTACCCCTTTTAGAACCGCAGTCCCGTTTTTGGGACAAACTACTCAAATTTCGAGTATTTTGTCCCCAAAACGGGACTGCGGTCTTAAAGGGGTTAACAATTGACCCGCAATATCGATGCGGTGGTGCTTTACGTACCAGCGCCTTCGTACACCCATCCTTCATGACTAAGCCAACACTCTGTGATTCAAAGTGTTTCCATTTGCGTGTTTGGGTTTACCACTGTAGCACAGCATCGATGGTAAGGCTATGATCAACCGCATGGAGGGATATATCAGATCCAGGACCGGGGCAGCTGTTCTTGAGAAACACGTGTTTGCGGTGTCCTGTGGGCCCGACAACTAGGGGCTTGGGTGGAAGGGTGTTTAAGCAGATCAAACGGAATTAACATCAATCCCCTTGCTATATGTGATATGTACCATGTATGTACAAAAATCTGTAGTCAGCCCGAAATATTAAGAAATAGTCGTTGACTGCCGGCAGTCGACAATTTGTTTTTTGCACTCGGTACTTAACTGCACCAGGTACGACAACCTTGGCAGTTACAGCGGGAACACGCTTTCATACGGCGTATCAGCTCAACGGCAACTCCGCCAAGCTAACAGTTGTCCCCATATAGCCAATTTTCGAAACTAGCATTCCTTCTTTTTTCGAGCCCAGTGCTATGTTAAAGAGACTACCTCGTTACAAACTAAGTTTGGACAAAACAGTGTTTTTACCCACAGCAACCAAGTATCCAACCCGATTGATTGTTGACAATGGTGAAGGGTAAAACGTTAACGCCGTCTGTTCTCGTGCGGGCCAGTGTTGTTGCGGTTGAAGTTTGGGCGGTAAAAGGCTGCAGCTCCTGAGCACGGTACCTGCACGTCTGAGAACGATCCTTTTTTTTTATACATATATATATATATATATGTATATATATTTCCTCGTGTTTGTGCTGACATGCTCTCACCCCCCCCCCCTCCATGGAGACGTCACTACCACTTCCATCCAAAGTGCCGCCACAGTCCCATATAACTACCGTGTATCGAACACCCGTCGTATATACGCTCGTCGGCTTAATTTGGGGCTGTCTGTTATGAGCGTAGTTGTGTTGCCAACCAAAGTTTCCCAAACTCACAGGCAAAGTGTTGGGTCCCTTGTTTCATGCCCACTTACGATGTAGAACTCTGGGCGAAAAAATAGGGATAGCTTGGATGTTGGTAATAACAGTGAAACGCAAGTAGTATTACTATCCTGTAGATTGGTCGCCTGGTCCGTACACCTCTAGGGAAGAATACCGGCATGCGCTGCAAACGCCGGACGAGCTCCTCGTCAGGCGATCGGTCTCTAACACCAGTGGGACAGACAACAGACAAGCCCAACTTCATCGCCCACTTTGACATACGGAATGCGTGCCGTTGGAAACAAGCTCTCAGGCTCCGTACAACTCTTGTTTGTTTCTGATCCTAAATTCGTGATGGATGTGCGCCTTGGTTACAAAAATGCCAAGAACATTGGGGCGGCCGTGCGCGAACATATATATATCTACTCGAGTGTCCAGTCGCGATTGTAAATAAGGTTGGGCTGAGCATGTTTGACAAGAACTTTCCCAAACCCGAAGTAAGTACACTAAGCCGTACTATATATCCGGCGCTGATAGGTTTTACTTGAACGTGCCCAGCCCTTTCGGCTTTGCATGGAATCATACTTCTAGAATCTCTCGAATCCGTGACTGGTTGTTTTCAACCGTAACCCTCACTATCCATGTACGGGCTAATGGGTCAGGCTCTTGGCATTCGAATCGCCCGCTCTTTCACTGATTATTCACAGCTGTTCAAGCCGGCGTCACTTTGGCATTGGTCTGAAGGAACGCAATGTATGTGTAGTCGGGATGACTCTCCTACGGGATGTTCTGTTTTGCCCAAATAAACTTTTTTGCGTTTTCGTATGGTCCGCACCGACAGGTAGGTGAGATGGGTTCCCCGGATGGCCTAAGGAGTTCCACATGCATTGTACTTGCGACTTTGCCAGTGTATGGCACACTGCCGAAGGACCAAAAATAACCATGATCCCGCCCACTGCCACAAGGCAGTAAGCACAACGACCACCAGCTGTTTCACGAGGAGCCCGGCCGGGGGGGGGGGACTACGTGCCACTGTTTGTCAGCCAAACATCACAGAAGAGGTAAGAGAAGCTGGAATTGTGTGTGTTGTCTGGCGTAGGCGGATCAGTTTGGGGAAGCTACCGGGAAGGTGTTCACTCGGTCCAGGGTTCTTGATGCGCGCTACGATTGGACTGCGAGTCCAAAGTGTCTCGAGCTCCTCCATTGGATACGAGCTACGTATTTTTCTCAACCACAACCGTTGGGTGTAAACCACGTTGCACCCGGCAAACGGGTACCAATAGCTTAGATATATACGGGAACATGGTTTATTTAGCGAACGCATCCGTGAGGCTGCAATGATCTCGAGTCATATTGTTTCGAAGCCCCGCGGGTTGAAACTATTTCGGCCGAACTGAGCCACATCTGATTGCAGCACGCGTGTTGCCACGGTAAATTAGTTTAAATAAACCAAATAATCGTAGAGACTACTCCTGTCCCCCCCCGTAGCTTCTGAGGCATGCCGTCCATAATGCCGTGGAACATTTTCTAACACAGGCTTGATTCAGACGCGGGATAGTGATACTTGCTCAACTCATGCTGCAAGGCGTATGGGGATTGTTTGGGTCCGACAGGTTCTGACTGGCTCGTCGCTTAAGCGGAGGGGCTACCCAGTATCTTATTGAATACCCGTATATTCGTGTTTGACGATTGTGTCCATTGTAGGCTTAGCGAACAGAACTGTTCTCATGGGCTTTCGCGTACTGGGTGTCTCTCCATTATTGTTTCCGATGACGGCAATAGCTTTTCCCTGATGGATTGATTCTGCAGGGACATATTACGTGCGCCCCTATACCGTGCCCTGCCTGTGCCCCCACCCTCTACAAAATTTGACCCGCCCGCACCTCGAGGACGACCACGAGAACACGTCTAGACAAACGAGCGAACCGTCTATTCGACTTTGTCCGCACAAGTAGAAGTTACCGTCTCAGGTGACAAATACAACGCCCGTCTATTTAGGTTGCGCATACAGAGTACGCACTGCATAGTAGGACTCCAGCAGCTACTGGATCATATGTCAAACCTGCAATTGGTTCGACAGGTGGACATATTGTGAGTCAGAACCTTTCACTCGGTCGCCTGGTACAGAGGTGATTGACCAGCCGCCTGTCTCCGACACGTCATCGGGCTCGTCGGTTGGCCGACACACCTGATCGGGATGAGGTCGTATCTCGACTACCATTGAGCCCTCCGACGAGGATCTTCCGCCGTCGCCCTCTTCCGCTGATTTAAGAACCATTACCGGAGACCGTAGTAAATATGACAAGATATGGATAGTGAAAGTAGGGAAATACATACCAGGTACTGGTAGTTTTTTTTGTCTACCATAGGCCCTATTTTATACAGTCCACCGTAATAGTTCAATTGTTCCGAAACCAACGGTTCTTGTCTGTTCAAAAACCGATACGGTGCTCTATAAAACCTAAAGCGTGACACCACGGACGTCCGCACGAAGTGCGAATATCAACCATTGGTTCAAAGTTGGTGTCAAGCGGGGTGTTGAATAGCCGTTGCCTGTACCGATCCAAGAACACGTTGGTTGGCCACCACTGTGGCGGGGTACGTAGCTATTAATAGAGTATTACAGGGGGCCATAGTATATACGAGGTAGGACCTACGGCAAACACAAAAAACGTCTATATTTGATTATTTTTACCAGCTATGTTTGTTCCTACATTCGACATTCCCCTGCAACAGGAACAATACGAGACCAACCAATGTTTGTTGAAGAACGCAAGCCGACTGTTGTTGCTGAATAGTAGTGTGAACATCGATATTTCTCGCCCCTATTTGTCAGGGTGGCGACGGTGTCATAGCATCAAGAAATAAAGATACGTAAGCTTTGGAAATCATCCCCGTAGCAATCTCATGTCGCCTCAGACAACAAAGTTAGAGCGAAGCGCAAGGTTGAAATATAACATTGCGCGGCTCTGGCAAATAAATTGAAACCAATTTGTCAGCAACTATAATAGAGGTGGGAAAATGACTATGATTGGTGAGCCGCCCGTATATTAAAGGAGTGCGTGCCATATGCATTGTCGAGGAATCATATATTTTGATCGGCAGCAACTCAGAGGTCAAGCAGACACTGTGACAGTTCGTTCAGCGCTGAGTTCGGAAGCGTCAAGAACGCAAGGCTCTCGACAGTCACTGATGTGCCGACTCACGACTCGCTATCAACATTTATTTCGGTTAGACTACTTACTTGCTTTTATACCTGACTCTTCATTGTGTGGATGGTATTGCCAGAATAAGAGAGCTGAGCTGCACATTGTCAGATGACGCACATACATAATGATGATATAAGCAGTAAATATCCCTTTGTCTGTATTTATTTACAGCAGTATTAGACGACGGTATTATTCACGTGATTCAGGAACAATAAATGCTTAGCGCTGTCCTGACTTCTAGAGTGGTAGTCGCAAGTTAAACAGGAGGGTGACGGGCGTTGCTATATGACTAGGGACCCTCCAGTGTAGAGTGTCGCCACCGCGTCAGAATGCTAAACCTACTTAGAAAATTGTACTGTGTACCCGGTCATCGCCTGATATGTTCTTTCTCCGCCGTTGCTTTTCGTCCGATTTTCAACAGAATATATATATATATATACATATAGTCGCGACCATATTTTGTAGTTGTTTATGCCTTTGAATAAAACTATCCGATGCACGGCCTTAACTACCCCACCCACCCGTCGCCAAACGATCGAATACATAGACTTACGTTTGCGGTGATCGTGCGCCCTAGAGTAGGCACAATTCGATGCGAGTCGACGAGGGAAGAAAAGGCTGAAATCTTCTCGCGATAAAAATGAAGGCACGTACCGTAGCGGGAAGGGGGGAGAAGAGCCTGCTATGTGACCCCGGATCTGAGTTACGAGTTGGAAGGAGAGAGAGAAGAAGATGTGCGAAGATAATGAATGGGATGGAAAAAAAAAAAAAAAAAAAAAAAAAAAAAAAAAAAAGAGTGCAACTGGCCGCCATCGTGCTGTGACTGTACTCTTGATGGACTCAGTAACTACGGTCTGGCTGTCATCAGAAACGTCGAGCTTTAGACGTTGGATTTCGTCCTCTCGTCAATGTGAGATACAATGTATCCCCTCATTAATCGTTTTTCCATGCAAGGTGGACCTACGGTGGTGTATAAGCGTAGCACGAGTCATACCTACAGTCTCCCGAAAGTGACGACATAGCAACTGATACCGTGTAACGACGAGCACGAGTGTGGGCGAACGCCCGACAACGCGCATGTCGTGACCTACTTGGCTGACTGATCGCCTACCATTGTGGAAATGATATGTGTGCCTTCAAATTCTGTCACCTCCTCGCAATGAAGCCAGCAAAATAAATGAAGGTTTGTCTTTTCCTACAGTACAATGACTCGAAAACCCACCCTAAGGAGAACCGATGGGGAACTCGGCCAGCCGTTTCTTGCGACGATTGGACGTGTCCATGTCAAACAATAACAACGGAAAAAAAATGCGAAATCCAACCCGTCCCACCACCGTCGCATGCCTGGACAGTCTGCTCGCGCACAGCCCGACTTCAGACCGCCATGGTGCCTTGGGGCCCTCCTGCGATCGCGGAAGTATGGTGGAAATACTGGGACGAAGACTCTAAGAAACACTTCTATCACAACAGAATCACGAACCAGGTGAGCGATCGGCCGGCGTTATCGAAATCACAGATGTGGTTTGTGTCCGTTTGTTCGGGGAGGCGTATATGAGTTATGTGTTGATGCAGCGATCTTGTGCACAGGCTGGGTGATCGCCTATGGCCCCATTTCGAAACAAGGAGGGGAAGTTGAGCCCATACTCGGCCATTCCTGCATTTCGACCAATAAGGCAGGGGCCATCATACTAATCGCCTTTGGGAGAGTGGACGTAGGTGCAAACATTCTTCGAGCTTCGAACCTGACGTGTAACCGCTTGTGATGCGGGTCTGACGCATTCCTACCTCAGCCGCCCGACGTTTCATGGTTTCGTCGATACTGCTATTCGTGGGCACTTTTTCTTTGATCACGAACGTCTGGAACGCACGCCACAACCCCTTCATAACTGCACACAATTCCAAACCTCACACGAACGACCGCACAGACATACGACATGGGGAGGGAAAGGTCTTGGAGATGTGTTTGAACAGCTTCGCGAAAGTAGGCAAGGCTGTAAGGCCTTGCTGAAGAGACTGCTCTCACAGGGTGCGGCGACGGTGGCACACTCACTATTGCTTCTCTCGTTTCATATCCAATCGGTGTGCTTGACTGCGTGGATGGTCCGTCCGTGAGGGCCTTGTCGTGGTACCGGGCGCTCGTGCAGGGTGCCTGCGGCAGTATAACGGAGCCTCTCGACAGTGAAACGAACGAATCAATGTCCAGTCGTCGTTTGCGCAGATTTCCTATTGGGTTCGAGGTATGGATCAGTGTGTCACGGTGGGACAAAGCTCCGACGTGTGGAGCTGAAAAGTAAAGACAAAGCCCACCAAAACACGGATAGCCCCCACGGTAAATGCGCAGTTCTACTGTGTCTCAAAGTGGGGGTAAGGATAAGGGTCTAGAGCTGCTCGTATTCAAACGCTCAGGGCACCTAGGTTAGGTGGCCACTTTACCGCACCATTAAATCGCCACCAATCTACGTGTCCGGAGGTTGACGCGAACGATGTAATTGGTGCTTTAAGGAGATTGGCGTCCGTAGAACAGTATACATAATCCCCTCTCCTCAGGAGGTTAAGGGGGCGAACTCTTGGGTTATGCTTGCGCCGTGATCCAGTTCATCGCAGGACATGAATTAGTCTCAGCCGGGTTCATCTCAACATAGCAGTGACGCCATCCTGGCGAGGGGGGGGGGGGCACGGTTGCAGCAGACCCACTGTTTTGTCTCCACCGATATACAGTCCCTGCCACTCTGGAAGCATAAACGGATGTCCGAGTGTTGCCGTGATAGAGGACACTCGTAAGCGATCCGTCGCCAGCTCTGATAGGGCTAGCACGTCTTGCAAAACATTTACCGGACTACTCGGGGGTCCTTAAGGGCTCTGAAGGAGTACCCACTGCGGCATGCCTTGACGATCTGTTTCGACGAATATTTTCCGATAAGCGCTAGCCCATGGGATCTCCCGTCGGGTCAAACGTACACCTTTTGTGGAATCCGTTGTTGGGCGACGTGATGATAAGAAAAACCTGACCTTCCTCAATGGAGGGCATTCAGACAATATCGGGCGAGTCACGCCCTTGTTGCATCCTTTGCGCATGCTAAGAGGCCGGCGAAGCACCAAAACAGGCCCGAGGGTCTTTGTGCCCACTCTTTTAACTTTCATTTTTTCCAGGTGAGATTTTGTGGAAATGTGTCCACTCTTGCCCAAATTCTCTACCGCACGAATTCAAGCATGTGACGGATGGCATTGTTGACCAATTAATTCCTGAACTTGAAACATTTTTGAGAAGCTTGCTACGGTGTAGATGCGCAACAAAGTTTACCTAAGGTGTTTTTTTCGAGTACATTGTCTGTGCCAGTACGTGAACCAAACCATGCCTTCTAGAATTAGGTTTGGTCTCTACCCGATATGGCATCCCACGGCCTAGGCGTACGTCGACCTGTTACCAAAGATAACGATATTCAGGGATGTGGTCCAATGAGAAGCGCGCAAAGAAATCAGAAGCTTTTCGGCCAAACAGTTTTCCATCGATTTGGGCGAGATGCCACTTAAACGTTGCAATATAGGGGCGAAAACAGAGACCTCCCGGCTTTCCAGCGCCTCGCAAGATGTGTTGCCCCTTTCGTTACATCCATCACGGGTAGCTCTTTCGCCAGAGCATCTTTGTATACGAATTATTATGCGTGATGCAGAATTAAGGGTTGTCGGACACAAGACCCACCGAGGCCTCCGTCACTCAAACCCCCGACCTTGGCACAGCGTATAGGCGATAATAATCTGTGGCATGATAATGTGTCAGCTACATGAAACCTGGATTCGAAAACCAGCGAATACCATTGTAGGGGTTATTGTGTGGATTGTCAGGAGGCGTTCTACGATAGATGTTCATCCGAACGTTTCTCAGGCTCCTCACTTAAATCTTACCCGAAAACTGACTCGAGCAAAAAACAAATTCCATCCCGACGAATAATCGCATAGCCCAAGAATACAGAAACGTCATTTTGCGAAGCAATGACTTCCATTCAGACGCGTTCTACGATAGAGGTAGGACATTTCCGCTAAATAAATGTGTTCTGGGTGACGGGGCTACTTAGCCCAAAATCGTCGTAGGCCAATATTTTTCAGAAAAAAAACAAAACGCTTTTTCATGCTCGGGGCATGGGACTATTCATCTGGAAGCAATTTAACCCAGGCGTGTGTCAGCTCTCGGATGAGGTGTGAAGCTCCTCAAGTGAGGAGCGTCAAGAATGTTAAGGCGAACCCTTATCGTACAATGACTCTTCCGACGGTTTTGAGTTACGGAACCTCGTCATTCAGAACCAGGTTGGCAGAAATGTGTTACCTGTATCGTGGAACGCATCTGTCTCCGTTGAAGGCCATAGTACGTCGTCCAGGGCCTGCACACCACAAACACCCGCCCCCCCTACGGACAGATGCCTCATCTACAAAAAAACGGGAATGTTTCGCCAAGCATAGCTAGTTGACGAGCCGTCTTATTGATAGGAGGTGCAGGCTAGGGTATCACCATACCATAGAGAGCGTTGAATTCGAACGGGAGTACGATAGAATTTCAGCTGTCGTTTTTCCGACGTTAATAATAAGCCTGCAAAAGTCGAAGCATGATATATTCGGAAGCCGTTCGATTGCGTATTCTCGGAAACTCTTAGTTCGGTATCGAACGTTTTCGCCCTGGGTACATCGAGCGCTGAAAAGCGATCGGACCCCTCAGAGACCCCACAGTTCTTAGGGGGCATGCCAATCGCTAGCGGGCCGCCTGCTCTGAAACCAGATCCACACCAGTCGAGCCGATGCGAATTAACCTGTCGTTCTCCTTTTGTTTCTTGTCGTTCATCAGATATACATACCTTGGGCTCGTTATCAACGTCGCATTGTGGGGCGTTCAAAAACACCTAAAGGGATGAGGTGCGAACATTTTGTCGACCTATAACCACGTTTTGTTGTTTGTCGACGGTTTTCGGGTATGGTGCACACCTGCTGCCTGGCACGAAACCATGTAACGATCGAACACGCTGCTTCCCCGTTTATTGCGCTTTCTGGACAATACAGAGTTCCTGGGTCCATCCCAAGGTACCCCTCAGGGCGCAGCCCCCGCCTCCACCACCGCTCAAGCCAACGATTAGGGAGCAGGATCAGTGGTGCAAGGTCGACGACGGCAAGGGAAAGGGAAAAAAGATCTGGTACCACCGTGTGACGGAAGAAAGGCAGTACCACGTGCCTGAGTGTCGGGTAAAGTACAGAAAATAAGGCAACTGAACTGTGACCCGGAATAGATCGCTCTCGATGTCGACTCCGGTTTGCGCAACATTCTACCTAGGATTTTGCACAATCGTTCGGGGGCGGAAACCAACGGCACGCGCGCGCTGAGCGGGCAGCAGTGGACCAGCGCTCTTGCCGTATAGGGTCGTCTTCGTTGGAGTCCACGTTGCTGTTTCTGCGTTTTTACCGTGGCCAGAAGAAGAAAAGCCTGTCTGCATTTGTTTGGTCTTGTCGTCTGTTTGTTCGCCTGTGTCCGTAGTGTGGTATAGGTTGTCAAGTTTACCACGTGCGAAAGAGGATATATATATTACTACTGGTGATAGTGTCGTAGTCTTGATTTTGTCACGTTTCCTCTCCTCTGCGTTTTTGTGGGCGATAACAGTGTTTCGTACTGGAGGGCCTTGTTTCGTGTGGTCAGTATATTGATGGTTTCGTCGGGAACTGCTCTGCGTGTAGCCGTGGAGCTAAGTCCGTTCGCGTACTTTGACCAACGTGTCGATGAACGCCCGACGTCGAACATTTATCACACGCCGATTTGAGTTATCCGTGTCGTTTGTGAATAATTGCCTATGCCGCTGGTTTGGAATGCCGCTGCCCGGGCATGGTATGCTCCTCTTGGCGCGCGAAAGCCCTGTTGTGTGCGCTCACCCCACTTGTGTTGGACAGAATTTCCATACACGCCTCGTCATTGTAGTGTTGGTTTTGTGGCTAGCGATGTTTTTCGAGTATGGTACACTGGTGGCATGGTGAAGGCAATAATCCATGTGTGTGTTGTCCTTCGCTTCTTGGCTGATAAGACCTCGGTTCTCGCAAGAGGTTAGGTTTATGGACTCCTACCAAGAAATTTGTGTTCCATGATGAGCGACGCGCTTGTGACTCGCAAGTATATTTCATTTCCAGTTGCAGAGTGTTGTCGATTGGATTTTGTTGGTGCGTTTCGCTTCTTCTCTGGCCAGTGCGACAGCAACAGACCTTGTGTTTTCTACCCACTTCCTTTGTGTTGGCTTCTTATTGTTTTGGTGTGCATGCTGTGAATGTGATGCGATATTGTTGGTTCGAATACGTAGGTATCGCATTCGCTCCCTATCGTGACAATTCTAGGTTGCGCGGGAGAGCCTGCCTTTGTGGGTAATGTGTAGGCGCGTGGAACATAACACTTCTTTAAAATCAACGCACTACGTCTCTGATGGGGTGAGGTTGTTTGGCCCCGCGGAGATACGTCTTAATAATGCGGAATGTTCTTGTGTCTGCGGGTTGATTTTTCCTTTCATGCGGTAATTCCTTGTGATATGGCGTGCCATCACCTGCGGTGTGGTGCGTGGACTCGCGATTGTATCGCGCCACGAATGCAACCCACATCGAACGCTCGGACCTGGAACATGCCGTTTATTCCCGGAATCCTGTTGGCTTGGCGCGGAAGCGATGGTGATCTATTTGCATGGATCGGCGTCTTAGCTGATAGATGTTCATGTTTCGCCCTGCTCGTGCTAAAGCAAAAAACTTGCTTGGAGCGCTGGCATTTTGAATTAATTGTGTGGAGAATACCGAAAATGTTCGTGCGGCGTGGCCATCACATTTGCCTGTGTTCTCCTACTCGTAGTTGTGTGCCTGTTCGTACATGCAACATGCCTGTTGTAGTTTCTGTAAAACAAATATTGAAGAAGGCCGTAACCGTTGCAGTTCAAGCACAAACGCCTACTGGGCTATCCGGTCGGCGAAACGCGCAACCCACGGCAGGCGACGGCGGCGGGGATGCACCGGAAAGTTTCTCCATCTTCCTGACTTGAGGAGAAGCTCCACATAATTCTCTCACCCAAGTGCACCCTATTCCAGACGAGCAGTCCAAGGGCCTAGGCCCGTAACGGATAAGAACTAAACACTACCAGATGGTTGAGGCTTGCTACGATAGGCGTATAATGGTTGGGCCAAAACATTTCCGACTCACCGGGCTCAATAACCCCGATCAGTTAGAACGCCGTTGGTCTTTTTACTCATTTTTTTGTCGCGATGAGCGCCTACACGAGGTGATGGCTCGGGATGGTTCCTCGGGTTGCGCGCTTATTATGCTCACTGGAACATTTGGCTTGTTTCTTGAGGAATCAAGCTCCTCGACCATATATATTTAAGTCAGGAGCCTAAAGAAATGCAGCTGTCCCGCCTACCGGAGCACGCGTCGTTCTTTAGTTTAATTCAAGTCATATGACCAGTCCCGTATGTTCAAAGTGTGTCTGCTGAAGAGTGCTGCCCTTACGTCGGTACCCGTAGTGCGGCTTCTTTCAGACTACTACTCCGTCCGCGCCGACTGTGGCAGAGAATGCTAAGGTAGCACAGAGGGGATGTTTTTTAATCATCGCTCTATCTTTCCTGGATGGACGGGAAGTCTATCACTACCAACCAAATTGTGTGCGGAACGTCTGTAAAAAAAAAAACTCTGAAACTCTGGTGTTAGAACTGAGCAACCGTGTCGACCGCTGTTGTGTTGAGCGAAAACGAGCGACTGAGAAAGGATCACCTCCCTGTGTCGAGCGCAACGGGTCTACAGGGAGCCGGCTAGTGGTGGAAATCTTGCTTCTGTAGGAGTCCCATTTGTTTTCACCTAATATAGCCTTTTTCACGGAGGCTTCGGATACCGACCGAAATATTTCCGGAACGGTCTGGTGAGAAACGCCATCCGAAAGTCTCCTGTTCGACTTAAGGACCCTTGTGCACCGTTCTTAAGATTAACCGAGGACTAAACAAAACGTCGTAACCTCGTTCGAAATCAACGCTATTTAAACTTTGCTACGGTACGGGAGGGTTTGGTTCTGTTTTCCGCAAACCATTTCTCACGGTAGTACCGTGGGCTATTTCCCCCTTCTTTTGAGAAGTCGCCTAAAACAACTTGGATCCCGATGTGTGCGTTTCCCGGTGACTTGATACACATGCCTATCGTATCCAGTGTCATTGTGCCCATCAGGACTTAGGTTCCAAGTGTTTCTCGACACGGGGCACTGTTGTTGGCTTCTCAATTGAGTGATTTCTAACGATTCAGGTGCTAACGCCACTGTTGGGGGCGTCGTGTCTTTCATCCCCCGAACCTGCGGACAACAACGAACGCCACACTATTCGCTTCGGTACACTTCTACCTCAAACGTGTTGCAGCAAGAGCAAGGACCTGACTCTGCAGGCCTGCTTTGTGGGTGTGACGTACAGGAAACGGCGGGCGTCGGTAGACATGTCGGAGTTTCCGTGTGATCGTGGGATTTTTTTACATGAATTAATTGAAGGGAACATGGAACCAACACATTGCGAGACTAAATTTCTTAGGAATGAGTGGATCAAACTATCAAGGTATGCCCCCACGACCGTCGCACGACGACAACAAGGTAGACTGTGGGATGGTGGCGACCCCTTGATTGGCGTGTGTGTCGTCGGTGGCGTACTCGCACGAATACTTGATAGCGCGTGTGACATGTTTATAAAAAAAGCCGATCTACAGGGTTTGTAACTGTAGGACGGTGTTGCTCGTAGGAGGGGCATCTACTGATTGGCAATCGTCCTGAGAGTCCTCTCTTTTGAACCTAACCTGCCCCCCCCCCGGCATGCGACATTTATTTGGATAAATAGGTAAACACAGCCCGACACCTGATCCCAATGGCTACGTATCTAGCCTGCGTCAGTATAATAGAATGGTACACGTGGGGCTTGCCACAACACAGGGTGAGCAATGTCAGGCGGAACTATTTCGTACTAACAGGTCCTCATAATTATTAGCTAAATTAACAATACGAAGCATCGCTGGATTACCCAGAGTGTTTCCGGTGTTTGTTTCGTTCCTGGTTTTGCGATTGGTCATCCGATTGCACCTTCAGCTTTTCTAAAATTGGGTTGCGGGCTACTCACGTGCGTGCAGTACTAACATTGAACTCCTGTACTACAATCAACGGGAGATTCCCACTGGGTAGTTTCTTCGAGGACCGCCAACACAAACAATCATTGGTTAGGAAATTCGCCATTGATGGGTGGCACGGTAAGACCGTGCCAGTTAGTTCCCGAGGTTCCTCTTGCAACGAGCTCATCACCTCAGAAGGAACACCCCTTCGCTAAACTACCGACCTTCAACGAACACCAAGCTAAACCTAACCCGTCAGATCATCCGGTGGCTTCTTCGGGTGTGTAGAACGCGTTAAGTATTGTTCGTAACAGTTCAGTTGAGAAACGCTGACCTCACAAGAAACCTCTTCGCTAAACAAACGCCTCTGAAACGAAATCAAGTTTTCTTTTCCTGTTTGTTGTTAGAAAGTCGCGTAGGTTTACTCTCGGGTATGCTACACGTTTCAAAGATGGCTGAGGATTATTCATAAATAGTCCAAGAACCCCGTTAGTCAGAAAATTCAATCTGGGCAAAACGCTCTGCTCCTACCGTATAACCCGCCAATCACTACGTATCGCCTCCAGGATGTCTACTACTGCTTGTGTTGGGTTTGTCCCACGTTGTATTGTACTACCATAATTGCGGATGTATGTGCTGGCGTGCCGTGAGGTCATGAGGAATTTCACACAGGTGAACCTCTTTCACCTCCTAAGCGTAATGCGGCGGACAACAGTGATTGGGCCGAGAGATTTCCTGGGTCAGACCCGAGTTGTTGCGAGTCTGTCTTCGAGGTAGCGATGCCACTAGACGTATCCGTTTGGTAGAGTTACCGTTTTGGATACCATTACTGGGGACCATACTTGACGGAACCAGACATTGCCAGTAAAAATGGTGAAAATTTATAGGTTTTGATGCATACCATAGGTCCTATTAACTATGGTCCCCCGTAACATGAGATCGAGTGTGTCGACCCATGTACCCGTCAAATACTCCGTAGACTTGTTAGGCCAGCCTATTTCGTAATAGCCTGCCAGTACCTCGGTGGTTGTTAGACGCCTGTTTTACGTGATTGCCTGCCAACGACCCTCCATTTATGCTGAAGAGTAGTTTTCTATCACGGCAAACCTGGTGTTGGAAGAGAGATTTCTCCGTATGTATGTATGTCATGCAAAGCGAGGAAAGGAAACCTGTCGTCAATCCATCTCACGTCTACTACTCGTACGTACTCGCAGGCAGAAGAGACGCCCCGCTCTCGATTTCTCAGAGGAAGGTACGGGTGGGGGACTGGCGGGTCATATGAAAGCTCTTCACTCGGTAAAAAATCACGCATCGTGTACCCGTGTACACGTTCTGTTAGGTTCGCGCCGTTCTGAATGGCCCCAGCGTCGCGTAGGAAGTTGAATTGGAATTATATTGTCGATGTTTCGGATTTGACCACACTTTATAGATTGCGTGATTATCACCATTCAAAAAGTGATCGAAACGCCTGTCTATTGCCCACCGCTGACTCAAAGCTCGGCGACGGGCGGTCCCGTCCACACAAACCTGTCGTTGGTTGTCGCAACCCCTAGCAGATACGACGCAATAATCGTGTATCGCTCTTGCCGCCGGGAGGATCATAAAATGTACCAGGTATTATTATTACATTCTACCAGGTATTTCGGTGTGAATACCTTCCTCTGTTATTTGCGTAATTAATTGCGGGTTTTGAAACTATTCTTCTAGTACCACCACAAACGCCGCTTGTGGTTGTGTCCTTTTTGTATGCGGTCGAACGTCCAACGGTATACTATAGTTGTTGTCTGGTTTGTATCGACGCCGTTTGACCTTCTTTAGGGGTCAAGCTGCACTCAGGACCTAGACCATACCTGGTAGTATATATTCCAGTGCGAAAGGCCTACGAAATTAGTTTGCGAAAAGCACGGGCCGGCAGACAAATATACCGTGTCTAACCGTCGAAATAAAAATTTATGGGGGACCATAGTTAACAGGACCTATGGTGAACATAAAAACCTATATGTTTAACCATTTTTACTAACAATATTTGGTCATGTTAACTATGCCCCCCCGTAATAGGAAAATACACAAAACGCATTACCCTTATTGTTTTCAGACGATTTGAAAATACTAGGCTTGTGACGAGCCATCTTCGGCGGATGGTGTCCCGCATCTGTTTACCTGGTAAATTCTCAATACTTGCGCCTCATCAACACCCAATATTCAAGCGTACCCTGGTAAGCATACACACCTAATCCACGTGACTGATCGTGACGTACGTAGATTGTTTCGCATCTTGGAATGAGAGTGTTGATGTTACGACGCACAGGCAATTTTTACCCTTAGGATTAAGCTAACCCTACACCCCGTTTGCTGCGGAACCCGCCCTCCAGCTCAGCTGGTGTTTGATTATCTCCGCGCCATTCCGCTGTCACTGTCGTAATCTCGAGAATGAGCCGTCGGCCCATGCGCTCGTTGACCACGTCCTGTGCGCTGCTGTTTCTAGTTAACAGTTTCGTTTTGGTTGTTTAGCTGTCTGTGTGTGTGTAGGCGGAGGGCAGGGAGGCTGGTCATCTCCACTTATTTATTCGTTCGAATATTTTCGTGTATCCTTGTTATTTCAAGAGGTATGCTAACGTTCGAAACACTGTCAGGGGTACTACAGGGGATATCCTAGGACCTAGGATATATCCCCTGTAGTACCCCTGACAGTGTTTCGAACGTTTCTTCCCGTACAATCGTCAGTAGGTGGTCACCACTCGGTTGTTTTCGCTGAACGTTGCAAGACTTCTGCTTCCGGCACCACCAGCTGTTTGTTCCACAGCCCGGCCTCGTGATCTACCTAAGTATACTTGGGGTTCCAAAGAATACCAATGCCTCCGTTGCCACTCATGTCATAGCAATTCATGGTTGTCCCATCAACGGTCATTTCACCCCTTGGAGCTTGCTGACATTGGAATAGTAGGCTGATGGCGCCCCCATGGAGGCTCGAAAACTTACCTTCGAGTCATTCCACGGTGGTGGGAGTGGCTATGCGGTGAACTGGAAAATATTGTAATCAACGGCGATACTCGCCCGGCCAATACTGTTACATCCCGAGCGTATCTTGTTTCGAATGCGTTCGACGGATACCAAGTACCTGGCGCATATCGTGCTGAGCTAAGAGTTATTTTTTCTTTACGTCTGTTGTTGGGTGGGGTTCTAGGGTGTTTGCGACACATTCTGTCTCCACCAATCGATGTGGTTGGATTCCTTGTGGTATGTTTTTCTCTATATATATATTATATAGGTGACTCAAACTCACGGAGCCTTCCTCAGGGCGAACCGAACGAAATAGTTAATGATAAACGGTGGACGAAAAGCGAGTTGTAACCGAATAATTATCGGTTTGGGCGAAGTATTAGGAAGGTCCCATGGGCTGTCTTCTTGGGTGCATGTATGTATATAACAAAATGTCAAGAACGCAACCAGATTGGTTCCAATCAAGTTCTTGCCAAATACCTTTACTGCTCGGCGTACGCTACGGTAGAGGCGCTTAATATTGCCTGTGGCTTCCTATCTGCAGTGGTCAAGAAATATCCCAAGTATGTGTGTTTTCGGCGAGGTACACGTTTAACTTGACGCGAATTCCCACGACAAAACTTCATGTCTACAGCGAAAATTACTGGAAAGACACAGAGTAAGGAATGGTTTACTGGGGAGTTTGCCCGTTCAGAACCCTCACGTCAGTCATACATTATTTTTCGCAAAACGTGTGAGACCCACCGGAGCACGCGTCTACCTCCTCAACGTCGGAGGCCCACAGGCCCTACTCGTAGGGGTGTTGTGTACCCCTACCGCAACGCGCATCGTTTCCGAGACGTTTATCGCCATCTATCGCCCATCGCAATGCGCCGCCATATGGGGCTTCATGATATCTCATGCGCTTATTATATTCATGGAACGTTTCATGGTCACGTTGTGCAGGGTTTGTAGGTTTTGCAGTACGATTATCGAAGTCTCACCGAACATACAGAAGTCCTAGGTACGAGTAGGAAAATCCTGCGTACCCCACAGGAGTTCCGGGTACGATGGCACGAGCGTACAGAACTCGCAGAGGTTCCGGGCAGGTGTATAACTGTTCCACCCGAACCTCGGGTATTGTGGCACAGACGGATTTGGTATGACATACTGAAGTTCTGCCTACGGGTGTACTTCGTAGTATGAGTGTGTTGTACTATTAATAGTATGCTGAACAACGAAAAAAAAGAGACGTTCCAGGCATACAGCAGTTATTATATACCAGGTATAATGGTACCCCCAGGTGGCTGCACGACTCGAGGCGATGAAACAACAGATACCTGGTACATATATATAATATTGATGAAACAGCTGTTAATACATTTAATGAGTTTGATATTCTCAAATTGGTATTATACCTGGTACGTCATTATACGGTATACGCTGATACACGATTCTAACCAAAACTTAAACAAACCCCCTGTACGTAGCTCATTTTATTAGGTTGTTGCTGTTGCTGTTTCCGACGGTTTTCAAGCTACCAGCCGTTCCGACTACCTTCGGAACGACTTTCGGGGTGACAAGTTCACCACCGCATTTAAATTACAGAGGTGCAAGAACGAAGCCCTGCAATTGCACTGCATACCGGTATTAAATACTGTTGCATCCTGACAGTACATCCCAGCCCAAGGTCCCCCCCCAGACGTGGTTTTTTGTACAGCCCCCACCTTTTCTGTAGCGAACTCCGAATATATATATTTTCATTACGTATACATACATACCGCAGGGAATACGCATAAACTACTGCAAATTTGAAGTACTACGCCTGGTTTAACCTATTTAGAACCGCAGTCCCGTTTTGGGGACCAACCAGTAAAATTCCAAGTAGTTTGTCCCCAAAACGGGACTCCAGTACCAAAGGGGTTATGGATAGGTGAGCCGTACCAGCAGGTAGCAGGTACAGGGAAGCATATTGAATTGGAAATATTGGGGGTATTCGACAAGCTTTATCAGTATTTTCATTCCTGTTGAGTGTTGCCCTGCACGACACTACCGTCCGAAAACGAATTACGAGTACATAAATCTGCGTTCAGACGTAACAGGTTTTTCACCTGCACGTAGTGTGTGTACACAGTATATACGTTGTACAACAGAAAAACACTTCTCACTTATTTGAGTACTACTGTCAGCAGTCAGTTGTCGGTACACAACGTGCCCATCCGTAGCATAGACCTGAGACGCAACTCCGCGGGCTAGCACCGGGGGCATACCGGACTCCCGAGTATTGTGGCAGGGGTATGCCCGTACCCCGGGTATTGTGCAATAGCCTCGCGAAACGTACATGAGTTCCGGGTACGGCTATGAACACAGTACAAGACTCAAAGATGTGCCGGAAAATGTGGCACGGGCGGCCGTACCGAATCGCGAGTAGTTCGGGAATTTTGGTAGACAAAAGGTTGTACTCGTACGGCTGGTGTTGTGGTGGGGCGTACAGAACTTGCAGAAGTTCCGGGTACGGGTACGAATGTTGTAGACAACGTACATAAGGTCCGGGTACGGGTTTGCACGTCGCACAACACTCAAAACAAAACAATTGGGCAATAACCTGAAGAAAACCCCGCGTGTGGTTCTGTAGGTACCCTACAGGACACAACCTTGGACACAAACGTGGAGCAGTGCGTGCATTTCATGCAATTTTTATCATTTTCAAGACGTTGTGGCTGCCGATTGTCGTCGCATTTCTATGAAAGCTCTCATGAGAGACTCCGAAACTAACATTGGTAAGCTCACCTCGGCTTGGCTTGGGAATGCTACAAATTGCCCAAGTTCCACTGCGATGATTCGCCGACGTGGTTGTTTCGAGACTGCCTTGTTTCGAGACTGCCATCGCATGGTGCTGTAATGGCGCTGCCGTTGCACGGGTATAGACATGCAGATTTGCAAAGCCACAATTCACCTGTATCTATAAATGTTTTTGTGCACGTGATGCGCAACCAAATGAACACGCCTCACTCATAGGGTTTCATGAAGTGCGTCAGGTGTCACGAAAGGGTTGAGTATTTCAACCGAGCGCGGATGGGGGTGCGTGAGGTTGCACGAGGTACTTTGAATGGTTGATGACGTACCAACGCATTTTAAGAACTGCGAAGAGATCCGTCCCTTTTCAGTCGTTTGCTGTATCAAGCGCTGTGACGTTTGATGAGACTCTGTCAGATGTCATTTCCATTTCAGCATACGTATATGTTTTTTTTTTATTGCCGAATTCATTGTTTACGCCCTACTACTCTAGTTTTCTCTCTCCTTGCTAGCCGTCACTTAGATCCGGGGTTTCAAAGAAGCCCCCCCCCCCCCCCCCCCCTCCTCTCCATTGCGGTTCTTGTCTTCCATACATTGTCATCGCGACAAGGCATACGTCCTAACGCCCTTCGTCGTCTCGCATGGAATTGCGCCAACCCACACTACTACCGGGAGCTCTCAGCAGTTGATGCCGTTTGTTCGGTTTTAAGTTCAAACTCAAAAGATTTACTGACCCATAGCGTGGGGTTCGAGCTCCCGCATCATCTCTTAGCAGCTTTTTAGGGGAGCACTACTCGACTACCGGGGTGACGCCGTCGAAGGGTCATGACACGACATGAACAAGTCTCCTAACATAAAGCAATCAAATGGTTCACACGAGGCCATTAACACTGCAAGGAAGGAGGTGGTATAGAGTGATTATTTGCGGTTACACGAGGTAGTGCGCTGGGACACGAGGCGCCACCATGTTTGAAAAAACCATACAGGCGGGTTCTCGCTGGATTTAATTTGGCAAATACTCAATACGACAAAAAAAATGACGCAGTTTTTTTCAATATGTATCCTCAAGTCTTACCGAGGGGTCATATCACCTCTTATTGACCGGTCACGGGTTTTTGATTTTGCGTCGTTGCCCAGATATTGTGTCGTGTTGGTTTCTTGTGCTTTGTGCCAGAATCCATAAACTATCTGCGCACGAAAGAAATACACCCTTCGTCCACTGGTCCACGGAGGCCGACAAAACACGTGAAGACAGTTTTAGGACATGTTGTCTTTATACGGCTTGACCATCGAGGCCATCGTGGCAAGGACGTGTCTATAGGACGAGAGTTGCCTCCACATTACTTGGGTTTGGCAAGCAATCAACGTGTCGGCGTTAATTCGACTTTAAATGAGTCCTACCCAGTCCAATGATTCAAAAATGTGGGCGAAGCTTATAACCGGTACGCCTTGGGGATCCTGGAACCGACTGATTGATAAAATCAAAATGAAGCAAACGCATGCATGACTGTTGTATTCCTTTACACACCCTCGTTATTGGTCGGCGAACATTCTCGTCGTTAGAACCAGCCCCAGGATCCCAGTGGAAAAATTGGCTGGTCGACCTACCGACAAGCAAACCGCCGACGAACGTCAACCAACTAACTCGTGAGTACGGTAGTTTGGTGGACGGTCATGACATTTCACACACGAAGGTTCTCTGAGGCGACTTTATTAGGTTGGACTGAGTGCCGTCAGTTTTCCAAACGTGACACTTAACACAAAGCAAAAAGTTCGCCACGCGTCCAAGTAAGTGGATTTGATCGACTGGAAAGACGAGGCTTCAAGGTGACCTTCCTAGTCCAACACCAGCCCTTTCTATGATGTTAGGAGGTTCGGGTTCACCTTAAAATCAAATTTGTGGGGCGCTGCTCGCTCCGGTTGCGAATCAAATTGACTTAGATCTGTCGAACCCTTTCTTGGTTGCTCTTCAAATTATATAATATCCCTTTTCAGACGTCCAAGCCTTGCGACCCACACTAATCTACCGAAATACGAGATAAGGAAAAAATAGTGTACCGCATTCTGGACGCGCGCGCGACCGCACTGGAAAATTTAACACTGTACGTGTTCCGTATTATTTCACCCATATCACCACGAAAACTATATCCCAATACCACACCCCGAGCTGCTTTGTGTGATCGATGCTGCCATCGTCAAAACAAAAGAAAAACCATTTTCCCTCTGACGCACTGAGGGTGACTTACACCACTGCATCCATTCAACAGCATCACCACACTCGTTTTCGGTCCTGATTTATATTTTAGGTAGGCTTGTTTACATAGCTGGTAAATTTTAGTATGCTCTCGCACATTGCGGGCGATGAGATGAAGGTGCGGGTGCGCGAGGGAGGGGAAAGTCACGACACCGATGGATTCGTCCAAAGGAAGTTGTGTATGAAAACGAATATGCTCCAACGCGAGAAGTTAGCCCAGAGAAACCGAAGGTGATGAAACAAAATATGAGGGACTGCCGGGCAGAGAGTACGGTGGGAAAGCGGCAAGTGTGTTTGGGCACGTATACATTTTCCTCACATGTATGTACAAGTATTGCCACTATAACGGCCATGCAACAACGCGAAGGAACAGTTTTTACGCTCATAGCCCATACACATTCCCGAACCGGATCCATAAGGGCAACCAAGGGGGAACCACATAAGGACATAAACAAAATATATGCGCGTCAAGAAGCTTCATTTCCGACAATGTTCGACCAAACATTCTTGGTGTCCGGGCGTTTGACACGGATACTCCACGTCGATGTTATTGCGTCTAGCACGGATGACGCGGCGGACAACGTAAATTTTAATATATCGCTATTCCAACGCATCATGTAACATGTTAGTAAATCAACGGCACGTGGAGGCGTTATTTGAGAACCTCCAGAATAGGGACCATCGGACATAAGGAACATGGTTGTTATTATCAGTATTGTTCAGGTCGCCCTAGCTAGGTCTTCGAAGGACAGAACATTGCCATCATCATCGTCGTCATCATCATCATCGTCGTCGTCGTCTGGGCGGTACAAACAAATTTTGGCCTCACCTACCCGTGACACCGAACACACTTGTGAGTGATTAAGAGGTTGGTACTAAATAGGCAACCTGCATAGTTCACTACTGTCGACGGCAGTCGGCGCTAAACGTTGCGCCCGTAGTGCCCAGGGTTTGAGCCGTCCGACACCAATCGACGCAGTCTGTCGTCAGCATCTACGATTGTGTCGGCTTTGTTCGCCGAGGACTCTGGTAGTCCATAAAAGATCGTTCCACTTTTTTTTCGCGAGCGCTTGCGGGGCTTACGTTTATTTCTTCAACGTTGGATAATTTATTTCTCTCACTATAGCCCATTTATTTCCCACACGTGATCGGCAGGGCATGTAGCGTGCCCCGTGGCGTCCGTCGCGTTGACAAGGCGCGATATTCGGCATTCCTATCGCGCCTGGGCTCCTCTTCCGACGCTTTCGAAGTCGGACCTCTCGGTGCATATTTTGTTCAGGAGTCTATGGCCCCGTCAATAACCAATCCAACCTATTTCGAAGGTTTCAAACCCATTTTTGGCATCCACGACCGCATATTTACGTGGATCATACACACCCGCCGTCCCGGGCTTTGAGATATTTTTCGGGTGTGTAGGTTATTTTAGAACATAAATTGTAATAGGCTGCGCTTGTGCACCTTCAGCTAATAAGAAACTACAGAAATAAAGCGAGTGTGCGTCTCCTGTTGGTGCTTCATCCTCAGGATCTTGTGAAACTCTCTTAATTGACCCCCGGTTCTTTCTTGGCCGAGGCTGACACCTCTAGGAGCAGGCGACATTCGGTATTCTGAGGTGCACCGAATTTTATCGAAATAGCTGCAGCCCTCTTGTCGCCACCATAGCCCGCGATTGTGGAACGGTCTCCATCGGGTGAGTTATGGTATGGGATGCGCTAGGCAGTACTTGTGGAGCACTCGTGGGCTGCCGGAAAACATTGGCGCGATGTTGTCGGGAAACAACTGTAATTATTTGAGTGCCAGGAAGGCGATTCATCCCGTACATTATTCAAAAATGTTTTTTTTTAAGAATCTAGATGAAAACACTACATTTATTTCACTAAATATACATTTTTCGCCAGGCGGGGATCTTTCATATTTTAAGCCGATCCATTCGAAACCGTGCCGACAGGGAAACTATGTTCCAATCAATAGCCGTACATATATGTACTAAAATAAAAACCGGGAAACAAACATCTAAACACCTCGGGGTTTTTGATTGTTCCCATGGGTGTTTCAGGAAAATCGGAACACGTTTCTTGTATGCAAATATGTTACTCTACTCTCAAGGCGTGTGTGCATGATGCCGAAACGCCAACCCGCGCCTACCTGGTACCCGACAACGCACAAAAGGTGTGTTATTTCGTAACCTTTTGTCTATTCAAGGTGTTATATTGCTGGTGCTACCGACATCGATACCCAGCTTCGAAAGCTTCTCTTCGCGAAGGCTCCTCCGACATGAGGTCTGGCGTGTCGACAGCTCCAAATACTGCGCAAGAACTGATGAGGTTTGTGGTTGCTTTCGACCAGAACGACAAATAAATGTCTGTTATCCGAAATCTTGTGAATGAAACTGTTCAATGGATTTGAGCAAGTTAACATCAACAACACAAGTAAACAACAAAAATCAGCACTGATTGAAGCGGGCGAATATCAACAACCCAACAGATCTACGAAGCGTGCACCACCCTTGGAGCCTGACGATCCACCCCTTCTTGCAACTACCCTGGGCGACGTACTGCGGTTATTTATACGAACGTTTACGGGTGGGAAACTACCCGATGACCAGCGTATTAAACCATTCTAGACTATTACGGGGGACCATAGTTAATAGGACCAAATATTGTTAGTAAAAATGGTTAAACATATAGGTTTTTATGTATACCATAGGTCCTATTAACTATGGTCCCCCGTAATAGGGGTCGTGTTTTTGTCCCAACGATTCTCACCGATGGGAATGCTGAACTCACGAACCGCCCGGTGTTGCTCTATACGTTTGTACTTAGCCTAAGCTCGTTCAGAATCCAAACCATACGATTGAACATCGCCCGGACCATAGGTTGCAGGCTTGTCTCGAGTGCGGTTGCTCATATTAATCAGGCGCAACAAGCAACTTGTCGCGTGCGTAATCCTCCATTCATTGAAACCACGCAGAGCACTGTTATAACAGCGCCTGACGCGTGGTACACAAGCAGGAACCTGGAAGGCCGGTTCAGGTCAAGAAAATCTTTGTGTAGGATTGGGTGGGAGTTCCACATTAACTTTTGGAATACGGGTTATGAATTATAGTTTTTGTTGTCGACTTTACCCTGCATTTCTGTGTGCTCGTTGTCGTTTGAGTATGTAAACGCACTGCTGCTGTATCGTAACCTGTTTACCCGAACCAATAAGCCACCTGGACTCGGACCTAGCTACTGCGTCATCAAGAGCAGCATATATATCTGGCAAATAGGTGGAGCGTCAGGCGCTGCACTCCACCGTCGAGATGAAGCTTTGACGATGGCCACCAAAATCAAGAGGCGCTCCAACCTGCTCCATTTTGTGTGTAACGGATTTCTGGTCAGCGACACAACGTGTGCGATTCCGCCGCTTCCCTTCAATCAGTACATTTGTTAGCCCCAAGGTGCCCTGCTGTTGGGCCTTTCCTCCCGCCGAGTCATACTACGGTAGAGGAAGTTAGTTACTCATTATTGAATGGGTCTCAATTCGCTGAGGCCTATACCTCAACCCAAACAGGATTGTCGAAAAACGCTTTGGGTACGACTCGATGGACAACCCCGAAGCCTGTGTTGATCAGGAAAATCATTTAACAACCGTTTTGCTACTTAGTGCCACATTCATTCATCGTAGCACGCGTCCGCTTGTCCGATCCAGAGTTGCAGCGCGGTTGCATCATGATTTCCAGCACAATCAGGGCCGGCCTGTCCGCAACGACCTTGACCATGACGCGGGACCCCCCCTGGAGTTGCCCGCTTCTACAAAAATAGAGGAAATTGTGGGCAAAGCGGTTGCGAGCCCGGGTTGTCGTGATTTGGTTATCTTCGCGGATGCATGCGTACCTGTACGCGCATACCTGGTGGTTTATTTTCTCTTTCCAACCCCACACTGCCGAGATATTTTGTTGTCTGCCCACGGTAGATCCCCACGAACGAACGGCAATTCAGCTAAACCGGCAGGGATTTTTTTATATACGAGAGACTGGGCACGTTTCGTCAAAGGCAACGTACTGCTGCCGGCACTGTCAGAGACGATGCGACAGGCTTTTCGGTATTTCAAGTACGTAGGACTTGGTAGAAGGACTCTTGTATTCGTGCACTACGTAGCATGTACTAGGAATAATAGGAAATGTATGTGCACGGCTAGATTTAATCAAGTTGTGTTGCACTTGTGTCGGTCATTGTCCGTCGTCATGTTTGCTCTCAAGCAATTCGTGATATGTCGTCGTGTTTACCGGCAGCTCGGTACACGACGACCCGTGCAATGCCACGATGCGTACGGCACTTTAACTTGTCGTTCTCGCGTACCACTAAGGTCGGAAAAAGTCAACGTTCCAGAACTGACCTGAACAACATTATTAATTTAACGCTCATTTCTATTGTTTGATTTAGTGTGTATTTTTCCATTTATTTGCCATCAGGCCAAGTGTAGCATGTACTCCAATCATACCATTCACATGGAAAGAAAGGGCAAACGGAATCGGATGCCATCAATGTCATGCAGACCTGAAAATAAGACAAAATATATATATATACCTGGTATTGCATTCCCCTTCACAAAAAATGACTCTACGCCCCCCAAACCGACGATAAGATTCCATGTCTTCTACGCGATAGAGCAGCGCCGAAACATATATATGCTGAGCTCAAGGTGTGCAAGAACTACTTGACCCCATACTGGGTGCATATATATGTATGCATTACGTTTGCCAGCATCAGTTTGTTGTGTGGTTTATGGCGGCCGAGCCACCACACTCACTGGTCAAACGCCTACTATATATTGACGAATAGGCTAGGGGAACGACGGGTAACCCCTTGAAGTACCGCCCCCCGGCACAAGAACTGTAGGGTGCGGCTATCCGAGACCTTGATGAGGAAGAGCAAACCAGACGCCGAAAGGAGGAGTGGTACTTTGAGTGATATGAAATATCTATTTAGCTGGGATAATCCCTGGACAGATGGCCGCCCTCGAACACTAGAACCAGTAGGGTCAGGACAAACGAGACCTCGACGAGCCCGGCAAAAAAAAGCGGAGTCCGACACGAGTAGTACCCTCATCGTCCGGTTGGCCATGGGGTAGATTTGAGGTGAAGTGTTCGTCCGCTTCTTTCACAATGTAAGTACGGGAAAATGAAACTCATGATCACCCACCACGGTGCGGAAACGACGAAAACTATGATCATGCATCAGCGATGGCGACTAGGTATGAGGATAAATAAATGTAACAAAACAACAGGTTGCATAATATTTGTATGTTCTTTGTGAGTATGCTGGGGTACATGAAACAAAACAGAACTCAACTCACTGTTTCATGTTTGTCTTTGACAAGGGCCGGGGGGACCGGGTACTCGATAGGAGAGATGTCCGAGATCTCATTAGTAGTCGTATGACCATAGCCCCTCGCATCGCTAAAATAAATGCTGGGACGGAGCATGTCACGTTTTCACCGACCAGGCCGACATTCCTTCCACCAAGCGCGACGCACCGTGAGGTGTCCGGCGAGTCGCATTAAGGGTGAGCTTCATCTTACGTAGGACCGCATGTGAGGCGGACTTGCATATCGGTGACAGCTTGAAGGAGTTGATTTAACTTCCGGTCTGACCACTTCCAGAGACAGCAATAATGGGAGTATTTTAAGTAACTGCCCCTTAAGTACCTTGCCATGAACACTACATGATACGATCAGTTACCTTGTGCGGAGTATAGGTTATTTACCTCGCACAAATGATCTAACTCGACGGCCAGCTGTGGGCGACCGCAAAAAACAAACGGTACCCTGGTAGTCTAATTCACCAATTGAGCGGCATGTTTGACAGTGTTGTAGGGGGGTGTTGCACAAAAACCCAAGTTAAAGATAAGATAAAAAAATATCACATTGGCTTTGCATTCGTCCAGAAATATCACCATTCTGGTTATGTTTCTCATTCTGACCTTAAGAAAGATTGTTTTTTTTCCCTATTATTGCTCAAATTTGTGTGTTATTGTTTTTCCAACGTGTTGTCCTCTTCGTAAAAGAGATTCGAGATACGAACTTCGCGCACGTCGGGGTACAGCTCAGTGGTCACCCCCCGTTGTTTCGCCGAATAGACACCCACATCACGTTTCTTTTTCGAACACGATATCAGTCTTTATACATTTGATCCTGTGTTTGTACCTGGTCTATTTGAAGAAAATAAAACCCGTATAAGCTGTGAGATCGAACGTCTTCTCGAAACTCAACGTTGCATTGCACATTTTGATGAATATATGAAAAACATAAAATAATCACATGTAGGCCATCGCCGTGCCTGCACGACTCAGCTGGAAGATAAGCGAAACCTAGGCCCGCATAACGCTTTTCCTTGGGATGAATAACGCCCGAGGTAATGTTGGTTTGTTCCGCAGGTTCGAGGTGGTTTGCCAAACAACACAATCAGTCGTACTCGAATGATCCGAAACTCGTTATGGACGCGACACGTTGGTGAACGGGAGAGATACGAATTGCTGCCGCAAGCATTCTTCATATAGAAGTGCTCTGTTTTTCATGAGGTAGGTCAAGTACACACCCTATCCTTGTGCTGTATATACGAGACCGTATATATATGCCTGTAAGTTCCTGCACGCACCGTACACTGTTCGGCGAACGACTCAATACGTGCGCGCGAGTTCAGATTGAATCAAGGCGTACAGCCACCGAGTTTCCGTTGAACAAGATGCTGCACCTGTCTGGATGATGTTCTCGATTTGAAGTGCTACGTAAGTGTTCTCCATTGGAGGTACTATAAATAGATGCGTGGAAACATCTGCGTAGGTAGCCGACACAAGGAATGTTTCTTGTGTCCGAAATATTTTGTGCCACACCAGGTCGCTCAGGCATTCATACCTGGTATATAAACAGGTGTCTCCACAAGGCAATCGCGTTCAAGTAATATATTGCGAAGTAGTACACAAGTAAGTGTCGAACGTCCTACTGGGCACACCGGCACGTAAACATCTGGGTGCCAAAGTTGTCCTACTGGACGTACACGCCCACAGCGTACCAGGTGTAATTCCTATGTATCACGAATACATGAAAACACGATGATTTAGTTTGCGATCTGGCAGCACGTGGCGTTTGTTCCGACTAAGCCACTCACATCTATAACAGAGTCAAGAATCCCATCACTTCAGACGTGAAAGAGACTGCCAAGTAGGCATGTAAATCGGTATCGAAAGCACCAAGAACTTGGGGGCCCATTGTGCAACTCCGCTGACAACGGCACAGACGTATCACGACCAAAACCTAACAAGGTAACGTGGACTTGAAACATAATCTCCCAAGGGCCATCTAAACAAATGGGCATAGTGTGCGGCACAGGCTGCCGCCATAATGATTCAAGCCTGGCCCAAAAATAAAACGTTGTCAAGGGGAATCGCGCAACGGGAGGGCAGCACGTTACAATCTGCCGTAACAGCACCCTTCTGGTCGAGGGAGTTTCTAGTGAGGGTGAAAGCTCGTGGGTCTCGTATCTCGTGAGATGGCCAGTGGTGCCTCGTATATACATTTTCCAGGACGCAATGTGAAACCCGTATTCCGCTCAATCGAAACAATAATCACGAATAATTATACAATATGAAAAATAATACGGTGGTTTTTGACCTTTGTCTCTATCTCACAGTGGATATTTTCCTATGTGTATACTTTTCACATAGACCACTTGGCATCCGATATTGTACTGCTGCACCCCCAAAAGCTCGGCCCGATACGTTTCGAGTTATCTCTATACTACTCTACCGGTATTCTGACGCGTTCTATGATAGAGGTTGCACATTTCCGCCGAAACGTTTTCTGAATGACAGGGTTCCTCATCCCAAAAACATAGGAATGTCAATCTTGTTTCGAAACATGACTTTTTTTGTGTACGTGGGTCATGGGATTATTCATCGGGATGCAATTTGGTTGTTGCTGAAGTCAGGTTTCGGGTGAGGTTTGCTCCGCGAGTGAGGAACCTTAAAAACGTCAGGGTGAACCTCTATCGTAGAACGCTTCTTCGGTTTTCAGGGTCCCTCGCAGGAAGCTGAACAAGCATTTTCCAAGGAAGTGTGTACCTTGCGAGTGGTGATAGGTAATCTCGAATGGACCACAACTAATACGCCAAACCACGAAGTTTGGTATCGGCCGGTGACCTGATCTCCTGTATGATGGCATGTATGTGGTGATGTATCGCTCCTGACACATATATTTTTGCATTCGATATATATGTGCTTTGAAAATCAAAGATTTTGCTAACCCATTTCGTACTGAGTATACGCCTTACTTAGCTGAACGATTTTTGTTTATTTTCGTTGATTGCCGGGTGAGGGGTAAAAATTTTCATGTGGGGATTGGTTTGGTGATTTCGGTGCTACCCTTAGCGCAGTAACGCGTGTTTAATGTGCATCTTTGCCTGGGGCGCTTTCTCACCCCACGCGGTATGTTTTATTCCACTGCACTAAATGCCCGTGACAATATGATATCGTTGATCTACTTCTTAGCAAACTAGTCTTAGCACAGACGGGGTTTCTACACTACTTCGGAAGTTCATGGAATTTGTGAAATCGAGTTTGGAGTTGTACAATATCCTTTCAGGATATTCCTACCACAGGATAAAGGGCCTCCCATTTGGTTTTTTAGGTCGGATGTTTGCGTGACCTTGAGCGATCCTCCGGTAAAGCGAGTGTTCTCTACGTTGGGTACGACCCCAACGAAGCTTGCGTCTCATTCCGTAGACGTAGCATGGCCTAGTACTCGCCCTCAGCGCCCCTTTATGAAATATTATGACGACATCCTGACATGTGTTCTCCGTCTGTCTTCTCTCCTCAATTGAATAACTCTCTTCTACCGTAGGGTGCACGTGAGGATACAGCACCCACCCCGCCATGATCACACCCAGGATGGTGCAAGTCGCGTCGCTCCTGCTGTGTAGTATATCGGTTGCCAGCGCTTCTTCTCGTGGTGTTGATGAAACCGTTGATCCGGAGCCGGTGACGCTGGCCCACGAAATGACCACGTTTACAATAGAGCGCCACATCCACGGGCGTTCTGGGGTTACCTTCCGAGACGATACTGGCGCGCCGTGCGAGATTATTTACAACATAGCTGGGTACCTTGCGACCATCACGGCTGGAAGCGAAGAGTACAAAATCATATACCATGACAACGGGGATATGGTGGATGTGGAGCGTCGGGACGAGGGATCAGGAGTGCGCCGCTTGAAGCACGGGAAGGAAGTCTACCTCGAGATTGAACCCCAGAGCATTGGCGTGGAGCGAAGACATGAGGCCGTGACCTGCAGGGACTGCGAAAAAGGGTGGAACACCGTGTGCGGGGTGGGCCTTGCGTCATTTTGTGAGTTGAAGCAGGGATACTGGGCGGTTTTCGGCCTGCTGGCCAGGTCAGCGATTAAGACCATGTGTGGTACCTTTTCCAGGGCTTGCCGTGTTCACTCCGCGCGTGCTGTTTGTCTGGAGCGATGTAAAGTGGATGATGGTGGTGATAAATACGAAGGTCAAAGCGGTGGTGGTGGTGGTGGTGGTGGTGGTGTTGGTGGTGATAGTAGTGGTGGTGGTATGAATGGTGAGGATGATGACGATGCCATTGGCACCAATGACGACAAGGACGAGGAGGACGCAAGGGACGATCAACTCGACGGCGGCGATATGGATGGGAACAACAAAGGTGGGCCGGACGATGTCAGTGGGAAAGATGAGGTAGTTGATAGAATCCCGGATCCAGGGCCGGTGACGCTGACCCACCAGAACACCACGTTCACGCTAGAACGCTACATCCACGGGCGGTCTGGAGTGGCCTTTCGAGACGATACAGACGCACAGTGCGAGATTATATACAACGTAGCTGGGTACTTTGCGACCATCGCGGCCGGAAGCGAAGAGTACAAAATCATGTACCAAGATGACGGGGATATGGTTGACGTGGAGCGTCGGGACGGGGGATCGGGAGTGCGTCGATTACAGCGCGGAGAGGAAGACCACGTCGAAGACGTACCCCAGAGCATTGGCGTGGACAAACGACACGAGGCGATGACTTGCAAGGCCTGCAAAAAGGGGTTGGGCACCGTGTGCGGGGCGGGCCTTTTGTCGTTTTGTGAGCTCAGAAAAGAATATGACGCTGTGTTTGGCCCGTTGGCCAGGTCGGCTGTAAAGACCATGTGCGGCATATTCTCTAGGGCGTGTGGCGTCAACTCGGCTGTTGATGTTTGCGTGGAGCGGTGTGATGGTGAGAACGATCGGGATGGGAGCGATGGTGCTGGTGATGGCAGGGAAAGTGGGGATGATGAAGATGATATTGGCGGCAGTGATGATCAGAACAAGGGTGGCAAGGGGGACGATCGACTAGACGACGGCGATGCAGATGGGAACAAGAAACGTAGACCGGATGACGCTACTGAAAGCGACGATGTTGAGAAGGATGAACACGGTGGCGATGATGGTTCTTCCGTCGAGGATGACGATGTCATCGCGTGCCCTCGATGCGGCTTCAACACGACGTGCGACGGCGGTACGTGCAGCTGCCTGGATGGCTATCAAGGCGACGAGCTTGTCGCGTGCTTCGGTGAGCGATTTCGCTTTTGAACACAAAACCCATTGATTCCTAACTTACAATGCAACATTACGGATAGGCTGCCTGGTATCAGGAAGGCCTTCCTTCATTTTGTGTAGATTCGGGTGACCCCTATCCTAGACGTCGACGCTTGACTACTGTAGATAGATCCCGAACGTCCGGGAATATCTTCGTGATCATCGCGCAGTCAATGCGTGGAGATCTCACACCAGCTGGACAACCATGTGGTTGTCGAGGTTCGGCCTTCGCAAGGTAGAGCGAGGGGTATAAACATGTCATCGGCAGTCGTTGTTGAATGGCAATACACTTGAAAGGGTGCATTCAATTTATGTTCTCTTGTTCACACACGAAAGGGTTCGACACCATGCCAGACCCCGACAGCTGATAATTATCCACCAAACACGAGGACGATCGGCCTCATCCAGAGAGAAAAAAACACACGATTATGGAAATACTTAGTATTTACGCTTGAGTGTACACACTCGATCAATATGCAGTACGCAAACCTTTTTATTCCCTTCAAGGTTACATTAAATATTAGTGGAATGTGGTGTATTTTAACCTGCGCAGGATGAGCTCGTGCGTCGAATCCACTTCACCATACTACGTGTGTCGATCGTTTCGAGCTGTGTGAACAACATGAGTACAGGTCGGATTTTCTCTTCATTGTCCATTCTCCCGTCATCCTTGAAGGGAATTTGAGGTAAAGTGGCGGGAACATGACACACCCATTTGTGCAATGTCGAACATGTTTACAGCAGAGACCGTGCCCTGAATCGGTTTGACGTCGAAACTGTTGGTGGTAGCTGCGAAACAACTTACTTGCTGTCGAGGTTGTATCCTCCGGAAAGCCTCTGACGATGCCCCCTCTCCTGTTTATCGTCCCAGATCCGTGTAACCCGAATCCGTGCCTCGATGGGGGCTTCTGTTACGTGGACCCTGGGGGTGGGCACATCTGCTCCTGCGCTCATGGGTATGGAGGGATGGCTTGCCAAACGCAGACGGCAGGTAAACTACAGATCTGCTTTACTGATGTCAGTTGGGTGCTTGGTGCCCCGTGCATGTGGCGAGCAGCCAAGCTCGACGTACGAAGGGTTTTCTTCGGGATTTTGTCCGTGCGCAGTGTACAATGGTTCATGACACACGTGTGCTCATCTGCGTAAACGCTGCCTTTTGTCCATGGTGAGTGATTCAGTAGTAGCCGCGCCCTTCACCTATCCGCACTACCTCATGGAGGTTGATATTTCAAAGACAGGTTTCGCAAGCAACAGGGCAGCACCTGCTGTGTCTGCAGAAAACCTACCTGCTCAAACTTACCGCCCACCAACTCGTTCTATGGATGGACGTCGGATTGGCGCGTGGTACAACTGGAGACTGGGCTTCTCAATCCGAGGATTCAGGGCATCACCCGGCAACAGTTTTAGTTTCTTTGTGTTGTGATGGGTTTGTTCGTTGGATGCTTAACCCAATGGGATCGTTGCTCGCATGAAGCTTGATACGGTTCCTCCACGCAAACTATTTGTGAGGGTATGAAGATCCTCACGTGAGGAGCGTCACGCCAGTTGGGTGTAGGGGCCTTTCGTGCAGCGCGAGGTGAGCGGATGCACATGAACTGCATCTATTAGTAGCCCACCCGGTATGTTCAAATCATGCGTCCTTTCAAACTTGCCCCTGACTCTCCTCCCTAGAACGGGAAGAAGTCAGACGTACGTCTTTCTTCAGGCGCGTGGGGTGGTAACAGGCCATATCGTCTTCATGAAAACGCTATGGAGTACCCGACAAGCACCTCGAACCCTCTGATTCGGTTCCTCTCCTGTTTCAGTGCATGCGCATGAAGCACCGTATGCAACACTTGACAAAACCTCGACCGCGCTTTTACTTGTTCCGCGCCGCCTGAAATACGCACAACCTGAAGTACACGCCGAAGCGCTCACAACCTGAAGTACACGCCGAAGCGCTCAACCAATCGTAGGCACGAGCTCGTACAGTTTGTCACCCCCCCTTGATGTTCACCGTCACGCCGATCAAATCTGTTTCCTTACGGCTGACTCTGTGTCCAGGGTTGCTCGGATTCTACATTGTATTGGAGTTTCTCGGGGATGCTTCCGATTGGACAGAAAAGCGCCGAACAACCTTCACTACGGCCGCCCACAGGTGACTGGTGTTACTGGTCGGATATATGGTGCCTCTATTTCATTGTCCAGGTTTCGTGTGGAGGAGGCGTATGATGCCCTTGCTCTCACTGCAGTACTTAGGGCACCCTTGCGGCACCTCACTCCGAATTGAAGACTATAATGTGTTGTTGGCGAAGAGCTCAGAAGAACGTTGTTCGACGGGTTTTGTCGTGAAAAACAAATAAACCTCAAGAGCCCGACAGATGGCAAATAGGTAGGACAGTCGTTCGGCCGAGTTACTCTAAACGCCTCCAAACAACGGGCCCCAACCTGACTGCCGCACACCGTATCACTAGCCCTTTGCGCCATCCGCACTTCATCGACTACCTTGAGTTGTGTGTGCGAGGTTTCTATCACACTGGTCTTGCGGTGAGCGTGGTTTCCCAGTCAGATCAGAACGTCGAGTATCTTGATCCTTGCCCCCGTGGTGTCCTGCGGGATCTGTCTGATAATGCTGGTGATAAATGTCTACAGTATCGCAACAACAAAGTGGTAGGGGGAAAACTATTGGTGTATAGAGGGTCATTCGGACGATATTCACCGGAGCCCGCAGACAGGTGGGCGATGGTAAAGATATGAGGCATGCAGTTGTAGGTGTCTTCCTCGTATGAGTGATGTATCAACCGCTAGCTAAGCATCCAACATATTCGGCCCGTTGGTGTTGGATAATTTCACACGAGTCTCGGTCTTACCATGTGATACTTATGCAAACAACGTTACACCGTCTAGACTATAGTTGGTGTGGGACACCCGATTTTCAATCAAGGAAAATTGTGCAATGGGCGAAGTTCCGGTCTCTTACGACAATGCATTTGCTTCAATTTGTTTACTCTGGAATCTTTCTGACCAAGAAGGCACGCTTGCAGCGTTAGCGTCGAGCCGCCGAGGCTCCTCCTATGACATAATCTACTATCCCGAAACAAAACATAACTTGTTTAGTTTACCGGGATGGAACCATCCCGCTGGCGAGCAGGTAGTTCAGGAGAAAGTTGTAGACAAACCACATACTCCAAAGACAGCAGTTGCTTAGTTTGGGAGCCTCGTCAGGTAAAACAAATATCGGCCAAACACGGGGATACGCGTAAGTGCTAGAACGCCTCCAGGAGAAACCTCAGAACCGTATTTGCTGACATGTCAACGTGGGTACAACGATGTCAGTCAGGCTTCCCGCAGTAGTCAATACCACCAAGCTGGTTCAATCGCGAGCGACCATGAATTCGTAGGTCTAAAGAAGCGATACTTAACCACGAGAAAACGTCCCGTCTGCATTTGTACAAATGCACGGAGGTGCGCTCTGACTGGTACATGACCCACCCTCCATTGCCGCCCCAAGGATCCAAGTCTGAACCACAAAAACGCAGCGTGCGTCATTAAGAAACAACTTTCTGCCGCGTTAATAAAGTCGATGGGGTATCAGCCCTGAATTGTGCATCATGCACTACCCTCTTCCCTCCTCATCTAAACTTCTAGGTGGGAAGAGGTTGTGATCAACCAGCGGTGCCCGCTCGGCGCCCCCTACTTCCCCGGCCGCCTTCTAATTTCCGCCACTCTGGAGTACATCGATGGACCTGATAAGACGCTCGCCGAAGCAGGGCCAACACGCACGTGGACAATATGCCCGATGAGCAGCACCGCGGGCGGTATGAGGTTCGACACGGCCGATGTCGAAATACTGGAAAATACGGGGAATTTCGATTCCGTTGTCCTCCACGAGATGGGGCACGTCATTGGCATCGGGTAAGCGCCCATCCAAGCACCGTTGCTTCGGTATGTCTCACAGTGGACCTACGCTGGTCGAAACCGATATAGATGCATTGACTTGCACGTCTGACGGGTCACGGTCGGTTGACGTTGTTTTGATCGTTTTTTTTGTTGCGACGTGTCTCATGCGGGTAGTAAACATCCACCCACAAATATAATATCTGCTTGAGCATGCAGATCATTCCGATGCCGCCAAGTAGGACACCTCAGAATACCCGAACCTATACACTGCAGCAAGGATCTCGCAACCCTGATATACACATTTGCCACTGAGAATTGAGCTCCAAGTAAGTATATAGAGACGTCGCATTTAATGGGCCCAATACATGCCATGCCATGGCAAGGCTGGAACTTCAGGGTGGTCAAAACTCTATTGTGCTCGAGCTCCACACAGGAACAGCTCTAACCGCAGCCCACGACCGAGGTCGGGAATAATTGAACCAGACAACAACACGCTGAACAGCCAGATGGAATATATGTCTTATTAGTCTGCTAGCATCGCCGTTGTATGGGTTTTGTTCGCGATATTGCTCGTGGACTACAATCAGGTTCGGAGCATTTAATGGCGTCCGAGCCAAGCCAAGCTTCAACCCTACAGTCTCCGCATCACTTCCTTGCGCTTGCGATCGGTCCCTGCGAACCTCCTGCTGGAACATTACTCATGACGCGCACCACGCGAGGGGTGGAGCACCGTGTAGCGCTTGATATTCAATTCCTTGAAAGAGCTCTTCACATCTCACGAAACATGTCCTCGCTCCAACAATATCTACGTGGAAAATATATCAGAAACAAAGGTTATACGACGAACAATCCGATGGCCGAGGTATTCAACGAGATGGCATGCCTTAAACAGTGTGTAGTCCCAGTAGTAGTGGCCTAGCGCTGGAGCCCAGCCTAGCGAAGTGTTGTTTGTTTTGAGAGAGCGCTACCACTACGGCAGGCCACGCTTCGCACTACTATGACGGCACTACTGCGGTCGTCTCCCCGTACATGCGTGGCAGGTCGTTCACCGACTCAAACCCCGATAATTTTCAACTTGCATGTGCTCTCTTGAGTACGTTCCGACTCGCTGTGAGGGGGGGTAGGGGGGGTGCGTCATGTTTGTTTTCGCTTTCTAGCAACACTGATGCAGTCGACCCCCAAGGCGCGCAATGCGGTAGATAGGTGAAGCGCCGTCGCTAAAGGAGTATCATGAATGGATGGAGAACCCCAATACCCCACCCAACCAACGTGTCGCGAGGGCCGGAGCCACTTCAAGCTCAGCCTTACCACCAAAAGAAACAAGCCTCGAACAGTGCATCCCACGGTAGAGGTTGAACTGTTATCGTCGTCGGACCTGTATGACCAGACGAGCTCCCGATGGAAGAAACTTGTTCGTACGACGGGTTGGTATGACGCCACTATTACTGCAGTATGCTCGTTTTAGGACTGCCGCAGAAAAACGCTAGTCAGGTTGTGAGAACCGAAGCTTTCGCCCAGCCGTGGTTGTCGTGAGAACGTCAAGCTCCTCATGTGAGGATCTCAGGCAACTTGGCACAATCCCTAACGTGGCATATTCGTCACCGGATCCAATGCATAAGATACTGTTTGGTGCAAGTTTTTCACGACACAGCCACGGGAAGCTCATTCTCTTGGTTGACGGTTCGTTGTTGGCTTCCATATTTCTCCCTATACTGATCACCCCACTGTTTCCACGCAGTTTTGTTCCTCGTGTCAAGCCTATTCCCCCCCTGTCGTATCTTCGTATAGCTTTGCCTAAACTCGGATGGCTTTCACATGGATGCTTGACAGTGGTTCGTTTTAATGCGGATGACTTCCGCCAGGAAACATGACCTTGCCACCCACCTACCACGAAACAGTTTAGCAAAACCGAATTTCCCTTGCTCAACTAAGGCGGGAATATCCCCGATCTCATCACCGGCCCAATGCGGTTCTTTATTCGATCGCGATGTACGAAAAACAGCCGTCGGTAGCTAGAATATTCGTGCTACGTGTTCTTGGTACCACGACCGTGCCAGCCAGAAGTGCAAAAGCGCAACGATATCGACACGTAAACAATATAGTTTTCGAGAGCATGGCAGCACCAAAATCCCAACGAACTCCACCAACCATTTTCGGGATCATACGGATTAGAACGCTGGGCTATACGAAAAACGGTATCATATGGCCCTGTGAGAGGTAGTACGTTATTCGGCCCAACCAAGATGCCACCAAGGGGCAAATGAGATGAGTTCTGTTCTGCTTGAAGCATTTGTGTTTCGAATGCCGAAGTACTCGAAATGTCGTTTGTGAATGTGCGTTTCTATTCTCAAGCGTTTCGCATATTGTGGCAAACGAGTTAGACGCTTACTATCAATATACCATGTTCCTGACTGGTCTGGGTAGGCTCAGAGACTAGCAAGTGTATATTGTCTCAGGTCGCAAGAGTCGTCCAACCCGTACAAACGTGGCCGCAAACGTGCTTCCGTGCCGCCCCCACGCACGACCGTTGCCAATCCTGCCTCTGCGTTTCTCCAGAACGCTCTGGGGAAACTGTTCCAGATGCTACGAGGAGCTTGATCCAGACTGGAAGTGTCCGGGAACTATCTCCGCGTACAACGATCTTTTGGGGAACCCGGGTGGAAGTGCTGCGAACATCCTCGAAGTCAGCGGTCGCACTGGTAGGCCATATAGCCGCTGCCCTTAAATAGGTTTGAACGTCAGCGGTTGGTTGTGAAATGCCGTACAGTAATGACGAGATAATTTATCCGCCCTCCCATTTTCTCGGGCAAAACCCCCTGAACCTTTCCGTTGAGGGGCAAGCACCACCATGATATTCTTGTCTAACTTGCGCCAACGACATATATATGTTCGAGACAACGTTTAAGAGATGTACCGAGCCACTCCGCCGAGGGACGTAAACGCAGTAAAAAAGAAAATTCGGAAGCTCAGGCACGGTTTCCCCTTTCCCCTTCCTTCTAAACCTATCCCTGACTTGCGTGGTAGACTTAATTATTTCGACCTCGTGCGTTTCTTTTCGTATACCTTTCGCTCGAAGACCGATATTGACACCGGCTTGCGACAAGCATAAATCTCGCTCCGCTTGAATTACCCACGTACCTGAATCTACGTTAGGAGCCGTCATTACGTTTATGACCATGCTCTGTTCAGAACCTACAAACGCATCTACCACAACCCTTTTTAAGGTTATGAGTGCAACCGGATTGAATAATCCCTTATAGTCGAAGCATACAGCATGATAACTGTTTCGACGTGTTAACTCAGTATTCCAACGATACCTGAGTTTATTAGGCGACAAGCCTCGTCAGCCAAACAACCGGTTGGACCTAAAATGCCCACCCCTGTGGTGATGACAAGCATCTGGTGCCTTACGAATCATAGTCCTGACCCCGTGGGAATCGCATATATATCATGTTTCATCCGTGGTACAAAACGCGGGAGACGTTTGAGAGAGCAAGAAACGCCAATGTTCGGTCTTCTCGGCAGGAGACTTGCACAACGTCAGAGTGGTCTTAGGCGTGGATGATAACATGCAAGAGTCGGTTTCTGATCTTGACTATACGTAACCGCCTTACGGACCGCTTGCCTGAATCGCTGTAGGGCCCGGCCAACCGCGTGGTTTGAAAAACCACAATTGCCATCCGCCACCGACTCCATCAAACAGGCAGCTGTTGCACTCCAGAAGTATCAACAACCACAACGTTCGCGGCATGTACCATTGGCCTGTGGCGCGAGTGGCTAGCTTCAGCCAACTCATCTCACGATGGTACTCGTAGTCACATACAGGCTGGCTCAATCGAAACCTGAACCTGCTCACCTACAGGTTTGTTCAATCAAAACATGAAACTACGCCAACCGCCATGGTTGCACGCAAAAGCTAAGTAAATATCACATGTTGGGCTCGATATTGACAGCGCTGAGCAGAGAAGCAGGATGGCATAGCAGGTGTGTCCGCTGGATCCTGGGCCTGGGGCTAGCGACCAAATGGTGTCTAAACCAATCACAGTCTTTCAAAAAGGTAAACCTTTTTAGCACTTTTTCGTGGAAAAGAAAGCTACATTGTATCAGTTTTAGTTGTTTCTGAACAAAACGGTGTAGGCGCTCCAAGGCTCATCCTTATAACACGTTTGTCGTGACATTCAAAGCAAACCCTGTTTGGAGTCCATCTTGGTGCAACCTCTACCGCCAAAATACGGTTCTAGACCGAAATCGAGTAGTTTCGAAACAATTAGTGGAATTCACGATATCCCCACGAAAACTCTGACGTTCACGCAATGTTTTCGAATTAGACCCTCAACCTTCGCACAAACACTGCAAGTCACTATGGCGAAGGGCGTACGAAGGGGTGCAAGCTTTTCACTTTGTGTTTTGCTAGATTCCCGGCGTCCCTGAAGGCTCAAATACACGGAACAAAAGCGAACAGACCGCCACCTCCTCTATGCACCCCTCGACATATGGGCGCAGAAGGCGTGTGCAACTTTTCAAAGTTTAAGCAATGTCAAAGGCGTGAACGTACTGATTTCAAAACCGCTTCCGAACGAATCCCTCAGCCAACTCGTCGACGTTTCGAAAACAGATGTTAGACTTAGGCTACCTGTGTTTCCAAACTGGGTCTCCGGCTGAGGTACTGAAACTGCTTCGTGGCGAGGCTCCATCGATGCGGCACGCGTTTGCGAGCCCATCTGATTCCGATAACCGGGTCTACGTGCCCTGGTTTCAGTCAGTTTTCCCACTTCCTCCAAACAGCAGGTTGACCAAGGGTCCGAGGGGGACTATGGTAGATCGGTAGACTGCCGTGGTTCCCACAGGCTGTGTCGCGTTCGGTTGTCGGCGGCTGCATAGTGTGATGGTAAACATGTCTTCCAGGCTCCTCCTCTGTTGCCAGAAGTACGATAGCTCGGGTTTGTAAAAAAACGTGGCATGTTCGAGAGGCAGCTCGTGAGAGATCCGTTCTCTATTTCGCGCTATTGTGATAAACGCCACGTACCGTTGTTGAGGCAGGAAGGCACATGGGCTTAGCTCTCGTGCGTAAATTCGACAATGATGGCACCATCTAGGGTTCGATCTGGCAGGCAATGTCGTGATGATCCCAAACGCGTGTACCCGACGTGTATTTGGGTAGATTTTATCACCAAACGTTCGACCAGGAAACAACAACTGGCAGCGCCACTCGTGTGTCCTCTGCTCCGGCGCTGTTTACCGATCCATCGCGGTAGGAACAACGTGCGGCCACTTCTCCGAACAAATATTTGGCGACGAGCTAAGTTCTGGCATGATCAAGACGGTGAGTTTCGGGAGAATACCTTTCACAATTGCTTGACTGCTTGACGACGCTTGGCAGGTTGTCTCTTGCTTGGTGTTTGTGCCACATACCCCGATACCGTCGACAAAACGCAGAGTACTACTACACGGCCGACGGGATCGTGTAACGGTAAGTGCAGTGCCTAACCTAGCATCATGCTCTTCGCTTGACAAAGGCACCGCTTCACCCAGCATCCAACTTTAACATACGAAGCTGCTGAGTCGGGAAAAAGCACCAAAATATACGGAAATTTGCTTGGCAACAACAAACCTCTGGCGCACCTTGAGTAGCGCTTACGAACGAGATCGAATTGGTGTACAAGCTCGTGCTGCACCATGCCGGCCTCGTGTGGAGGGCGTGGGAGGGCCTCACCAACACAGTTTCCTGGTAGGTTTCTCCCCGGTTGGGGGGGAAACCCCACTCCCGTAAATTCCTCTTCTGTATTGGTCAATGTCCGATCTCTGTTGTTGGGGAAACAAATAATATATACGAAGTATATATATATGACACATTGATTCCAAACATAGCATGGGGAGTACGTCAGTTTAGCTTGGGAAGTCAAAGCCTCCCTGCAGTACAGAGGTATGGTGGCTGGCTTAAAAATACGATCATGGAGTGCCCGTCTGGCCCATTGTTCGGGCGTACCGTGTGAGGTCTGGAGCGTTGGTGGTTACGTCTTACGTATAGGCTGGCCGCACATACTATACATCAAGTATCCCCACATACATACAAACGCGCAACATGACACACGCTCAACAACGAATGTCGAAGTATTTTATATTTAAATCACTAGATGTGTGCTGGCCCCGACGCTGTGTGTACCTTGCGATTTTCAACGAGTAAATCGTCTGTAAAGCTTCGCATGTTGTTGTGCACGTGCGTATCTGTTGCGTTGCCCAGAGCGGATCGTATCGGATGTTACTCACTACTGTAAGTAACACACAGTCTGATCGAATACGTCTACCTACGCGTCAGCCCCAGACTAGAGATATTCAGGCAATTGTGCACCTTCTAGGAGACGTCTGGCAGTAGAAGTGCCCCATCTTGTTTCAGCTTTATTTCTCAAGATAACCGCCTAAGCTAAGACAGTTCAGCTACGACGGGCGTAGCACTCTTTGGCATCGAAAATGGCCGACTCGGGGGGGGGGGGGCTCAAAGAAAGTATTAACGTTTTGGAAGATGTTTCGATAACGTTTCGGCCATGCAAGTATAATTGACGTCGGGCTGTCCGTTAGGGCGGGAAAATCTACTGTTGGAGTAGTTACCGTAATCTCATACGAAGTAGGTATAATTCCCACCGTAGCTACCGTCCTCGCCCCAACAGCCGACTTCGATGTACACGGTACGCCCACCAGTTCGGACATATCATAACGGAGTGCTGTTACCAATGACGCAAGGGACGAGTCTTCACCAGAAGTATTAGAGGGTAAACGAGAGATGTAGGTGCAAAGAAGAGCCGACAAAAAGAGAACGTGGTAGGATTGTCGGCTCCGAATAATCGAAAATAAACCCCTTCGGTATTAAATATCCGACCTATATGGAACTCGAACATGTACTACATCCATTGGAGGGGGATAATATGCGAATACACATGCTTACCGGTGTAGAATCGAAGAGAGAAACACGCAAAAACTCAAAAATATAGAGGATAGCTCCTCCAGTGAGATCCCAGTCAGCCGTAAACGCTTAGGCCCAAACCTAGAACCGTAGCGTGCACTTTGAATGCGCGCTTGAGATCGCACGCAACCAGACCCGTCCAAGAGCCTAGATCACACAACTAAAAACACGCCAGAGCCTAATTTATAACAACATCTGTACGGAATAGCTAGAGCGCGCAAGAGTACGAGCAGGACTAGACTGCTCCTACAGTGCGCGACCTTTTATGTGTGTTAGTTCCGACCCCACCAACACAACCACACAGCCACGTTGCGACTGATGGGGATGAGGGACCACTTATGACGTCGATACTACACAATGCGAATGACCTCGTATATAACTTGCAAGCTAGTCCCCGATCCTACGGCTTATGGTCATGTTAGGGACAGATTATAAGCCACACTTCCGATTCATACATGTACACACGCATATTGAGTACATGCTCATATATATATATATTATGTGGAGGATCTCCGTCAGGGAGATTGGTATGGGCCAGAACGTGTCACTCCTACCTTTGCACTAATCAGTGAGGGACACGTTTACGAGGGCGTTCGACGATAGTGGTTCACCCTAAGAGATCTGAAGCTTCTCACCTTAGGAGCTACACACCTCACCGGAACATTGATTGCGGTAAAACTAAAAATTGCACCCCGATGAATCATTATATGGCCCAAGTATACAAACACCTCTTCTTGCCGAATAAGAATGGCCTTGCGGACATTTTTGGTTCAGGAGCCTCGTCATTCAGGAAACATTTCAGCGGAATATGTGCTACCTTTTGTCGTGGCGCGCGACTTTGAGCCAGAAGATACAACTCTTGCAGTGGGCCCGATTCGGTGCTGCAATTATCTCCTGTTCCTCGCAGAAGCATGAGAAGCAGGGTTGCAGTGTAGTCTCCCGCTGAGAGAAAACGATAAAGGCGAAGGATGCAGTATTGGTACGATCCACCCCCGCTCTGCACACAGTAATCTGTCTCAATCGCACGGTTTAGCCTGTTACTGGTACACGAAACAACACCCCGACCGGTCCTGGCTATTCACTATTTGGTGAATATCAGCAGAGTAGAGCGTGCTTGGGCTAGGCAAGTTTGGAGTGCTTGGTAATATGCTTTGAACTGTGAACCGACAATGTTGAAAATTTAAAAAGGGTTAAATAATGAAAATAAAGCTCGTAAGGTAACGGCTCTTGCAGGATCCCTACCTCCATTTTTCTAGTTGAATGGATGTGTAAAATATATATGGCCCGGGTGAAACCTTTTCTATTCAGAAAGGTATTTTCTCTGGGGGAAAAAATGAAAGGACAAAAGTTAGCGCAAGCAAACTAATGGTGTTAGTGTTCCTTCCTCTTGGATATTATCAAGTGAGAAAACACTGTATTATTTCCTGCTTTGTATCTTGTCATGTTTTCGTGCGAATACTTGCTTGTTGCGCGCCTTGATGGCATAGTAAATTTTATATATATTCGAGTATTTCATGAGGTAAATCATGTTTCCCTGGCACGTCAGGTTATCAACCTATGAGTTTGCAATGGACAAAAAAAAAAAAACTGTCATTAAATTAATCTGTTAGGTTCTATCTACTATACGAGGCACGCGAAATGCACGGTTCGTTGCCCCATTTGCACCACCTGCTTCTTCTGACGAATTGCCGATATGTCTTGCGCAGGATATCATAAACGTGGTCGCCCCGCTGTCCAAGATAACCGCCGCTTCACTCGACGACACAGGCTACGTCGTCAATGCCGCTGGGGTGAGGGGTTTTCACGGCGGCAGTTTCTGAATGAAATAAACCGGTATACAGGACCAACGTTCGAGCGAGGTCACGGGTATGGGTAGTCTCCACACGTGGAGAGCTCAAACTTTCACCCGAATCTTTGCTTCCAGGAAGTATGTTCTCGCAAGCCGGCCAATCTCTCTATCTGTCAGTCTTGAATAAATGTAGCCGGCTGGCTCTGCGGTACAGGGCCCGCTATTATTAGGTCCTATATTTTCAGTCGTTGAGAGCGACTCGGCTGAGGGATCGTCATTCTTCTTGGCCTTTTTTGAGGCGTCATTTTTGTTGGTTTTCGGACTGTCCGCCGGCCGGGAGTTGTTTGTTGCTGTGCGAAAGAAAACGTTTTTTTTTTATCGCCCCAATTATGAGTGAGATACAAGGTCATTGGTCCGAGTGACGCTAATAATGCGGTAGTGAAATTGGATGTAACCCCGCTTCCCGTGTAGCACCAGTCTAGTGCAGATTTGAGGTACTCAAGCGCGTACCGACGTTGATCACCTGTTCATGGTTCGGTCGTTTGGTGTTGGCTGTGCTGACGTCGTCCGACGAGAGGGAAATTCCGTCGAGTGGCCGGTATCGTTAGTTAGAGGGTCGCAGAGCATTTATTTGTCAAACAGCTCGAACTCTTGTGGGTGATAATGGCGTGCAAAGCAGTGAGTTGGCGTCTTCGTTGAAGCAGAGCTATCCTGGCCGGTTTTGGCTATCCGCGATGAACCGATGAGCGTTTTGTGAGCGGGTGGGAGAGTCAGAGTGAGCGGAAGGGGGGTGCGCAAACAAACGCTGTCGTCTTTCTGGAGTGTCAGCGTTGCCCGCGGAAACGTTTCACTGTAGTTCGATGTTTCCACGAGTCGAACCGGAACTTCGTCTGCAATATTTTCGTCGATCCGAATTTTAAAGGGCCAGCAGAGAAAGAAGATACGCACACTGCATACACAACTTACTGGACCTTGTGCAGCACGGGTTTCAATCGCAATCTATCAAACATAATACATAAAATCAGACAAAACACAAATAACAGCCACAAAAAACAAACAGCAAACCACAGCAAAACATGCCAGATATACGCGTGGGTTACGTTTTTTTGTCCCTACGACATTCCTTGCATACGAACCTCCACCATAATTCTCCCATCCCCTGACCGTGGCGCACGCAACGTCCTTCGTCGCTTGAGTCGTCCTTTGCCAGGTCGACGGTTACACGCTTCCTTCCAGGCGTTCCCGCAGGGCAACGGCGGAAACGGCAGCCACCGACGGCGACGTGGCCCTTTACTCAATGAGACGTGTCGCGGTACAGTCGACCATTCAACTAGTCGGAGACGACGGCGAGGTAGTGGGAGAGACCTCCGGCATTCAGATCAACCTATACGGTAGCTAGGCTGCCTAGGTTGGCAGTGAAAGAGCGTGGATATACGACGCCATGAAACGCCGTCCTACGGAAGGGACTCCATATATTTGCCAGCAGACTTGTCTCCTCCGCACCGTGGATCATCGAGTGTGGTGGCTATCAGGTGGTCTAGAGCGGGGGAAAACAACATAATATATGTTTCGGATGAGATTCTGCCTTGAACGGGGGCAAACAAGAGTCAGCACAGTCTCGCAATGCTACGGGCGTAGGCGTGTTCCGTATTTAGGCCTAAACTCAAATTGTTCGCGGAATTGGCTAAATATGCTGGGGGTCGCGTTGCTATCATTAGAAAACAAGGCTTACCAAGTACGAGATAAGTCAGGGGAAAATGTCGCGAACGAGTCATGGGATAATAGTGTTGGACGATATGAGTATCTTATCACGATGATAATTTCAGGTGTTTGACGATGCTCTTCGAATATCTGAGGAACTACCGACAAATTCAGACCTCCCATTAGGATGAATAGGCATTCTGTGATACGTCCGTCTAAAACAACTGTTTGTCAGGCATCGTGCGCGCACACGGGCTCCTCTGCACGGGTTTTGTACGAGATCTAGAGCTAGCTCCTCTTTCGGGAAACCGCACGAGCATTAAATCCAAGCGGGTGTCGTCGTACGAGTCAATCCCAAACGGCCAATGTGTCCCCCCGCTTTGGCATGTTCAAGGGGTGGACAGTCAGTGGCCATGCCCACTGTTCGTCAAGTGATATGGGCTGTTTGGTAGCGAGCTGGGCCTTTTGTTTGGCTTATTACAATGGTTCCTACGATATTGTTGATGCATTTCATGTATTACCACCAGGTGGGGTACGATATAATTTCTCATGGCCGTGGAACATTTGGTATGCCCTGAATGTGTGTGGGTTCGTTTTTTGTTGATGCCATTTTCCGACGTTTTAGTAAATCTCAATCGGGGCCGAAATTTCGCTGGAAATGGTATCAATCGTAAGCCCAATATATGGTAGATTGGGGTAATCTCGCTAGACTGCGCACGACGTGGAATCCCATATACATGACCACGGTGTCTGGAAATAGTACCAATCGTAAGCCCAATATATAGTTGATTGGGGTAATCTCGCTGGACTGCGCACGTGGGATCCCATATACATGACCACCGATGAAGGAGGTTATTAGCAGATGAAACATTGCTTGCACCTCGCCATCTATTCTCTATTGGTCTTTCATTGTATTCGCTCCTGTGTCCATACGTACCTCTTGTTGGTTGGTATGGTTTTATTGCGCGTCCTTTGCTGGCGGTTGGTCGTACCCTCTCCCTATGTGTTCATTGTGTTTCGCTCAAAACTTTTCAAGGGCTCTACTCGTTTGCAGTCGCCCCAACCGTACGACAGCACGCTTGCCCGAACATTTACCAGATGTCGGGCCGGTAGACGTGGGGCAGTAGCTAGCGTGCTCGCCGCCCGATCTTTCCGGGTATTGACCGCAGAACCCCGATCGCCCTGTTTTACCAGGAGTTAGCGTCTGCAACTCGTCTTTCCGCCGTTTCCATTGGTTTTGCTTGTTTTGGTAGACGCACGAACTTGTAATTCTTGTTGGCTTTGTTGTTGTCTCAGGACCCCCCCCACCTGCTGACGTGTCTGCGAACATCTAGTGTGTTCCTGGTATTGTTTCGCTTGTACTCGTTATGTCTTCTCTTTTTCTATGCAGTCTTTTCGTTTCGCCCATCTCTTCCTGCTGGGATCGTCGGTAATGCGAGATTGTTTGCAACGGCCGAAAGAACACACCCCTTGCCGCAAAATGTTTCTGGACGACGCACTGGTGTGAATTTGGTCTCTCGGAACGTCCTGTGCAAGTGCAGGCGATAACGGGAAGGGTCAGACATTCCAAATCCCTCGGGTAAGCCGACCGTACTACGGTCGGCTATTGTTGGAGTCCAACTTGGCTGTAGATGTAGTATCGTTTCACTTGTTGGTTCCCGCCACGCGCAACTTCCCAATGACAAATCGTTGAGGGCGTGTCTACAGTTGATTTATATATGGTGCATCATCGCCATCGTCATATTGCAGCATGCTTGCGCGCCAAACTCCTGTAAAAAGTATGGAGATCGCAATCAGAATTTGGGGATACGCTCATGTTCATGATGGGGGAAGAGCGTGTAGATGGGCGGTGCTGACCTTCAGAAAACAAGCGTGTTCAAAACCGATACCCCCCACACGACGGCAGGAAGGTCGTATTCTGACGATACTGTATACATGGTGACAACTGTGCGAGTCCAACACTCCACCTGTCGATAGGCCCTCATCGTTCAAACCCACTACATGTCGCGCTCCCAGGCGCCGGAACTTGTTCCACAAGGAAGGGCAATACCGTGTACCCTTCACTTCAAATTTCTACTATGTGTCGTTACGCACTACGACAGGTCACGAAAAGCCCATTCGGTTATGTTTTAATTCGGTCTCAAGAATGCACGCCAGCTACAGCTCAGCGGTTGCGTCAGGTATAACAAGTCCCAACTATTCGCGATTGTCCAACGTTTGCTCCGCACGACGTGCCTCCCACCCCCCAGTGGATGGTTCAACGGCTATATTATGAGGCGTGACTCTGTTCCATCGTGCGAAACTGTAGTCGCCCGACAACATGCGACCACGTGCAGACGCGTGCATTTTAAAAGGCCAAATACGGGTTGGCCGACGGGACCCGTCGGCTAAGAAAATATTGCCCTCTGTACCCGGTATCCCACTCACGTTGCGCAACATTGTTCGGTATGTAGCTGCTGTATCCCCTAGGGTTGTCCGCCTACTTTTTCAGCTCCGGTGTTGGGCGAGACATGGAGCTTCAAGGGGGGAGGCCAAGCCAAAACAGGTGTTACGCCTATACCAGCACGTACGTGTCTATACGTGGGGGTCCGTTTCATCATTTATTTGAGGATGCTGGACATTATCGAGGTAAGAGAAAACATGTGTGCTGTATGTACGGGAGAACGTATGTAACTCTCCTTTCGGTTGCACGATAATACAGTAAGTATACAGTATACGTGCTCATAAACACAATACAAAAATAACACGTACGCCCCACCATTTGTACTATGGTAGGTTTTTAGTCTGCCCCGAGAGGCAGGGCGACATGATCAACGGCAACCTTCTCCGCAGATGTACGGGCGAGCTCAACCGGATAGTCCGGCGGCTAAACCAATCAGGTCAACACGGGTTGTTGCACCAGTAGTCCGTAGGTGCATCTCGGACCCGTTCTTCTGTATGTAGCAGTTGGGTCGCGGTCGCGAAGAACGCAACGACGCCGGGTCTTCAAGACAGATCCAAGGTGTGGCAAATATAGGGTTGGCTTGCATTGCGCCGATGGGAGCTGCTGTCTTCTTTGCTGCTTAGCTTGGCGCTGACGTTGTCATTTCAGGCATGCATACAACTGCTGGTGCGGCTGCTGTCTGCTGTTGTTGTTGCGATGTCGTATGTCTCAAAGCCGGACGAGGCCACCGCTGCCGCTGCTGCGACGCACGCGGAGACTGATTCCTGGAGTGCTAAGGCCAACTCCTTGACCATTGCGGCCGGCGCTCGACCTGTTGGAGCCGGGTCGCTGGGTCGGACGTGGTCCGTTGAGCGGATAGCCAAGGTTCTTGGGCTAGTGAAAACGCCAATTCGGTCTTTTTCGGAGGGGGGGTCTCTTTTATCATTTTTTAAAATTTCGCTCATTCCTGGAATTGTGTTGGCTCATGGTCATTGCGCGCTTGCCTTAAGGGCAGGGCCACCCGCAGAGAAAGCAGTGAGGTCGAAAACATCCCGTCACTAACGCACCGTAGCTCCAGACCGTTGGCGCGTTTGAGAATTTTACAACCCAGTTATTCCATCCTCAAGAAGACCATCTAAGCTACAATGTTTATGGTACCTGGTACGCCGGACTATCCGTCAAACGGGTTTCCACATGAACTGTGGCGACGGTTTGCACATTCCAACTGTTGTCACCCCTGATGTCAGGCGTTGACAATGTTTGCCTTTCTCGCATTGCCAGATCAGTCCAATGCTACTCGCGAAATCACTACGGAATGTGATGCCAGTTCATCGAGCAAACATTGAAGTCCGAACTGCATCCAGTTGCTGCTGTTGTCCACGTCGATTTCGGTGGAGACAGGTACAACATGGGACGGCAGTCTCGATTGCCTACAGCAGCACGTATACCAGTCAGTACGTACACCAGTTGTGTAGCATCACAAGGGATGTTTTAATAGGAGTTTGATGGGGCATATAAACGGGCTGCAGCTGCCGTGTGCACAACAGCATGCGCTATCGTCTTCGATGAGCTACGTGTGACGCTTCAGTCTAATATACTTTTTTATGCGATTGGGCGAGGGAAACTGGTGAAAGGCCCATCATGTTTTGATGGGGCTTCCTCGTTGTAGTTAGAGGTAGATTTTGTCCTGTATTTTGGCATCGTTTGTTTTACTCACCAGCTAAATCGGCGAGGAAATTGCACCCTTAGCGACGTTCTCAACCGGCCGCGGCCACGGGTGTCTAAACTTCTGTCTCCCGGTACTCCGCTAGGTTTTTATATATCGCAGATATATCTCCACTCCTGCTTCCGATCATAAAAAATTATCGAATTTGACAGGTCGAGGTTTCTCGCCGTCGGCGACGTCAGGCGTAACACAGAGAAATACCCGTTGGTAGTCCAACAGTACCTTGATATGAGCCGCAGACCCCCCCTCGGCAGAGCCGACAACTCAACCCGATAGCTAGAACACCCCCTATGAATATTTTAAGCGTAATCTTCGTTCTGTTCGGAAAACGCAAGGGGTTTCCGTACAAATGCAAACGGCATTCACTTGACCTGACACAGTCTTACCGTAGTAGCTTTCCTTTGGGCAAATTCTTAAGGGTGGGCGTAGGGATGTTTTACCGGTAAAGGCTTCGTGTATTTCAAAGGTACTGCAGAAAACAAACGCTTTTAGAACGAGAGACGTGAGTTTTCTGTTGGCGATCAACTTCCTGATTCTTGCTACGAACCACTGGGCACTGACGTTTTCATGGGATTAACTATGTCACCCGACACAGCACCGTTGTTTCGGTCGCATATATTTCATGTAGTAAAGGAGCCGTCATTTAATAGGGGAAAAGCTTCTGCATTCCTGTATTATTTATTATGAGTATCCCTTCATCCAAAACCGGGACCGCACGCGAGGTACAGCAGTACGAGACGACGTTTGTGTTTGGGGTGCTGCAATGATCTTCATAGTACGGCGCCCTCGGCGGTATAGTAGTTGGACCTTATGACTACTAATGCGAAGGTCATGCTTTCGGGTCCAGCCTAGGCGTGTGTTTTTCTCGAGGAGCAGTGCGGAAGCCCCTAGCGCGAGGTTGTACACTTCGACGCCGGTTGACTAGAAAATATTATGGTGGACTGTTCTTGGGATGGAACTACGGCACGCCCCGTACTTGGGAGTGAGACGTAGAGAGGAGGGAGGAGCGCCGCTATGTTGACCCCGGATCTGAGTTGCTGGTGGGAGGGAGCGGGAGAGTAGGGCGAGAATACCCTATGAAGTACAGGTAAAAAAACATGATAAAACATATGTTTTGTGATGCATGCTGTATTTTAGACTATTAATAGACTCGAATCCTCATGTAGGGCAGGTTATGCCTAACTCTAATCTCAAGACGAGATGCCTGAAGCACCAGTTTCGCCCATAATCTCGAACCTCAAATACTTGCCTTCAAATCACACTCGCTTTCCGTCGCGTACTTGTGCTGCCTTGTATGCGTTCCAGTGAACCGCGTGTAGAATATGGGTCCGCCATTGAGGGAAATGCCCCAGAAAAACAGAATGCTCACTTTTGGGTAACCCCTAAGATAACTGGGTCAAGAATAACGGCGCAGTGGTAAACTCTAAACTAAATATTTTATAATAGCCTATGCTCAAGGTTGTTTGAAGATGGCGCCCCTATATGAATCTCAGGCTTGCACAGAGTAGGTGTTTATTGTTGGCGGGCCCAGGTACTGTACCGTATTGAACTTTCGCGGCCATCTGGTTGAGCTGTTCGTGCCGGCGACGTGACCTTGATGTCGATCACCCCGGCGCCAGCACAAATGTTATCTTCTGCCTGTGCAATCAACGCGCACAGCTTATGTGTTAGGAGTGCTCGCTCAGTTCGGACGCACGACACCTCCTTCCCGCACCAATTTTGTAGGTTTCTAAAACAGTCACACGGCAGTGATACACTCTTCGTACAGTATTCCTTTTTGCATTCACGGTTTTTGGACTTCGGACGCCGGCAGTATCGTATGCTGTGTTATCAGTCATACATTGTGCCCTAAGTTACCCTTCTGGAGTATACCTGGTACGGGTGCACGGATTGTACGTGTGTGTACGCGAACTGTACAACATCATTGGTGCAGTGATTAGCAAGAGCTCATCAACTCCATCGCCGACGCGCGATATATATCGTTCATGACTACCTGGAATACAATATCGACTCAATTTTTGTCGCACATTGACGTAAGGCCACTAACTGCCCTTGCTGGGGCTCAACCTGGACCCGACAGCAGCGGCCTTGTTCGTTACTGGTCCTTGGAGAAAGCAAAACGTTGCGACTATCAATGGAAGCAATCAGCGAGGTTCCGTCCAGTTGTGCACTGGCGTGAGTGCGTGTGTTCTCCACGTGGAGATGGTATTTCTACATTGTTGAGCGACAAATATTGTAGGTCGCGGTGACAGTATGGTCCTTTCGACCTCAGCATCGAGGGGAATCTCCACCTACCTGCTCAATTCGTTTGTTCGTTATACGAAGTATAGAACACTGCTGTAATATTTACGGAGCGCTGACAGAGAGGCTCAGATGTTTGTCCCAACTACTTAGGTCAATCAAGTCCAGATTTGGTGTCCCGTTAGGTGTTGTATTTATTTATCTGCTTCTTTTTTGTCTCGGGTGAGAAAGGGAAATCTAGTGGAAATATTCAAGTAAAATATTACTTCAACAGAGGTTTCAAGGAGGGATGACCTACTCGAGCAAAAGAACGCACGGGGCCGTATCGAGCCCAGACGCATGCATTCCATTTGAAGCCAAAAGAAGTCGCTGCTAAGGACTTAATCGTCACCGAAGGATGCTATCGGCGGGAGGCCGTATCGAGCCTGAATATAATATTATAGTCGACATATAAGGGATAGATCCCTGAGCCACAGAGTCGGCTGCACTGAGTGGCTCAGTGGTCAATCCTTTACATTTTGAACACTTTTCTTGTTGTTTCTTTAGGCTTTGCGTAGTCATGACCCCAGCATGATACAGCTCGTAACCCCCTTCAACCCCTGGAGCAACCCCGCTGCAGGGACCAACACACTTGAGGTTAGAGCGAAATCCGGCGGTATGTACAGTCGTGCAGGACTCAAATGGTTAAGGGACTCCTGCGTTCGGGATTTGGCCTCCATGAAAAACCAAAATATCATGTAACGTGCCCACTTAAGACACCTGATTGATGCAGATTCGAACTATGTTCACTCGATGGTTTCAATATGACAGTAGTCCCTCACAACACAACCCGATACGACCGATGCCCCCGCGAAAGAATGTGGTGCCTCTCAACCGGGCGACAGAGTGCACGAGACCCATTTCCCGGGCTCGGGGGGTCATTGATTCGCCCGATGTTAACGGGGCATCAGTCCCGTTTACAGAAACAGGACTGGACCAAACCGGCGTGCACACATTTCATTTTGGGGTGCCTTCTATGCCGTGTTATTTCGCTCTGTGTCACGGTACCCCTCACAAGGGGTTGCCTACTCTATCTCGTGGGAAGACGTATACGAGAACACTACGCCATGGCCACAGTCAAGCGAACAACGAGGCCAGCATGTCGGGGCGTTGCCCCGGTTGTGTCGTTCGCAGTAGGTTCATAGGCATCAGTCGTTGCGCCACATCGGAACTATTGTGCATTGACAAAGAAATACAGCCACACGTCACACCCGCCCAGTCTGGAAGGAATCTCCGCTGGCCAGCCTCATCGTCTTCGCTGCTTTTGTCTTGCTTCCAGTTTTATAGGTTACGTGGCACGGGTTTCTTTAGTGCTTCGAAACTCAGGGCTACCCGAACGCAAACACCCCTTAGACCCTTTCGACTCACCTGCTACAGTAGCGGTGGCGAATCCGCCGACAATTTATACACTCGTTTCGTACTGCTTCTTCTCCCGAGAGCAAGGAGCAACTCTCCACAGGAGTAGGTAAATATTTTCGAGCTTGGCAATGTATGCCCTCGTAAGCACGAGTGTGATATACTCGGGGCATTATTAGTATGTCGTTGATATTCACCACCCTCCAATTTTTGTGGTGTGGCAGCAGCAGTTGTCTGCAGGAACAACAAAAAAACAGGCTTGAAGACAAGACCATTGACAGATTGATGGATTGATAGATTGATCCAGTTACGATCTGCTACCCAAATATGGAGAGGATAGTATTCACAACGGTATGTCTGTCCACCTGTTGTTGCCCGCAGAGAATACCGCATAGCGGTCTTGGGCTGAACGTAGAACTTATTTCCTTAGATTGGCGTATAATATCATGTACCAGGTACCATGATATATACTTCCGGTGTCATTTGGCTTCAAGTGACACCGGATGGTATGCCAGAGGTCGTTGGTACGGTTCCCTTACGTAGTGGTACTGCCCTGCACACTACTAGTTCGTACTCACTTTGTCCTATCGAGGTTATGTTATTATTATGTGAGAACACCGTCCTATATGTGAAGTAGCGGGTAAGTTTATGCACCTGTCGTGAACTCCTTTACAACTGACCTCATATTAAGTTTTCGTACACAGCTACTTCGGAAGACTGCATACAGCAGTAGTAGCAGTAGTGTAGGTATTCATACATATTATTGGTGATGGCACTGCAAAGGGAAAAATCGGGATATGCTCTTTGAACAACATCGGGCGTCATGAAGCAGCCCGGCCCGCGGGAGTACAAAAGGTCGTTCGATACTAACACCTACCTGGTACAGCACTGAAAACTTTGTACGATACAAGAGCGGCGCTCAAATACTCCTACCGCTATCCCTTGCCGACACTATCCTAATCGTGTACCAGGCAAAGGAAAAAAAAATGGCTTGAGGTTTGAACCCCCAGACGTTAAAGGAGGCACGGCCACTTACTTGCCTGGGTCGATAATTTTTGCTAGGTTGTTTGCAACCCGGGCCTTTAAGACGGTCTTCTTTGCTTGGTGTGCTGTAGTATTACACTTCGCACGCACCGCGCTACGTATTATCCGCGATGGAATAACCATATTGCTTGTGTGTACAATATGCCAACATCCATCATCATCTGCATATATTATCTGCATATAGGATACGCACCTTATTGTTGCTGTTAGGCGCTGCGTATACGAGGTGTATAAGACACTGCATTGGAAAAACAGCAGCAGCACGCCCCGATAATGTATTCATCACAGCAAGATATTAAAATGAGGGAGCTAAGTCCCCGCACACCAGCGGCCGAACCAAGCAAATAACACCCGGCAAACGGTTCTCTATGCATTACAGCGTCCGACATGTATGTATGTGTAAGCTAAAATATCAGGTTTCAAAACAGGTACAGGTATACCAAGGTATTAACCAACAAGCCAGCTCCCCACGAAAAAAGCACATATTATCCGACCAGGCTCAACAAGAAAAAACTACTGCTGTATGGCACCCTTTATGGCACCTGGTTTACGCTTACAGCGCCTCCGCGAACCCCATCTCGTCGTGGTTACTCAGAACCAGTGGACAAGAGAACTGGTGCTTATTTGAGCATAAAACAGCACCAGTGATGAGATTATTTCCAACAGAAACTCGGAATGACCGATGACACCGATGACCCGCTGCAACGATGATCCGCTGATGCTAGTACTGTCACATTGCGTGGCGTGTGCTCCCTCGCGGTGTCGCTGACGTGTCTTCAGTAATAATGCCGTTCCTGATTTTGCTGGTTCAGACGGCTAAACAGCACATATACTATATACTGCTGTCGGAAGGTCGGACGGAGATTTAATAATTACCTGGTATATATATGACAATGTTAGAAATTCGAGAGTGCATCAGGTGTGAAGCTACAGGTTGTTCTGTCTGGTGAGTCTCGCGCTTCCAACATCTCAAGACATCCATCGCAGCCCCTGGACCAGCCATTTTACTGTTCCTTAGAGATACAATAGCAGACGAATATGTACGGTATGAGGTCTTATGTACTGCTGTTCATGGGCCGCCCCAAAGTTTACCAGGTACCAGGTATCAGGTACTGCAGCAGAACGTATATACATAGTATGATAAACCAGTCGCGAAATAATGTTTTGCCTCGTAGTGAAAGTCTTCGTCCTAATATTGTGAGCCAACTTCTGCCTCTACACCTACCTCTTGATTTCATACAGTTAGGAAAGAGTAGTCTCGCTCGGACAGAAGTGCTGGGACATAAGCGCACCTTCCATGCTCAACTACCCCCCCCCCTTCAACCCTTTGATAGTCCACGAGCGCCGTCCTTAACGGCACTGCTTGTTTTGTAATGAACACGTCGTACCTCAGAAAGCGAATCGACCTAGGATCCGAAATAATCCTTGTGCCAATTTGGTCGCACGTACGTACGTACGTACGTACGTACAGCAGCGCACACGCGCATTCAAACCGTGTTTTGAAACTGAAACACTATTTGCAGAGGTTCCCGCTATTTAGCATCTCCGTATCCATGTATCAGGTAGGTATGCTTGTTTGTACTTCGAAGAATTGTGTGCGTATGCGCCGAAGATGAATGCAGGAGATATACACGTTTCACGACGCATACTCCAACGATGCTTTTTAGGCCTGATGGTAGTTAGTTCTGAAATAAAAAACAAGTCCGCAAGAGATTCAACTTTCAATCCGATTTAGTCGATTATCGACCTCGATTGCTCACGACAGAGAGAACTTCAGGCATCAGATTTTGCAGGGACGCTAGCGTATTGATTGTCACCGACTCGGAACGGTGGGTGCCGCGCGAGCGCCTTGTATGTTGCATGCTGATCAAGTTCGTTGGCTGAATCGCTATGTCGCTGCACTATCTCTCTCGAGCACAACCAGATAGTTTTCCCACTGCACCCAGTGAGGAAAGCCTTTTTTTTTATGTATGTATGGGTGAAACCGTCGATTACATTTTTGTGTAACCAAGGGGATCGGAACAATCGTTTTTCGACATTTTTTTTTTTTTGAATCTTATGAGAGCCGAAACCGGAAAACGGAACTGGCAAGTACCTCTGTTTTCGTGTGGCCATGATTCGTATATTATTATCGAGTGTCATCTTTTCTGATCGTGTACGAGTATTGTTTTTGTGTACCAGGTATTACGGGGGACCATAGTTAATAGGACCTGTGGTATACATAAAAACATATATGTTTAACCATTTCTACTAACAATATTTGGTCCTATTAACTATGGTCCCCGGTAATAGTAAGTATGCCGGGGTTTCACTTTGGTTGGGAGGACGTTGGAGGGAGGAGTACAGCAATACTATTTTAATTCGGCGGGCACACACAGACCCGCCCATCATGCGTATGGTACCCGCCGGGTGACATGGGGTATGCATTCGCCAACTAGAATTCCCGGACTGGGTTGGCTTGCTTCGACGAAGGCCCCCCTTGCTTAGCAGTCTTCTGCTGCGGCCCCAAGAAGCAGTGCGTTGACATATATATTGCTGAAACCTTCAGAAAAAAAAGACAACCGCCCAGAGTGTGCGGTGTAGTCGGTTGTTCGGCGTCACCGGAACTTGGAGGCTCTGGCTATCGCCACATGCCGAGATACTGTACCGTGTCAGAGATACCGAGAGAGTACAGCAGTAGTAGGGATGGTATATACAAGTTCTAGACCCGCCACGTTATGCCTCCAGTATGGGTTTCACAACCAGTTTGATCCAGTTCTAAGACCGTACAGAACTGGTATCTGGTTTTGTCTGGCCAGGCCATTTTCGATCGAAACAAAAAAAACAGGTAACATATTAGAAATATTGATGTCTTCCGGCGATCGATAAGATTCGACAAGTTGGATCCGACACGAAATTCTCCTTGGATCTCTCTACAAACCCTGTTCTGTTTTCTGTTCCCGGCTCCCATGAGAGTCAGCTTTACATGAGAAAGAGTCAAAACGGAAAATAAACGAGCGCTGTGATCACAGGACGACAGTTTTCTGGAAAAAATGGATTCGTTCCAATTTGATTAGTTGGCTTTAGAGAAGGGTAGAGAACCCCCTCCTGTGCGAGCTGGAGTGAAGGATCTCTAGAAGAAGGAAGTGATCGGAAAACTAAATAAAAACAAACCAAAACTCTTAAATCGTCTCCTCATCCCAACGCTCCGGTTTTTTTTTTCCATTATGATATTTCTTACGACGCGTCGCAAAAAGACTGTTCCGGTCGTCCTCGACTAGCCGGGTGATTACTTGTGTGACGTAACGACACACTCACCACATGATGAGGTGTTGCTGCAGGTTCGTTTTATAACAACAGGCAACCCGCTACCTGTTATGCCCGCCAACGTAGTTGACCTTGTGCTGCTCCTACTGCTGTGCTGCTGCTGTCAAGATTTCTGCGTGATCGCGTATGGGGGGTGGGGGGTGGGTCAAGGAGAGGTTTCCACCTTTCACACGGACGCACCCAATCCTCATTACTGCCACTCGTTTAGTCCGAAAGGGTAGATCACCGAGCCTCTCACTCAGCGCAGATTGAAGGGATAAGTGGTCTATCCTTCATACGCGAGCGCAATATTTCATTTGCACTCTATACGGCGATCCACCGATTACATCCTCCGGGGTTGGCCAAGCTGCTATTAAGAATCAGCTCCTGTTGTTTGCCTTCGTATATATGGCCTCCCTCTCCTGGCCTTGCGTTATTCCACCCTCGCACTTCTCTGCACTTTCGACATTCTGATCGAGTTTCGTTTTATCCTGGTTCTCCCCACTTGCTTTCCGCTTTCTCCTCCTGCAGGAAAAGGTGGAAAATACGAGAGGATGTAGACGAGATTCGAACCCGATACCTCTTTCGTTTGTTTTCCCTTAAACTTATCAACGAAGATGTATTACTGCTGTGTCTCCTTCACAATCGCCTCACAGCAGATACCGTGCATCGTGAACAACAAACCACGATAGATTCATTATTCGCATTGTCGTAATCCATAGACAGACCTGCTTTCCCTTACGATTTTCAACTCCGCGTCGGGTCCGCCGCATGGGCTGCGGTCTGTTGTTATGGCGAAACCGCAAACGACGAACCTTGCGCGTATTATATATACTGTAGTCAGTCCCAACGCCACCACTTTGTCACCCGAGCAAGTGCTGAGAGCAACAACAATATATGTCTACGTTTACGGTGACCTCAGCATTAGCCCTACGAGACGGTCATCCCTCGTGCAGTTTTTGTCCAGTTATGGTCATACCTCGCGCGTTGGCGTCGTCGGGGCACGAACCCGTATTGATTGGTTGGGATGGAAACTGAATCGGTGTGTGCTTACTGTACTACTCTAGCAGTACCCTTACGGTTCCCGCCCTAACATAGACCATAGCAGTGAGGAAAAAGCTTCTCAACAGACTCGCTCGTAGATTCTGGAAACAATACACGGTGGTACCAGGTACCAGTTACCTGGTACGAAAAAACGAAACTGGGACGGTCTGTAATATAGTACACACATCCTTGTAAGAACATAACAGCAGGACATATTATGAACTACTTCTGTACACACCTAAATCTAATCTGTGAGGTCGGGATTTCCGTCCAAAGCCATATATACAAGCTCGCGTACAACGGGTTAATTATGACCTCATACAACAGTATATACCCGGTGAGAAATAGGCGGCGAGATTAGGTAGCTGGATTCGTGTCACAGAACCGGTGCTGTTGTAGCCAGATAATCATTCGGGACTTAAGTCTTGGTATATTTACTGTAGACAGATTTGGGAAATAGTGCATTCAACGGTACATTAACTTGAGTAACATCGGTTTTCGAAGGACACCACTGTCTGGCCGACACACCCCAAGACAGCGGCATACTTTAGTTGTAACATTGGCCTGCACACAACGGCTTTAGATTGAGTGATTTCCCACATGTATCATATATATATATGTCGGAATCTCAAAATGTCTTTTATTAGTGCTCGGAGTCCCGAATTGTTCAGTGCAAAACATCTCGACACGGAAAAAGCCGACAATACGGCCCACACAATCCCAACTACGAACGTGTGTCCGTCCCCGCTCCCCCCCATTCTCCTTGCCCCCGGGAGTTGCACTGCACTTTATCGGAATTTGGCATTGAGAACTGTGGACGGAGCTACACTGGTTGGTTGTGGTGAAAGCTGGACCAGATTATTGATTGGCGGGGGATAGACGAAAGGCTTTGTGCTTTTGTTTCAGCGCCGGGTACCAGTCTGCACCAGCCACAACGCACAGCTGCTGCTCATACACAGCCCAGGATACAGCATCTGCCAGCACCATAGAATAGGTCTACACGGCCAAGTCACCTGAAGAGATATACCCCGCACCCCGTGTGGTCCTACGTGTGGGCGTTCTGCTGTCTAGACACGCACGCGCTTTTCCCCTCCACCACCGTTCACAACTCATCTACCGTACCACAAGACACAATTGATTAGGGCACCGAAATCCTGACCGAAGAAGCCCAGTCGTTCCGCAGCATTGTCTTCAGGAGGTAAGCCGGAGGTGTTGAGTGTTTATGTTGATCCATGAAAGGTATTGCTTCATTTATGTTTGTGTCTGGTTGTATACTTATCTTCTCGCCTACTTTCGATGGGCGGACAAAAGCCCAACACATGTCGAGAATACCGCTTTTTTTAATTCAATGTCTGGCGTAACCAGGTGAGGCCAGCAGTCATCCACTATCGATACTCGAAACGTTGGATAACCCTCGAAGGCCTGCTCATGGTGTACATTTTTGGGACGTGATACAACTCCAGCAAGTGGTGTTCTCCGAGACGCGAGCATTTGCCGAGTCCCCACTGCTTTTAGGCTTGTGACATGAGGAATGCTACACACAGCAGACACCTCGCCTTACTTCCTTCTCTGCTGCAATCACTGTCAGCCCAACCCGACGACCTATCCCGTAGGCATAGCATAATACCGAAATATCAGTCTTCTCACTACCGTACACACGAAAAGAAATACCGTGTATCATGCGTTTGGCCCCACGGCTGCCCATTGCATTGTCTTGTTGCACGACGATGACAGTTATCAATCGTAGATTTTATTACACTCGTACGAAGTGTCTTTTTTCTGTGCGTGCATTTAGACGCTTCACTTACTTACTGAGGGGACCAGTCAGCCAGGCGCAATGCGGTTTAGGGGGTGCCTTCTCCGCCAGATCAAGGTTCTTGTTTATCGCCTAAATTTGTTGAATAAGGCGAGGTTCATGCGGTGGCACTTGTTCTGTCTGTTGCATGTTATGCCAACAACCTCTTCTTCCCGTTGTTCTCCTTGTCCTATTGTTCTACGGGCTACCAATGAAAGCATGTACTGTAACCACGTGTGATACGCGTACACTAACTCAGTCAGCGTGGTGTACTGTAGCTGTGCTGTACCGGTACATCTTGTCAGTCACGTTAGCTACATAACTTTGTACAGTGCTACTGGTATGCCACACGACAACACTAACCAGTTCCAGGCATGTGTATACATGGCACCACAGTAGTACCTTGTATTTATTAAGGTCACTCTCGCACCCAAGCATCTCCTGATCCCGGGTATCCGGCGACTCTAATCTCTAAATGTTTTGTCGGTACGGAAAAAAAAACATCGCTCTTCCCACACGCTGAGTCTAGAAGCTCGGTTTGTTCGTGTATACCCGAGAGCGAGTGAAACTCGTTTTTTTCTCGATATACAGTTTCATTACAGAAGCTCGTGTTTCTCTCGAGGTTGCTCTCCCGCAGGCTCGCAACGGAGGTCTACACCTCGACTTAGAGGTGCTGCAGTCGGAAGTGGTCGAACCTTGGGGTGCATAAAATGAGACATAAAAACAACCCCCGAGTCGATGTGCGCAGTTCACATGCGGACAGCTAGAACTCCTCACACGAACCATCAGCGCGCGACGTCCAGGGATGCTACTGATTGGGTGTTGGGGGCCGTCGTGTGAGCCAGGCGGCAGTCATAGGTAACCAGAAACGACTCGCGAGGTACTTTCGTGTGCTCGACGTTGCGAGCGAGTAGCCCCAAACAATAACTCCAAAATTCGCTCAAATGTTTCGTTGCACGCGCGCGAGCACAGTCCAAGGGCTATAGCACTGGTGAAGAAATGGCCTTCATTCAAATGTGGCTGTGTTCCGCAGGCGGGTGATATATCTCTTCTTGAGACGTCGTCAAAGACGCTGCGGGAGGCAACCCTACGTTCCCATGATCGGTAGTCAGGTAATGGGCCCAATCAAAGGGCGAAACAATATAAAAGCTGAGTATTCCTGTATTATGTTCATCAATTATTCTAAACCTTTGAAATACGGGTCTTGGTCACAAAGGTCTTACTCTGTTTCACTATCGTACGCATATGTTGACGAAGCGCCAGGACAAATATTCGACCGCGCATACCTGGAGGTGCTAGCGTTCCCGTTGTATACACGACCACGTTTTTATAGAAGAGCGCTAGACTCCTACGACAGTGCCCAATGTATGGGAACGTGTATCCCTTCTCAAGCATGTCCGCAGTAGCTCAGACACCCACCATTCCCGACACCTGTCACTAACGTCGCCCTCGTGGTTTTGTGCATTAAATAATCGACCCGGTCCTATTATGGGGAGAACACGGTGTTGTCCAAAAACAAGTAATTCACACGTTCTCCATACAGACAGGGCGATCGCTTCTTTCGTCTCGGTGTCTTCTGGGCATAATATACGCGGAAGACTATTATATGGACGCCGCTGGCGCTTCCGTTTGAGGACGGCGCCAGGGTCTACAAACATTCCTAGGAATGGGTACCACAACGCCTGTTCACTGTGAATTGCCGTATTAACAACAGTCATTTGAAATTTGAAGGCAGTGATAATCCAAAGAACTCGTTGAATGGATTAAACGGGGGCACCGCGTGACAATTACCCCCCCATGCCTGCGCTTGAAATGTGGAATTCTTGAGATGTATGCACAAGGCGAGAGTATTGTGCGGCCGAGACGCTTACGTATGCCGCTAGCCTTTAATGCGCCGCACTGTCCCCACCACAAAGTTCCTTAGACGATTCAAGAATCTTCCTCGCGGCGGCTTAGAGGTGTCTCCGTTGGTAACCATGGGGAGCGCGCCCGGGTACTCTTTGCTTGGTTTCTGGAGCGCCAGGCGATGCACGAGCGTCCTGCAAAATGTCACTACCTGTATTCCGTTTAAAGCACCACATTTAACTTCAACAGGTCTCCCCGGGGACACCAAACGCAACTAGCCAGTGGCATAAACGTCAGAAACGTTCTCGACGTGGTTTTCTAGTCCTTTCCGGCTCTTGGCTCTCACGTGCTGCTTTGCTCAACACCCGACTTGAAGGTTGTCAGACAGCCGTCCGGTAACTCCCACGACATTGCAGAACCTTCCGTGCGATCATCTCTTTACCACCTGTACTACTATGCACTTATGTAAAGGGTCTACAAGTTATATTACAAGCAGCGTTCCACCAATACGTGGATGCGGTTCGAAGTGTTCCATTTACCAGTAGACAGCACAGTAGCATGCTACTCTGACCCCGCCCCTCCCCCCCAGTGGGGGCGTGCAACCATTGGCACACAAGTGGGTGGAAAGTGGCCACTACGGTTTTGTCAACCCCTGCCCAACATTCGATTCATTGTTTGCGGCGACCCGAGGAGACCGCACCTGGACGACTCACGGCGCACATACACGGGGAGCAAGTATTTTGGACATTGGACGTTTAGAGCGTGTTTGGGATTCTGAGGTGCCTTTGACGTTACAGATGATTGACTTGGCGTCCATCTGCCAGCCAACACCAACTTTCCTAAACTAAGTACGCCTACGACAAGGCGGTGTAATTCGGTTACGCATGCGTTAAAGTGAATACACAAGGATGAAAGCAGCGAAGTATTCGTACACCGAACTATCCTTTTTCGAGAACCAGACAGGAGGGTGGGTCCACGCGACCAATTTTCAAGATCCTACTCAAACAAAATTGAACATATATACATTGAAAACAATACGCATAAAGAACGACCGCCCCGCTGTTTTTTTTTTTTTGGGATTTTCTAGGATCGTGGAGTCCTTTCGTTTCTTGACATGCGCCAGTGGAAAACCTTAGTAGAAAGAATAACAAGGAATACTGGTAATGCCAAAACGCCAACTCATCATATGCATGAGGCGACGACGCCGATAGACTCAACACCATGGCCAATCGACCGAGTAACGGTGCGACAGGTGGTGTCGATCAATCCGGCAATCGACATAGAACGGAATCTTCGCATACGAAGAAACATGCATACCTTGATTGAAGGTTCTGTACGTGCATACGGAGGCGTGTAATTTCTGCAGGCGTCAGACCTTGTATTGCTTGCCCCGATATCAGAACGAACATGTTCTTATGCTTTTTTTCTACTATATTACAGCCGTTATTAGGAGCTCTCGCAGCAGCACATATGTATCTGCCGCGATATTTGTGTGCATTGATGAGCGGCGTACGGCGTATGTTGGATAAGTCGGGCAACTGGACGGAGATTCGCATTTGTTTGCCGGAGTAAAAAATTCTAACTTTCAGCCGCTCGAAACAATTACAATACGTAGCAACTCGATTGCCAAGCAGCAGGCACCTTTACACGCCACAGACGTCACAACTTGTTTCTTCAGCTTCCTTCGCGTGGTTGGGATCAGCAAACTTCATCAGCAGCGAAGTAGCCATTACGTACTGTTCTTTCCCAAAGAATGCTGGATAAGAAGTTCCGAGCGGGTCCTACCTCGTCTGCTGGCAGGTGTCTCCTCTCGCGAAACTGATGTGCGTCCCAGGTCATTTCCGCACGCGGAATATAGGCGGAGATGTTTAGACCCGTTACTCGTGCGAAACCATGCGTAGAGAGGCACTTGGCCACATAAACCGGTTATACAATTCTGATGTACAAAGGTACATCTTTACGGTAGATGCGTTCTACGATAGAGGTAGCACATTTCCGCTAAACACTTTTTCTGAATGACGGGGCTCTCAACCGAAAATCGTCGGAAGGCTAATCGCGTTTAAAGAACTGCGCTTTGTATGCTTGGGGCGCTGGGCTTATTCACCGAGATGCAATCTGATTGGTTTGCTGAAGACAGTCTTCGGGTTAGGTATGGAGCTCCTTAAGGTTAAGGGAGGAGCCTCAGAATATTTAGAGTGAATCTCCATCGCAGAACACCTTGAAACGTGCGCAGAACTTGTCTCACGTCGATGCGCAGTGTAGTCATATATATACGTGTCCAGAAATCGAGCAATCGACTCCACGTGCGCCAGCGAGTATATGACAGTGTGGCAAGCCCCCCCTTGTCACTCTGTATGTTGCCAATCACTCTGTCTACTTCCTTTGCTCGCTTTATGCTCGAATGTTTCCCCGCCCCTGAGTAGGACACCTGGACGCTGAGTACACGACGAAAACCACACACTTGGACAAGATGGTGTATTCTGGTTGGGCGACAGAGTTGGATGAAGATCAAAGCCAGCTTCGGCGCATGAACGGGTGAGACGATACCTCACCACTCCCGTTGACGCGTATCATGACCGCGAATCTTGATCTCGTAGTTGAGGGTGTGCACAGCACCTCATGAATTCATGACTTCGCGACTTCGGAGCAACCGTGATTATGCCGAGCACGACCCAACCGGCAACACAGATTTTCGTTTTTTTGTAGTTTGAAGGCCCGAAACACTAACAACGAAGGCATTCCGCGGCATTCGAAGGGGAGCTGACTTACAGTTGGCACGAAGCGTTTCCATCGGTGGGATGTTGCTGCAAACGTGGAGCGTTCCGGTTGTCTCGAACCGTCGCGTTGCGCGTTTACTACAAAAATGCGCCAACGCTTGCTGTAGACCAGGATGCGAATATCAACAACATGCACGCATTCCGAAAGGTATCAAACACATTCAAATAGTACAGCGAATATTCGTACTCGACCGTTTCGGGTATTTCTACGTAGGGATGGCATGGGCAGAGTTTGCTCGTCGTAGAAAAGTGGCTCAAAAAATGTTATATCGTACCCTATGTCAATGTTGATCATAGGGCTGAACCTCGTACCATGCCCCCCCCCCCCCCCCCCCCCCCCCTTGCCCAAAGGTATTCCAGGCGCGACATGGAAACCGTGAACAACAAAAACGCCGAAAAGAACACCAAACAGAACAACTACTACCACGCCACGCCAGCTCCACCAACGTCAGTCTACTCGAGTGACTTCCAGTCCTGCGAGCTCGAGTTTAGCTCCCCTTCTACCCACACCAACACTAGCAGGCCCAAGGACATGAGCGCAGCACAGAACGGCAAAACAGGAAACTACCACGGGCCCACGGCAGCTCACGGGACCTCGGTGCATCCTGGCGCATTCCCGTCCGGTGGTATGGGTTCGATCGCCAACCGTAACACGCCGACAGGATTTCCGGCAAGAACGGAGTATCCAAGTACCCTTCAGTCTGGCCGGACCGAGTCAAGCTCTATTATTCCAAACGCCAACACCGGAAACAGCGTCGTCAACATGAACGCCGCGAGGAATGGTAAAACTAAACAATATCACCAAGACACGGCAGTGCCGCCGATATCGAGGTATTCGAAGGACCTCCAGTCCAGCGAACTCCATTCGAGATCCACGCCAGCTCAGACAAACTCCATGACTAACGCCAACAACATTGACCGGTCGAAGAAGGGCGGGGAGCTATCCTACCCTCGGACGGCGGCAACGTCTGTGATCGTGGGATATCCGAGTTCAGTCCAGCCCGGACGAATCGATTCGAGCTCCACTCCTGATCACACGAACACCGCTAAAGTGAACCGCCCTACCAAGGGTAAGGAGGCTGCTACGGCCGTGGCGAGGTATTCGGATGACCTCTATTCCAAGGAAATCGATTCGAATTCCACACCTGCCTACACGAACACCGGTGCTAATGCCAATAAGGTGAGCAGGTCGAAGAAGGAAAAGGAGGGGAACTACCCCTCGCCAGCGACAATGTCGGCGACCGCGGGTTATCCGAGTGAATTTCAATCCGGCGAAAGCGATTGGAGCTACACTGCCGGCAACGAGATCCATACGACCAACAACACAAACAAGAAGAACCCGAGCAAGATCGGCAAGAACAGCAAGCACGGCACCGAACACTCGATTACGGAAGCACCGCCATGTGCGGGCTATCCGAGTACCTTCCGTGGTAGAGAAAACGATTCGAGCTCCACTGTCACTAAGAACAGCATGAGTAAGGGGAAGAATGGCAACTACACTTCGACCACGGTAGGCTCAGCAGGACAAGGGTATCCGAGCACATTCCAGTCCAGCAACATCAAATCAAGCGCAAATACATCAGCCTGGGAGGAACACATCGACGAGCACACCAACAGGAAGTACTTCTACAACTGCATCACAGGCAGGGTAAGAAACACAGGGGGGGCTGGAAGGCGTCTATCATACAATGCATACATTCAGAATAGGGTACCGATTTTCGCGAACCTACCGTAGGTGAGTTTCCCATCGGCCGGATGGGTTAGGGAATGTGTTAACGGTATATATATATATGATCGTGAATGGTCGCCAGGCGAGTGTTTCGAGTGGTACGATCAACATCTTCCCCCAGCCTGGTTGCATTCCACAAGATAGACGTACTGCCGAGAGGACGTGCCATACTCGAGACAGTGTTTGGACACGTTGCGATAAGGCGATATTGCAAGCATGACGGAAGTCCCGGCGACGTTGTGCAGATAGAGGCCACGAACCCCTGCGGGACGATTGACCTACGGTCAAACCCAGAGCAACGCCCGGTCGGAATTCAAATTTGATACGGTGTTTTCAGTTCGAAGTCTGTCAATGTACAGGATGAGTTTCACCCCATCGATCGAGTTTATTTGCTCTTTGCCTCGCTATCACCCCCTTCACTGCCCGCGGTTTTTGGGCCAACACTTGTACACCCCCTTGCTCCGTTGACCATATTTATCCTGTAGATTGCCCAACGAACATCGAACATGAACCCAGGTGCACATCTAAATCAACGGCTGGTTTGAAAGTCAGGAATATGTCGATCAAACAGGTCATGCGGTATCGAGGGAAGCTACGAACAGTGGGAGACGTTTAACTGATACTTGTACCCTTACTTGCTGCAGTAAACGACAAGTCCGGTACTACTGGTCGCTCGTCGCTATAGTAACATGATCTGGATGATCTCGGCCACCGCGCGTTAAAAACATACTTTTCAACCCTTCCACCTCGCCTCCTTTTTTGTTTGGTTTTTACTCCAGTCTTCGTGGGGCGAGCCCAACGCGTCGGTTAAGAGGGCACCTCCACCCCCGCCTTCGCCTCCGCCGACTTCGCTGATTGTGGAGAAACGAGAACAGGACCATTGGTTCAGGACTCGTAACAGCAGGGGAACAAAAGTATGGTACAATGATGTCACGAATCGGACACAGGTCGACAGGCCCGACTGTCTCAGGAAGTACAGATAGGTGCTCTGTGCGACTGTCGTCCGAGGGTAGTGCGGTATTGTCGCTCGTCGGTATTTCGAAGGATGGTGGAGTGCATCGACGTCTAACGAGCTACAGCTACCCACATCATCCGTGTGGTGCTGCTTTCGGTGGTCCTGCGAAGATGTTTGAATGTTTGTGACGGAGGATGGTCAGACGTTATGGTGTTACAGGCAAGAGATGCATTTTTCGCTCTACAGGATACATAGCAATACCATTCGTAGTACCGTCCACATGCAGGTTCGAGATCATCAAGCGCTTTCGTGGATACGCGATCAATCTAGAACTGCCGGTAATGCGATCAACGAATTGTGTCGCGCTAGCTGAATGGTGCATTGGCACGACTCGTGGACAAGGCGTTTTAAAGGGCGAGGTTGAGGAACGCTAATAATAAGAGTACTATGGTAGGTTGTGAAGTCTTGACGTCACAACGTGCGTGGAATATGCTTTGATGGTATACGGTGTCTGCATCGAATCGCTATTACTTCAAGATGAATACGCTACACCTGGCGTCACGTCGGCTAGAGAGGCGTTGATGGTCCAGGGAAGCTTTCACAGGGCACCTGCACTTGGTTTGAGGGGTGTATCGGGTGTGCGTTTGGACCCCAACTTTGTACCGGACAAGGAATCTTATGCGATGAGGTATATGTAGTTGTGATAATGTCGTTGGAGGTTTTCTCCGAATTATTTTGTGTGCTAGCAAATGTTCACCCCGTTTCGAATTCCGATTTACAACCCTAGTTCATGGCAATGTTGATCGGGTTCCTCGAACGATTTTGCTCACAGTCGGGCATGGCACGAGGTACGGCTTCTCTTCTTCGTGCCACAGGCACGTCTTGCCAGCCCCCTAGACCGAGTATGTCATCTGCAAAACTCGATGGTGTTCGTAAAGTAAGGGAGGCGTTGACACTATTCCATAGGTAGCACGGGGCGGTCGCCAACCCTCTTAATCCCAGATTTCTGGGTAAAAGGTCGGGGCGAGATTAGGTAAGAAATTGACGTTCATGAATATTGACTGAGTGAAGTAAGCCTATTGCTGACGCAGGGAGATGCGATCATAAAGTAGCAAGGGTTTAGAAACAGGTCTTACCAGAGCGTTATGCATGTTTACTCTTGTGGTATAAAGTACGGTGTGGCGGAGACGCCGTTGACTTCAGGAGGTTTTGCGGCAGCTACGCATGGCGTTCACAATAGGTTGGGCTAGATTTTTCACAGTAGGTGTTTGTGACGACGATGATCTTTCATTTATCTTGGTATTAAATAGTAGCGACTAAAATCAACTTGGATGTTTTGCGTCCGGTTCATGCTATAGGCGTCAACGCCTCAGCTGCTGCGCGCATCGAAATCCCGACGAATTTGAGCCAGGTTGCTAGTGTTGACATAGGGTCGAAGTAGTCAGGCCGGCGTCTTCGAAAAGGGGAGGATAAAGCACAAAGGCGTGCACACCACGGACCTTTGCTCTGTGTAACGGTTGGTAAGAGGTCAGGGCGGTCGTGCTTTTCACATGAACCTTCGAGCCGAAGGAGGGCAGCCCACTTGTATTCCATCCATTTCCTTTGGCTGGACGCCACAGGATAATAACTGTTGAATATGCCTGGATGTTGTTCGGTTTTTATCGTCTCCACTTGCTCGCAGAAGCGGTCGGATTAGTCCCGGTTGCACGTTTGAACTTGCTTGCAGTAGCGGCTGGATTATATCACGTTCATCGTTTGCACTTGCTTGCGGCAACCGGTGTCTTTAGGTGGAACGCCGCTTGATTTCGGTTCGATATCTGTTCCGTTGGTAGCTATCCAACTTCCCCAAGGTGTGTAGGGCGGGGTGGAAGAGGCGTACCGAACCGTTTGCTTCAGACGAGCGGAATTCGTAGGGGTGGAATCGTAATGGTGGTCACTGTTTCGTCGTTTGAAAAGTAACTGAAGGAGACGGAATACAACGAAATTCATATTCGACCTGTACGGTATGCAAGGGCAGTCTAGCTTAGCCGGGTTGGTTTTCAAGGGTTCTATACAGTTCGTCGTGTTTTACATTGTTTCGTCCAACCTTTTAGTAGTATTGTCGTTTTGCGCACCAGCCATTCGAGTGCGTGTGTCGGGTCCATGCTGGCATTTAGGTGCACCTTGGATCTCCCCGTGACGTGTGTTGTGGTCGTTCAGATCTGTGGGTCGTCGACAGCTTTGTAACCTGTGTGTATCCGCGCCCAGAGGATACCTGAACTAGTTTGCGCCTCTGGTGCTTTGGGTGTTCCCTTCCCTGCGGTTGTGGTATCTCTGGTTGTTTCTTTGTGTTTCGACTTTATGAAACACTGATTCTTTGTTGCTATTATTGCAGTATTTGATAAGCGACTGTAGTCACTCCGAAAACACTATACCGCCCGAAGACTCACCGGCATGGTCAAGATGACTTCAAGACGACATGTGTTCCTTTGATTTATGCTTGGTCTACTGCTGTAGGTGTTTCTGTGGCGGAATTAGTGGCCGTGTTTGTGTGCCACACAATATCTAAGATGGCGAGCGTCAAAATGATGGTTGTAACATATCTCAGTGCAATCGATGTGTTCCGTAGACAGACGTGGTTTCCTGAAGCGTTGCGAGGTTTCCTTGCTCACGGAGGATTTTGAACGATGGTGGTCCGGCCGAGCCCAACCTCTCTCCTACGCGTGAAGGTGCCCGGAACAACCGTGCCTTGCAGGCTGGGTTGTCATCATTAGTCCCATTGTTCACGACGCGATATATATCTATGGTTACACGCACACAGGTGACTACTTACTGTTGTACTCTCATTACTTCCTTTTCCACCCCATATTGTGTATTCCTATTATCCCTGCCATTACGCTTTCAGTGCACTGTACGCACAACACAACGTGTCACGTCGATGCTTCACCGACGTCCCGCAAGGCGCAAGTAAGTGGCGGTGGCGATATATGCGCCCTAACCCGCATATCACCAAAGCCAACTTCACGGTACGTACGAGTATCGATACTCCAGTGATTGCGTGCCGGTCACTATTGGTCGTTAGGTAAAGGCGGAGGGTCAGAACACTGTTTGACGGACGCGTCAAAAAACCGAAGTTACATGTAAAAACACAACCTTTCTATATTCCTGATACATAGGCCGGCGTCCCCGGTGGCTGGAGAGGTGGTATGCGTACCTATCAAGACCAATTTCTTGGGTTCGAGTCTCGCCGAGTGCATGCTCGTAGGGTCTTTTTCTTGCATGAAAAATTGATTAGCGGAAAGCGCGAGAGCGTGAGTTAGCTACATTCGATGAAAATCGACGAGCAGTGGGAATGCGGAACCCTATGCTCGACACAAAATATAGCACGTGCCGGAGGGGGAGAAGCGTAGACACCTGTGACCATGGCTTGTCCAGAAGCTCGTTGAGGGTAAAACCTCCTACGAGTTAGGCTGGAAAGTAAAAGGGATGATTAAAAAACAGATATAGGCACGAAATGATGTATACCGGTATGTTCTAAAGCCGCCTCTGCTGCGTAAATACGTTTCGATCTACGAGTGTTGAGATACAGCAGTGCTCACCGATAACATGCCTAATGCGCAGGGTGTGCAGTAAAATAGATCTAGCCGGAGCACCACTTCGTCGAACTCTCCAAACAAGCGAGACCCGGCTCTTTGTCTCCCACAACGGCGCACGGCTTGTGTGTGGCAAGGAGTCAAAGGGGCGGGCCGAAACGCGACAAGCTCGACCTCACGAACCAAACCACGACCGTCTTCCGGACCCTCATGTATGTAACCTACCCTCCACCTACCGTGCTCGGAGACAACAATTGATAGCCAAGCGCCAGACAAGATAGGCAAAGCCCTCGCTCCCCACTGCCTAACAAGACATCTGGTACGAAACTAAACACTAAGAAAGGGAGTTTGGGATAGCATGGAAACCATACATTTTTTGTGTCCTTGGTCCCGGAGTTGGGCTAGAATTCAAAATAGATTTTGCGTTCGTGGCTGCGCCCGGGTTTTCTTTGCTCACTGCCGTAGGAGTTGTCGAGTACTGAATCTGAACAACAACAACGAGAGATCAAACGGAGAACAGCCCAGAACCATCAAACACATCGGTGACCCTCCCGTTTGACAAGCCTGTGTATGTCACATGTGCTGGCGTCTTCTCGGTGGTGTACCCTTTGCTGTGGTGCTGCCCATGACAAAATCGGTGCATCATTATCGTAGAAAGACATAAATTTCGAAGTATTCATTAGTGTATACAGCATATATATACCTCATACCAGGTGCCCGTACGCAATTAATTGGCCTTTGCCATTCCCTTTTGTTTCGTACTATAACGAGAGCTCGAACTCTCTCCGTATACAAAGTAGTATGAAAAACGCGATTCTGTTATACTGTACAGTAGTGCTGCCCAATTAATTCAAATTGCACTTCGTATGTCCAACAAAGTAGTTCATTCATGTTTGTCGGTGGTCGAATATGGCTGATGGTTGTCAATGACCACGCAGCCCTTCGATGATGTTCGAATACGGAGTGTCGTATTTAATGGATCCCGACTCTGGAGTGTATCTGGATTGCCGATACTGCTTTGTTTTCTTACAGGCCTAGGTGTATATCTCATCTCATAATACATACCAGGGTTCTAGTGCGAGACGCGTTCTACGATAGAGGTAGCACTTTTTCGTCAACATATTTCTGAATGACTGGGTTTCTTAACCCGAATTCGTCGGAATGCCAATCGTGTTTCGAAAACTGACGTTTTAGTATTTGGGCCATGGGATTATTCATCGACATGCAATCTGATTTTTGCAGAAGAAGGTAGTTTTCGGGTGAGATATGGAGCTCCTTTCGTGAGGAGCCTCAGAAAATTCAAGGTGAACCTCTATCGTAGAACGCCTCCCTGCATTAATCGATGTAGACAATACTGCCGTAGAACACAGCCCTGCATCTCCTGCGCACTCGGAATACGATTGACCGCAGGAGGGCGCACCGCTGCTTTGCAACCTAGCAGCAGTTAGCACAGTATATACGGCCGTATGTTATATTCCAGTATGATGTAGGCCGTCCCAGAGCTACCATCATATCCGGCGAACCGGCGTGGTCCGCAAAATGAATGGATCCTGGTGTGCTGAGCGCACCCTTTGTCCAACGAGAACGACACGCGCCAATCGATGACGGTCTGGCTGACCATCATTCCATGAGGCGCTTATCTCCCGGGTAATTTTCGTATCTCCTGCGTTGGGCTACCCTCTGTACGGAAGGTTGTTTTTTCCTGGGATGGGACCATTCAACACCCCCCCCCCACCCCCCCCCAGGTGGTCGATCAGCCGTGAATCGCTCGATACTGGATTCCAAGTCAAAGCTTCAAGCCTCACCTTTCGAATATTTTCAATTTTTCACTTTTCTCTGTACGTGTGTAACAGTACAGCAGGATGATTCGGTGTTGTTGGTGTTTGATGGCCTTTGCCACTGTGATATCAATACCCACACGATGAATTTACACGCTGAAACGAGTTAAGCTTCCGGAGGCGTTCTACGATAGAGGTTCGCTCTAATTTTTCTGAGGCTCCTCACTCTGGGAGCTCCATACCTCACACGAAAACTCACTTCCGCAAAAATCAAATCGCATCCCGATAGATACGCCCATGGCCCAAGCACTCAAAAGTGTCATTTTTCGAAACAAGATTGATTGGCATTATTCCGACGGATTGGGGTTAAGGCACCGCGTCATTTCAGAAAATAAATAGCGGAAATGTGCCACCTTTATCCTAGAACACGTCATCGTGTGGGTACCCGTTTCGTGGTCGTGTGTGGAGTGGGTTCATAGGCGGGGGGGGATACCTTCTTCTGTACTGCTGCTGTAGAGTGCCAACTTTCGATTGTTTGTTTTCGTTACATACATGCCTGTGTAGTTTGCATGGGTTATAGGACGACTTCACAATTTATTTGCGTTTGTTTGCTGGTGCCAAGTGTTTCTACGATAAAGGCTATACCTGGTATACTTCTTGGGTAGGTGCTGTGCCGGTACGATGTGCGGTGTGCGTATAAGGGGTGCGTGAAAGGCCGGGGGGGAGGGGGGGGGGGGGGGGGGGGGCGTAGTGTGCCGTACGGTAGTTGTTGGGTGGGTGGTTCGATTCGTGGGTGGTGCGTGGGTTGGTGAGTGGATGGGTGTCGGTAGATGGGCGCTGGCGTAGCGGCGGTCGTTCTACTGCACTTAACGTAGTTGCACTGTGCAACCCCCAGCGTAGCCTCGGCGAATATCCTGTGTTCGTTCGAAAGAGCCGATATTGCTGTGGCAATGCAGGGTGGCAGTCCAGACGGGTCCAGGCTGTATTATTGTAGACTTGTTTCCAAGGTATTGTACCTGGCATAACACTTGCTTCCCAGATATGAGAACGTTAGTTTCTCCTCCGTGCGTGTTTTATGTTTGGAAAATAGTTGTAGTGTTCGGTATTTCCCCCGTGCAAAGCACCTGGCACACCGGAACAGTCGGCCGCACGTTCCCAGCCACGAACATGCATCCTTACCCGCGTCCTCGCATCCTCGTTTCTCAAAGTGTTCCACTATCATTTCATTGGAAATTTCAAGAGAGTAGTCGGCTTTGGACGGAGCTGAACTTCGGATGTGAGAGCGGTAGATGCATGGGTTGGTGGTCGTTGACGGAGGATGAGATGAACAATAATCGGGGTAGACAATATCCCTTTTGCTTCGTTTCAGCGCTTTTTACTAGCCACACATCAGCTGTTTGTTGTGCGTATGCCCCGTGTACAGCAGGCGGCAGGTGCTGCAGGGAGCTACTGTAGGTTTCTGTATTTCCTTGTGCTCTGAACAGGTAGACCCTCGCACCTCGCGCACTGTTGAGTATGAGCGTTCTGCTGTCCGGGCAAATCAATCTTCTTTCTCCACTCCACCACCTATCACAACACCTGTACGATATGACGCGAACTTACTGGAACGGCGCAAACCAGACCAAGGGAGCGCAGTCGTTTGTAAACAAACACCCCCACGAGGCAAGCCACGAACGGGACGACCGCTGTGGGTGGTGGGTATTTGACGGCGCTGCTCGAAACGCAAACGGGTCTGCTTACATAGGCGTTGGCCAGCTTATGGCAGGCCGATATTGTTTGCAGCATTCAATTTTCCGCATCTTCTATTAACTGTGTTTGCAAGGAATAGTTCGAGGTAAACCGAAAAATCCATCCATGAGGCAAGCCGGGCTGCCCTTAGGCCACAATTAATGCGCTAGGCTATCGGTCCTTGACACGTCATCCTTTTCACGGCCGCAAAGGGTATCCAACCCTCTGAGGTGGAGCCTTGTGATAGCTTTTTCCGAAGCACGCGGGCATGCGTGCAATCTGCAACGAGTTCAAGTGGTTTCCTGGTTGGTTTCAGGCCCGTAAGGTGAACAACACAAAAGCAGTCTGCTTTTCGTGCAAATCCTAATGAACGCTGTTCGCGCTATCCGATTGCACATGCCATCGCTTTGACATCACTTTTAAAACATGTGTGCCCACGGGTTAAATGAAGTACATTTACTGTAGTATGCATTGGGTATGAACAGCTCCCCTGTATGTAGAAGGGTCTCGTCAGCCGGAGACATATATATGCGTCGAGTAGTGCCTCGCCTGCCACAGCAGTTTGACTCTAATCAATTACTGCACAAGGCTGTGTCAAATGTTAGAGGGCACGTGGTCTGTCTGTTGCAACGTGTGTCACCACACCCTCCTCGTTCCTCTCCTCGTCTTACACATATACGGGTTGTTGATGGAAACGTGGCATGTGTAACTACGAGAGTATGACAGTTAGTGTGATGCATTCCGCCAGATACGATATAATTCGTACTCTTCGCATAACGTACTTTGTACAGCATACATTAATGTCACACGTGAAACACACCGGGTACGAGCACAGACATGCATTTCACTATATTCTGAATATGTATATGCGTGTTTTCTGTACTTATTACCATAGCACATGCGCGGGGAGCTTTGAGCGCAGCATCGGGCGCCTGTTCCTCTGGACGTTTCCGCCCACCTGTGCATGCAATATGCTGCCATCATCTCCCTCGTGCCTACTGTAGTACGCACGAAACGCAAGCGGTCTTCGTTTAAATTGCTACATAGTACCTGGTATATACAGAGGGACCTGGGCGTACTGCATAAAAAGACAACACTGCTGTGTATATTTATATGGGGTATGTATTTAGATAACTCTTCCAAACTCGATATGCAGTGTACCTTAGTCACATGTGAGTCGTATCATTTGGGTAGCGGCACCAACTTCGCCCGATAGTCTACTGCAGCAGTGTTCCTATACCTCGTCGTCGCTCTGACAGTTGTGTTGTCCCCAAGCGTTATCTGCTGCTTGCGTGGTCGCCTATTCCACATTCCGTCACGGCGTGTATAGGTTTCCTGGCCGCTGCTTCAGCAACATGGAGCATTCAGTATGTCAATCTGGGTTCGCCGAGGATCTAAGTCAGGCTCATCGTATCGACCGGTGAGACGACACTCGATCCCCCCCCTCGACGCATACCAGGGCCAGCGCACACCACGTCTTCCTCCAGGCCATCGCGCGCAGCTCTTGTATTCCGGGTTCCACGATTTTATACTTCACTTTTGTCACGCTGAGACTATGTTCCAAATTAACTGGAGCCCGGTATGTGTTTTCGTTGGCTCTAGCCAATAAGCCTCTTGTTGTGTAGCTCTAGGTCTCAAAACGCCCAAACCGACCGAACTATACAACAGCTGTAGAACAGTTGACTAGCGGTTTGTTCAAGGTATGTACACATGTAGATGGTTGCTGCTACGTTGGATCCTCCCCTCGATGGCTCACTTGATAAAATGCCACAGACTTCTGTAGGTGAGGCCCGTGTTCTATGTTTGCATCCAACATCATATATACCTTACAAGCATCGATCGACCAAGTTTGAGGAGTGCAACGCGCACAGAATGAATGGAGTAGTAACAACGTTGGTGCACCATTGTCGGACGGCACTAGTGGTAATTGGTCGTATCGTGGGCTTCACCTTACGATCCGGAGCCCCGTGCCATGAAAACCCCTCGCCCTCGCTTGAACGTTGTGCCAGGTGCAACATGGGCATCATCAACGACATGAACACCGCGAACAACGTCAAGAACGGCAACTACCACATATTCCACGGCAGCTCTGTCAATGTCAGCGTATCCAAGTGGCATCGAGTCCAGTGAGCGCGCTCTGAGGTCCACTCTCACCTAACCCTAACACCATGAGCGGCTGGGACAACATAAACACTGTAACTACTAACTAGAACAGCAACTGTCACGCATCCACAGGAGCCTCACCAATCCCCGGCGACCCTGACGCCTTGGAGCCGAACGAGTGAGGACGGAGCTGCATTCCCAGCCCAACCAGCGCTATGGGCAGCATCGGCAACATTCACACCTGGACGAGCGGCAAGAAGAGCAATTGCCCGCGCCTGCGGCCGCTCCACCACTGATAGCATATCCGAAACACTTTCAGCCCGGATGGGTCGATCCGTACTCAACTTGTATCGACAGCAACCCCGCCAAGCCTGGAAGAAACAGCAGGTACTACGCAGCGCGCCTTCCAACGACGAGATATCCTAGCACCTTTTAGTCGGCGTGATCGATGCGACGTCGTGACCATCTCCCAAATGGTAGACAGGACGAAGAGCAACAAGAAGCGAAACTACCTCTCGCCGTCGGCAGCGCGGCCAACTGCGGGGTATCTGAAAACCTTCCAGTCCGACGGCATCGAATTGGGCTACACTCCTGGAGATACCAACACCGTCAACAACACAATCATTACGGAGCTCGCGAAGAGCGGCAAGAGGGGCGCCTATCACTGACTCCCTCAAGCGTCTGTGCTGCCGGCGTATTCGAGTACAGTCCAGTCCAGAAACTTCGATCTTACCCCTGCTCGTACAATCACAAACCGCAGGAGAAACGGACGCTTTAGCGTGGGCATGGCTACGCTCAGGGTCGAAGCGTACCCGAGTACCTTCAAGTCCAGCGGCAGGGGATCGAGGCTTAAGGTTATGGAGGTGGCACGGAAGGAGCACCTCGACCAGGACATAAGCAGAAAATACCTCTTCAACAGCATCACGGGGAATGTGAGCGGATTTAATCCTTGCAGGTACACCCTGGAAAATAGGTTCGAGGTTGTTAGTAGGCAATCGATAGGATCTTATTCCAATAGGAGGTCTATCGAAGCTTGTAATCGGTATCGATTGCCGGGCGTTGAAGCCTATTTGGGCCGACAATGGGTATCGATTGGCGCTTTCACAGACCTATGGTTTGGCCAATAGTGTGCTGACATCTAATCTCCAAAGCTATTATTACTGAAATAAATAAGTATCGATACCTCGTATGCATTTCCAGTAAGGTACTGGTCGGGCAATAGGGTGTTGACAATCAGGAACGCGCCCTCTTGTCGTGGGCAATAGCTATCGGTAGGTATTGGCACTACCCTATTGACATGATGATAGGCAGCGGTAGGTATTGGCGCCAACCTATTGGTCAGGACGATAGGCATCGATAGGTATTTTCCGCGTGCTATGGGTCATGGCGATAGGTCACGATAGGAGGACATTTCACCATCCCATTGTTCGGACGATATAGGCATCGATATTCGTATGTCGTTTCGCCTATCTTAGCTTTTCGGCAGTAGATATCGAAAGGTTCTGCACTATTCTGCTGTAAAAGTCGATCAATAGTCTGGACGCGCTACTTACGAGATTGCTACGAGCTCTCGTTGTTGCCGCCTCTGCCGTCTAAGCCCAAGCAGCTAGTGACTAGACAATTTCGGCTGTCGTCTGAGATTGCCTCATTCACGATTCTGCAAGCTTCTTCAACTCCAAAACGCCTCCACAAACTCCACCTCCCAACGGGAAGGTACATTTTGTTATGGCTCAAGAAATATTGATTAACTTTGCCCATGTAGACCTCTATCCTGCAGATTCAGTACCTATGAAACTATGATAAGAACGACCACTCCCTCATATGTTCCGTTCTTTTTGGCCCTCCTTCCTCTTAAACATCCTCCTACTTTTAATGAACCAGGATAATCCGAACTCTGATGGGCCCGCTGCAATCTCTGCGAGGCTGTCTACCACTCACACCATAAAGCAGCCTGATCACTTATACGTCTTTTCCATGCTGTCACCAATATTATTCTACGTTTTTGCGAGGGCAGCATAAACGGAGCTTGCCCCTTCCCCTGCGTCCTTCACGTCCTTCACGTACGTGATGAACGCCCGCGACTTCCACCGTCCTGCGCGCTGAATTTGCAACTCCGAGATTCCTTGGGACGCTAACTGGGTGGCCCCGATTTTTCCAGAGTGCAACGTGAACTGCATGGGATCTCTATCGATGCTACCTACCATAAATCTCAACGCCACCACCTCTTCTGTTCTATTAAATAAGCACTTTCCACCCTAGCGGGGTGCTCCAAACCGTCAAGGGCGCTTCCGCTGGTAGCAGTGGGTGTACATCCGGCAGTTCTAACAGAGCTTCAAACGCTCCCAATAACGCCCCCCTCCGTCAACTTTTCCTGGGCGAGGCGTGTTCGCCTGATGGTGCAACCTACCCGTTTTGGTCACACTTCGACTCCAAAAACTTTACCTGCTGCACTGCTCTAACGATCCCTCTGTTCTCGAAGGCCACCTGCACGCCTTCGTGAAAGAAATAGATGCATGTTCCGTGTCGAACAGAACTCGGGATGTACCTGCCGATTGGCGTACGCCCACAACTCCGACGCTCGGCCCAAGAAAAAATATGACACGGCGAGTCCTAACCACATGACGTACCCACCGTCTTCCATACTCACGACTGCCTGTCGCCCTTCCGTAAGTATTGCCCACGTCAAGGTCAATCTAACCTGTTTTTTTTCTTGATAGACATAGCGTGCACCCCTGTGTATCCCCTTTCCGACTGCGACGATCATGCAATGCGACAAAGGTACTACTGTATCTCCCATCCTGCGAACATCTTGTGAAAAAGTGAATCGCTGCTAAGTACTCTCTGACGGTCGATTGCTGGTTGTTGTGCACAAAACAGCGTGACGTCATGAATTCGAGCAGTTCGGTCAGCGCTTCATTGGGATCGGCGACAGTATGCCACCACGGCGCTTCACCCTGCGCTGTTCTCTCCGTCACCCAGGTGTTCCAGTTTGCGACGTAGTTTGTATGAGTACTCTGCCCTATCGAACCAAGCGCGAGCGTTTAGATCAATCTTACCGCCTCTTTCTTGTTTCCTCCTCTGTTGTCCCCTGTTCCTGTGATAACGTGCGTGTACACTATTAATATGCCTGCCATGGGTTGAGCGAGGCATGCATCGCAACGAGCGCGCGAGTCAAGCAAGTTCTTCTGCTTCGATCATCGTGAGCGTCCATAAAACGTCGTCGTGTTTGGTAAGGATGTTATTTGTCTCGAGTACAATATCAAACATCCCCGACCCCCGCCGACCGAGGCATTGTTCGCGCCAGTCGCTGGAGTGGGTCGGCTCCCTGGCCTTGTCTGGCAACATCTCCCTAGGCCACCGTGAAATCCCGTCCGCTAACGTGTTCTGCCCACCCGGAATATGTTTTTCATTGCGGTTCCATTCGCCTGCGAGTTCAAGGCGCCCCAGCATTCTCGTGAGTAGGCAGGCCCTTTCGTCTGTGGCCCCACCGCTTCGAGACACCCACGATACGGTCGCCATGTTATCGCCTCGAATCATAATCGGGTCGCCTGCCGCGTCTGGCCTGTCTCCTACCAATTTTTCGCATCACCAACGCGGACACGACCATTCGCAATAACTCTAGGAGATTGATTGTGATGGTACAGGTCTCATGAAGGTCAGCTTCCCTTTTAAGTTCGGCAGTCAGCTCAGTCGGCAAGTCGTATCTGCAAGATACCTTCTTCTCAAAACAGCATCCTCCCCCCGCCTCAAAACTGGCGCCAGACAGATAGTGCATTTCGTCGGGGCGTTTTATCACCGTGTATCAGGGCGCGCTAACCGCCTCTCGCTCTAGGAGCAGCGCGTGATATATTTTATATCACCCACTTCCAAAAGAGGAGGTCCGCATGAAACTCTCTGCCAAGCTCTGTCATGCGGTTCTGTTAGCGCTTGCATCGTGTAATCCGGTTATTCGCAGAAGCCTCCATACGAATTACCTGCCCGCTCGCACTACGTACGTGAGGTTCCACAACTTCCCGGCCACGATGAGAACGACCGTCGCCGACGCTCGCCTTCTGCTCACGGGCCACTGGTCAATCAGCAGCCTTTAAATATCGTCGGCCCTTTCTCGCGGAAACGAGATTCTCATTGTGTGCGATTTGATAGTGGCCCTAATGTGTTAATCGTAGAGCCCCAGTTCATGCTCTACTCTTCTTCGGGGCTAAAATGGGCGGCATCCCTTCCCCCCCCGGTCCGAATAAGCGCACGTGATCCAAAGCGAGGGAGGCCAATGCAATTAAGGCCGTCTTGTCATCGTCTGAATGTTACACCCTGATTAGGAGATAGTCGTCTACGTACACGGTTGCGAAGGGTCTGAAACCTCTCCCCCGCTTTGCGCTCTGACCTTCGCGTCAGACGGGATCGGCGTGGGTGTACCCTCTTCCCATCGATCTACCACCTCAACGTGGACCATCACTTATTTTCCTTCGTCTAATAGCTGCATCGAATTCAGAGTGGTGTTGCAGTGCGAGTGTTCGGCCGCGGCGGACATGGCGCCCCAGAAACCCGGCGATCCCGATCATCCGAAGGTTAATCGAAATCGATCAAAACTAGAGCTCCTACTGTGTAGCAAAAGTTGTAGTTGGACTGGAGGAGAAGGATGCAGTCCTGGGAAGCCAGGTGTTCAAAGACAACCCAAACCGGTACCATCAACTTCAGCTCATGAAGAGCTTTATTGTTCATGCTGTATGCCCATTCAGCATTGCGGAGCACCTCCGGATCCGGCGCTGTCTGTCGTTGTTGTATCCCAGCAAGCGCCTGGTGGATATCCTTCACAACGGACCGTAGGTGTGGGTGTTATTACGTATGTTTTTCAAATACCTCTTATACCCTGAATAGTACCATCTTACATAGGCTATTGGGGGTCTAACAGGTTGAAGCAATTGAGTATCGATGCCCATTGCGGCTCATCATCGGTGGGTTTCAGGACATATATATCGATAGGTATTGTAAGCCCCCATAGGGTTAGGGAAACCAGCGCAATAGGCTACTGTGCGTCCGATAGGTCTGTAAAAGTGTCTATCGAGAGGTATCTTGGGTACCAGTAGGGTATGCAGGTTTCTTCCAATAGGCTATCGATCTGACAATACTTTCATAACCACACCCAACCGATACCTATTGCTGCAACCGATAGTTTCCTATTGATGCCAACCGATACCTGTTGATGCAAGCGAAAGGTTTCTACTGATGATGCTGACCGATGCCTATTGTTGCAAGGTATTAGGAGTCTACCGTACCGACCGACACCTGTGGTTGCAAGGGTATAGGTTTTTATTGATATCGATCGACACCTGTTGTTGCAAGCGAAAGGTTTCTATTGAATCGATCGACACTCATTGCTGCAAGGGATAGGTTTCTACTAGTGATAGCGATCGATACCCATCGCCGCAAGCAATGGGTGTTTATTGAACCAGGTCGAGACCTATTGCTTCAAGCGGTAGGAGCATTTTTATACGGACCGATGTCTTCAGCTGTTGCTGCAAGTGATCGGTGTCTGTTGATCCAGATCAATACTTATCGGGATACTTCTTGCTACAAGCGATAGATGTCTGTTGATACCGATCGACTCCCCAATGTTGCCGATCCGCTCCCTAATGTCGCAAGTTGCGCATGACAAGTGCGCCATGGCATCGGGCGACACTTATTGCATTATTCAATAGGTTTGCGCACGTCAGTGCCCATTGTTCTTGCAATCTATTTACGGCATCGATCAATACCTTTTGCCCTATATATTTTTTTGTCAAGGTCATCGATTAATACACATCCCAGTCCAGTAGGATTTCAAGCGTGCCCATCGATACCTAAGCTCTGAAGGTACGAATTAAGGTGTGCACTCGAGCGAGTACACATTTCTTCGAACTTCGTAAATATGCCTAGAGACCAGCTACTCGTGTGTAACGTCGCTTGGCGAAAGTCCATGATTGAACTTTCGGTGTTCGAGCAAAGCAATATCCTCGCGAAAACGTTCGATGTGATTCGTACGCTTACCCTCTTCGATTTCGTGTTTTGTTGTTAACCTTTGATGTCATATTTTACTGGTTTGGAATACACCGTGGTCCCTAAACACAAAACGTCTGAACTACTACGAGTTGGGCTAGCCCCGAAGGTCGTCGGTCACGACTGACTCACAGTATAGCAATCCGATCGTTACATGTTCGGTATCGTACTGGCTGACATGGAATGTAAAAGAGGGTGACAAAACCTGTTTTGTTTGGTAAGGTCTAAGGTCTTGCATTGTTAGCACCGAATCATGTACTGACCAGTCGGAGACCTTTAAAAGATAAGTAGAAACAAACGTAAACCTCACGTTTGTTCAGTGAGCAAGCCGTTTCCAAGTAGTGCAAGGCATAGCCTGTAAAGGTTTGGGCGCAGTCACTCGAACAGCTGTCATCCCATAGTGTACTCCCATATTCGAATGTGCACTGAATCTAAGTCATTTCAAGGTGATGCAGTACAAAGAGTACCGTACTAAAAAGTCAAAATGTCCACACGTTTTCAGTATGCTAACCATTTGCGGGCGTGTTGTAGTGCCGCTGCCAATTTTTGCTACGTGATTTTTCGCTGGCAATGTAAGGGCCGTGAAAAGGTTTATGCTCGGGGCACCATCTCTCGTGGTATTCCTTTTTGTTCGATTCAAGAAAACCTGAATTTATGGTTTTTTGTTTTTATCAACGTAGGTTAGATGTATCAGCCAACAAGAAAATATCAGGACCGCTTTGCACCCACATATTAAAAGAAAAACGCGGGTGAACCCGTGAAATACATAACGCGCACGGAACAAAAGTCAAAGAAAAGTACGCAAAACGTATAACGATGACACTTCCACAAAAGATGGTGCAAACTCCAGTAGTTGCCCCCCAAAACGTGGGCTCAGTACACGGGGAGCTACATCCAACTCTTACACAAAACTAGACGATATCAAAGCTTGTTGCGAAAACAAAACATGTCAATGTCTTAAAGGGGCAACGGGTCTGCAGGGGCTCATAGAACGCGTGTGCCAAAAGTCAGAAACCGTCTCGAAAAAGAAGCATGGAGGTTTCCGATTATATTCGCTATGGTTTGGGCGGTGAGTCCAGCCTGTAGCCAAACCCACTATCTGTAGTAGATTGTAACAGATGCTGTACTTGTGCACTAGTACCTGATGTGCTTGGTTTTTGATGTCGTGTTCTTGTACCACGTTCTACTGCTTCCTTGGAAGTCTGTACTTGTTTTATTTACAGTCTATGTCTTCCTAGCCCCCGCCCACTTTCTATTTTCTTGCGTCACGGTGCAGATCCCCCCCACCCAACGGGAAACGAACGCAGCCGACGACTGGCGTCTGTACGGAAAAGAACTTTCGCTGGCGCTTCGAGCAGTTGCGCGGACGGTGTTTGTCTGCCCAGCGCTGGCAGGCGTAATGGAGCGGGAGTTTTTCATCGCAGATATGTACTTGCAAGCGCGGCTCGCTCGACCCCACATTGTTAGAGGTGTCGCTCTTCTTGCGAGCGCAGTATGATTGCATACGGGACGACGTCCCGCGGCTGTCCAACGACGACATCGAAACGTCTATCCCGGAGCGATTCAGGGACCAGACAATGCTGGATGACGTGAAGGTGCTTGACTATGTACCTGATGAGGACTCCGATGGTGACGAAGACGACAGGGATCAAAGACTCGAGTCGGCGTTGCCGGACCCGGTAAGACCGGAGCCGACGAACCACGAGGGCGAAGGGGCCGCAGCCGGGAACGGTGGAGGGGCGTCAAACCGGGAGTATGAAGAGGCCACAGCCTGGAATGGTGGACAGGCCGTAGATACCAGCGACTACTGCTGGTTTTGTCGGGTCTGTGTTTGCAGCTTTCATATGTAGTTGCAAGTGAAGCACGACGGGAACAGGGTTTTTAGCACACTTTTGAGCAACGGAGCTCCTGAATGGGAACCAATTGCGAGGGAAAAAGCGTATGTTTCCGGGTCGAGCATGAACAACAGTGTCGTTGATGTTCTTTTAGGGTAGGGCCCATCATTTCAAGCCACGGTCGCCGTGACATTGTTGTTTTGGCCGCCTCGCCGCGTGTTTCAAAAGCGGCGGCATTTAGTATCTTACTGTCGAACGCAAACGGCGACTCAAGTCGTGCGTGTACTAGGCACTCTTGCCTCATGTTCGTCTCTACGAGTAGTTTACTTGCAGGAAGGTGGTTGATCTTTCTAACGTTCCATGCCTTCATGTCCGCGCACCTACTGTACTGTACTATGCTGCACTCATTAAATTGGGAGCAACCGCTTTTCGTCTAGTGGTTAGTGGTTCGATTGGTTTTCAGATTTCTATAGTAGGTAATCCGCTTGACAACTCGTGGTAGTAGGTAGTGATCGACAAAGCTCGCATTTTTGTCGAAGCCATAGGCATCGGTCGACAGTTTCACGTACCATTTAATCGTAAATAGGCATTATCGACAAAGCACAACTAAAATTATCGCAGCAATAATGGGTATCGACCGACAATTTGACATATATATTGGCCAAGTCAAGAGGCATCGATCGACAAAATGTGTCACCTATTGGCCATGTCAATAGGCATCGAGCGACAAGTGTATGCTCAAATCCATAGGTACCGATCGAATAAGTGCTATACCTATTAGTCAAATCAACAGGCATCGATCGACTAAGGGCCATATCAATTAGCATCGATCGGTCAAGTGGTATAGTCAAAACTATCAAGGTCTGTCGCCGTTTCCATATATGTTCCAATACCTATTTGTCGAACCAATAGGTATCGATCGACAAGTTCGCATACCTTTTAGACACGACAATAGGTCCTATTCAATAGGCTATTGTCCAGGGTGGTGTATACACGCAGCTGTCACGGAGACGCATGAGTGACTCCAGATACTATCATGGAAATGCATTTCCTTGTATTATTCCCGAGCTGGTGAGTGACATCTCATGACGAAACCATACAGGCCATTATCCAGCAACCTGCCGACACAGCAAACGTCCCATGTCAACCGGAGAATAACCACCTGTATTCCCACGTCGATATATTGAAGTACGAAAACACTAGATGGGGCATCTCCGTCGTGTTCTTCAGCTTCGTCAACAGCCCCCCCCGCACATAATACACGATCATGTCAATATGTCTCCCGCGCTGTACATGACAAACCACCACATCGTAGAGTTGTTAATCCGCATTTTAACTACAAACTCCTTTAAAATTCAGAAACACACCTACCAGTATTCGCGAATCAAAAATCAAACTTTCATTTCCGAAGCAACATCCTAATCTGCAAGTCGAAAAGCATTGAATACGCACCGCACGCGGTCCCTGGCATGTATTAATCTCTCCAGTCCCAGCAAAAACGCCTTCCTCAATTTCAAACAAACTATTACGAATCATGAAAAGTATGCAGCCATGTCGACAAAAAAAAAGGAATCAAGAATATAGATACATAGTAGGTAAAATATCTCGGTAAATGGTGGGGGTGCAAGTGAGTACACGCAGGGAATGAGAATTGGCTCGATGAAGTTAGTGGTATTCGATGAATTATGTCAGTTTTTTCATTTTGAATGAATAACGCCCTGCACATTGTCAGAAGGCAAACACTAAAAATATATATATATATCCAATGCTAAAGATTTCATTTCCAAAGCAAACATCCTAATCTCCAAGTCGAAAAGCATTGAATACGCACCGCACGCGCACCCTGGCATTTTGTAGTCTCTCTGGTCCCAGCAAAAAGCGCCTGCCTTAATTCCAAACAGAACATTGCGTATCATGAAAAGTTTGCAGCCATGTCGATCAAAATCAAAATGGAGTCAAGAATTTCCAATGGTAACGATCTCGGCGAGCACGGTTTCCTCGGACAACTAGTCTCCGTTTATCCCCTACCGCCGCCCACGATTTATAGATCGCGATGGATATGCGGGCAACATGCATCCCTTTGTACTTCATTTTTCTGTCGATGAAACGTGTAGAAAAAATAGTCGTTCGCGCTGAAAACACCGAAATCTCTGCCAGGAAAATCGGTACCGTTCAAAGTGTTCTACAATCGTAGTTGAAACAAAGCATATTTTTAAACGGATCACGTACCCCCTCCTATCTCCAAAACATTCTGTTGGGTTTAGAAAGCCGTGTTTGCTGAGCGGCTTCAACCAGACGTCTGCACGGCTCTCCTCCGAACCTACATGGGGTGTGAGCAAAATCCCCTCTGAAACCAAGCTCCCGTAGACAGTTGTGTCGGACGTGGATATGGTTTGACCTAAAGGCGTACTCTGGGTGTGATGCCAGGTGCCTTGCCCCCTCGTTATCCTCGATAACCGTAGCACACGTCTCCCCGAAACCCTGAAAATAAAACCCCGCACATACCGCACGAACATCACCTCCTTGATGGTGTCTGCCAGTGCTATTAATACTATTCGGCCTCGGTGGTAGAGAGTGTGACGTATTTTGGCGTCCTCGAATACCAGCACCCACGCTCCCGGACACATGATAGCCGCAGCGGAAACTGCCTTTCCGTCAGTGGCTTCGCTGGCATAAGTTTCGCTCGCAAATGCTACCAGCTGAAGCCCGCTACCCTTCTGGAACGCAATGCCGAGATCGTTCGTAGAAGGAACGTTCTCTAAAACTATAGCCACTGTCCTCCAGTGTGCGTCCCTCGGCTTATTCGCGCTCCTCACTACCGCCGTCTCCGCTTCCGCAATATCCAGTCGTGTTTCGTTCGCAAGCCACATGAAGCCCCCCACAATCTCGAGAAAGAGGAATCACCCATACGGGTTCATTCTCGTCGAACTCCTCGATCTTCACCCCAGTCAACGCGGGTCACGCTCCCAGACATAGCACCAACCTCGCCGTGGACTTTTCGGCGAAAGCTCGCTGCAAAATCTTCAAAGTATCCGCATCGTCTTCGGTCGAAAGCTGACGTCCAGCACAACATCGCAACTCGTCCAAATTGTTGATCGGAACAGGGCGGTCCAAATCTTCATACAACTGATCGCATCTAGCCTTATGTCCTACGGCAATCCTATCAACCACATTATCTACTGTAGTTGTGCCACGACGTCGCTTGCTTTAAGCCATAGACTACGGCTCAACCTGACCACCTTACGAGATATTTCACCGCAGTCAGGGGTTGGTCGCGTGAAAACATACTCTTCTAATCGAGACTGTACCAACGCTTGATCAACATCACAATGAATCCAATCAACACCAAGTTCGCACGCAATAGCGACCACCACACGGAACCCAGACACCGTAGGCGTCGGGGCAAAAGTCTCCAAGAAATCAATACCCTCACGCTGTTTGAAGCCGCGTGCCACTAAACTCGCGCATGCATGGGTCACATCGACATGTTCGTTAGACTTGCAGGCGAACACTCACTGAGGAGAGAAGACCCTAAGGCCGCCTAGATTCTGCGTTGCTCAAAATGTCCCCGCGTGCGTCCGTCCATGATATTTCCTGCCCATCGCCTGCTCCCGAATGGTCGAATACTCGTCCGAATGCGTTTCAGCATACGCGTTCGGCGTCAAAGGCTTACTTGTCGGGCGTGTGAGGGTGGGGGGATTCTCGCGCGGTGGGACTCGGTGGACACGTATATGGCCTACCCCCCCCCCCGCTGCTATCAACGACAGCAGCCCATGTCCGATAGCTTCGTGGTTCGGCGCAGTCTCCCCTCTGGTTCAGCCGTTTCTCTGCTACCCTCCTGGTGTCGTCCTGGTCCGGTGGCCGGACACATAGCCATCCTCCTTGTGTCGTGCAGTCTACCCCCTGGTCCGACCCCTCAGAACATCGCCATCCTCCGAACAGGAGATAGCCAAACCCAGTTTCCGGGCAACGCGCTAAATCCGTTTCGGCTTCGTTGACTGCTGCGGGGGTGACGGCGGGGACGGTTGGGGAGACGATAACGACGGGAAGATCAACTCCTGCCGGAGGCAGTAAAAAATCACAACTAATTTCCTCGGGTGCTCCCACGTGATGTCGCGGGAGTACGCCATTCGGCCAGACACCAGCTGAACCTTGCTGCAGTCTGCCGAGTGGTGGTTTCCACCCGTGGAGGTGGGGTCAAGATTCCGCCTAGGGCTCCGTCTTCCGGGTTTTCCATACGTGGTGAAGGCTCAGTTCAGGGGCGGGAGCAGTAGCGAAAACTGTGGCCTTCTGTAGAAATTTCAGTACGGCAAGTACATGTGTGGCTTGTCTCGGACTCTCGCCGTCATGTTGATCATATCCCTCACGTACTTGCACGACCCAGCCCAGAGGGGATACATTGCCAGGATACTTGCGTTGCCGAAAAGGCGGGGCGCCACCGCAAGCTCCAGCATCATGGCGACCCGCCGCTCGACGACGCTGTCATGCGTCGGAGAACCGACGCGCTCGTAGTCGCTGCGGATGCGTCGAGGGTTGAACATCGCCACGACCTCGGTGCCGTTGTGCAATCGAAGGCACTGCACGATGGACGGGACACCCTTGGCGTTGATGTCGTCCACAAAAACCAGCGAAGACCGTCGGGGCGTCGGGCTTGCGCTTCGATGAGTACGACCATCTAAGCCACCAGTTGTCGTCGATAATCATCATCAAGCACTGCGCACCGCCGGCGGGCGTAAGCTGCTTACCGGACAGACCCATGAACATGCGTTCAATAGGCCTGGTGGAGCGACGCCTCGGTCGTCCGCGGCACCGCTATTCTCCTCCTTTCCGCCTCAGAACACTCAGCACGTGGAACCAACTCCCCGAAACCAGCAATGCCCGTCTGACGTGCCGTCTCACAGAGGGTGTCAGGATGGAAATGGGCAAGGGAAACGTGAGCATCGTTAGTATCAACCCATCGCATTTTTCCAGGGACCAGAAACGGCGGCAGCATTCGGGGTCTCCGCAATCCTCAAGGCGTCTACGATTAAAACCGCGTCCATACGCATGAACGACAGTGCCCATGTAACATGTGGGCTTCCTCAAAATCGAGTGTCATCGGGCATTTCTGCATTACTGTATGTAGCAAAAACAGGGTAAAGCGTTCGCCGGGCGCTTGTGCCACGTCCAACAACCTAGCTTGAACCTCACACTGTGGGCTGTACATCACTGACGATATCTTGCCAACACATTACACGTTCAACCTTCAATGATCTCATGTCCCCGACCACCGCACTGCTATTACCGGGGAGGGGGTACACCCCGCCATACCGAGGGGGGTCACCGGTTTTCATTGAAGATCTCACCCGCAAAAGAGTCAACCATTTTTCTCTGACAATATCCCTAAATGAATCATTCCCAAGCCCTGTCTTGGTGCGCGAACTGAGCGTAAGAAGGTGCGGGCCGAACGTACGTGTACCGGTGCATGTGTTCGCTGAGCCAGAGAAGGGGGATAGACTCCATGAGGGTTGCGGAGGCCAAGCTCCGTCCGAGGTATACGTATCACTACCGTAGGGTGTCTCCTGCAGCCTGCCACCGCCGTAATACATGAGAGACCGGTGTTGAGGAGCAGCACACGAAATCGCGGCGTTCATCTGCACGGGGGCAACTGGGCACTCTGCGAAGAGGTGACCCGACCAGTCGAACCGGAGGCAAAGCCAAGTGCGCGTCCTCAATGTGCCGTAAGGCGAGGGGTCCCAGCCCGTCGGAGTCGTTATCTGTGGTGGGTTCATCGTTGGCATAGCTCCAGGCGGTAGAGTGGTGGGTACCCAACCCATCGGTTGGGCTAGTCCACACGGACCGAAAGGGTTCGGATCAGGGTCATCGCAACGGCACCTTCACGCCACGGCGTCCCAACATCATCTGTGGCCCAGGTGGAGCTTCTCCCTGGTCACCACCGTGCTGACGTGGACGACGCCGCTCCTGCTGTCGCTTCTGGGGCTGCTGCTCCTGCTGCTGCTACTACTGCTGCTGCTGCTTCTCTTTCTAGACCCTCTCGTCCCCCACCGGCAGGCTGCGCGCCGGCAGCGTAGAGTGCATGCGGATCTACCACTATTTTCACCCCCACTGCCTTAGAAGTCAACTGTTTCTCAACCTTGTCGTTGGCATAAGCGTCACGGATGGGCTCGTTGATCGCAGAACGGGGTATGGAAACGGGAAATAATTGGGATAATCTGTATCGTGTTTAAACCCGAAAGGTTGTTCTCTATATGGGGGTTCACTTCATCTACAATCTTAGCACAGGCCGACAATGCCAGCCCGTCAGCTGCCTTCTCTACGTTTCCTAGAGAGGACAGGGGAGTTTTATCCTTGTTCGTACAGATGGCCTCGAACTATCGGTACGACCCATTGGTCATTGCTATAGTCTTAGGCATGTGGAAGTCTTCCAGTGGGTTCCAAGCGCAACTTGGCGATATGTCCTCCTGCATGCGAAGTTCAGCGATATCATATCCTGTCGTCGATTCCGTCATCAGGCCATGCACCAGCCGTGCATCCTAAACTTCTTGCGGTGAGTGCCTCGACTCTGATTTCTCCTGAGACATGTATAAGGTTCCTATCATCACTGGATTGGCTGTGGTGCTGAGGACATGCAGGCAACCAAGCCACGACCTGCACGCTTGAAACTTACTGCACCACATACTAAAGGGGGCGTCTACGCTGCGAACGTCGGGGCTTCGACTGGGTCAGAATAACGCGAGGGGGAAACACTTGTGACGCGCATGATGGGGTTTCCAGCCCAGGTGTCATCACAGTCGACATATTCCAGTCCTCTCCCAGCTTCTCCTTCACTTCTTTCCCCCACCGCCGTCTCCCCTAGGTCTCAGCGCGCATCCTCTGCTCCTCAGCCGTCCTTTTCAGAAACTCAATATCACTTTTCATCTCGCTCGTCTTCTGCCCTGTTCCGACGCTGACTCCCTTACTAGGCACATCGTCCATACAAGATATGCTGGAAGCAGGTTCCCACTCCTCCAGGTTGGCCTTGGCTACGGTTTCGGATGAATACTCACTGGCCTGTTGACAGATCTGCACAGGGAAAGAGACACATGGCACGGGAAATCGTGGTTAAATCCAGAGAGAAACACGGAATGCTCTCTTCTTGTGTTGTTCCAGAGCTGTCGAGCGACAGCCCGTGACGAAACAAGACGAGCGATTATGCGGCAAACGGGTGGCACGATAGACGTCCCTTTCTCCCCGCAGATGTTACCGCCTAGAGCACACTCATTTACTACCCTTAATTCTTATGCGGAGTTTCACAAACGCGTGTTAGGGTGCGGTGAGAGGACGGTTTCTGCTACTGATTTGGAGCTCAGAATGGTGACCCGGTGAACGGCAAGACGCCCCAGAATGTCAGAGAAAAAACTCTCCAACGTTTAAACACTTCCATTGCGTTTTCTCTAGTAATTGATATACTACAAGTGTACCCTTCCAAGGAGGGTTTTGGGGGGAGTTCACGTGAACGAGGGTTAAGGTCAACAGGGTTGGGAAGAGTAGCACACTTACCCGTCCTCCACATCGCCGAGACGAACGGTTTATGTGGTGGTACCCCTCCATCAACTTGCTAGGAGTACCGCTCTGTCACACTCCGTATTTTCTGGTCTGCTTTGTAGGTGGATTTCTCGTTCTAGATCCTACATACAATATGCAAGACACGTTCGAGCGCAACATTAATCGAGGATCGGTTTAGGACCCTATCACGTTATATCACCTGCTGTGTGTAGTCCCTTGACCTTCCAACCTGCGACGTTTCACCATGCCCATGTCCATGTCAACCCATTTTTAGCGCTTCCGAAAAATTGATCGAACCATACGCCTTCCTAACAAAATAATTGTTTGTTTTGCCGTAGAAACTCGTTGTCGAGCCTGGGTCTGCTGTAGTATCGCGGGGTAGATACCGGAGCGGTCTCCGTGCCAACAGTGGGCGGGATGGACTAATGCCACAATGAGCTGACTGAACGACAACTCTTTGGCGTTGTGGGTGGCATGTTTGATATGGATGATGCACCAACATACATGATGAGCGATCGCGATTATCGCCACCCAGCCAGCGTGCGTCAGAACGTAGGAACCGCCCCTTCCGCCCCATTACGTCTTCGGCGTTTTCACCCATTACAGTCTTTATGGGGCGAGTTTAATGCGATGGTGAGAAGGTCACCCCCACCACCTCCGCCGCCGCCGCCATTTTCGAGGATAGTCGAGACGAGTTAATACGACCATTGGTTCAAGATTGGCTACGAGATGGGGAGGAACACATGGTTCACTGTAATCACGAACAAGCCAGAGGAGGACAGACCGGAGGGCCTCAAGAAATACCAATAGTAACCCTTATAATACTGTAGTCCAAGGATGGTGCGGTATGGTTGCTTGTAGGTTCTACGAAGAATGGTACGGTATGTCGAAGCTTGACGAGGTACTGCGACCACATCATCATTTAGGCACTGGTCTCGGGGTGTTCGCGGAAAAGTGCGAATATTCCTGGTGGAGTGAGGTCGAACGTCGTGATAATCGCGTCCAAACTTCTTTGGATTTTCGACACACGATGGACAGCAGTACCACCACATGTACCGTCAGCGAACCGTTTCGACATCGCCAAGGGTGTTCCTTGGTATACGGTCATTCTAGTGTGACCCATTACGGGACCAGCGACGTATATTTCGCAATTAATAGTGGTGTTGCGCTTCGCAGTATTCGTCAGGGGTATTTGTTTCGGGGCGAGGGTCGCGTGCTGATAGGAGAATAATGGTGTGTTATCAAGTAAGTAATATCGTCACACGTCGTAAGATAGAATACTAGTTGATATATATATGGTTGTCCAGCAACCAAGGGGTATCGGTTCCCGGCGTAAAGGAAACATTTTTGCCACTTGGGGTGAAATACTGTTCACGGGACAGGGTAAACGTCACAGAGCAGCTTTTTAGCCTGGTTGGATCGATGTGAAATACGCGTGCTTTCGGACGAAAATTTTGAAACGGTCGGAATTGCGTGACTGTAATGAAAAAGTCCTCAGAATGTTTTCTATAGTTACTGATGTTTTTCTATAAGTCGTAATTTTGTGTTACTGCTTTGTGCATCCGGTTACGCATTCAGGTGATCATGCCTCCCATAAGAGTGCATGGGGTTACGCGTATGATGCATATTGAAGTAGAGCTTTCGATTATGTATATATTCACTGCTCTCTGCGACGGTGTGTTCCATAGTGTATAGTCCCTTATACAGAGTTTGGAATCTGCAACGTTCGGCGATGATTGTAAAGTAAGAGAAGGCGTTGGCAAATTTTCAGTAGAACAAAACTATGACCAGTGACACTGACAATCACATACATGAAGCTGATAGGCAGGGGCTAGGTTAGGTTGGACATCGGCTGGCGTGAGCGTCCTTCGCGTGGAGTAGAGTTACTCTCAACGCGGCGTAAATCGATCGTGTACTTCTGGTGGAGTTGGCAAACCAACTTTCCATATCCTTGCATATGGCGGTGCGGCTACTGTGCTCTTTAAAACGTTGCGGTGTGGACGAGGTTGCCGTCCAGATGCTTAGGTGAAACTACGCAGGGTGCGTGGTTTGTCCGACAGAAGCTGGTTGCGGTCTGTGTCCGTGATGACGACGGGTGCACAATCTGGTTGATGGCGGGGTTAACGACAGCGGTACATTATGTGCGTCTGGTCATCCGATCGGCGAGAGCGCTTAGGTTGCTAAACGCATCACACGTCGAATATAGATTAGTCAAAATACTAATCTCGACATAGTGGCGATCTCTTGGGTGGGGGATGGAAACAAACAGAACCGGCGCTCACACCACGAGATATTATCCTGTTCAATGGTTGGCAACCTTGGCGTTTCCCATCGGTTTCACGAGAGGCAACCAGGAATGTGCTGGAACCATTTTGTTCGGACGAGAACAAAGTACATGTCTTCCTGAAAAATAACAGAGGGGAATCACCGGAAATAGTTGCGATGTACAGACCAGGTTTATGGCCTTCCAAGCGTCACTGAGGAACTCATGTTCCACCCTGTGCCAATGCAATGGCAGTCTAGGCTGGCTTGCCTCGCTATTTTTCATGTTTCTCCATTTGATCATGTTGTACATCCTTCGTCTGCTACTCAATGTATTCTTAAACCCACTCTCCAGGGTTCTTGTTTTTTGCACCATGGTGAGTATTAACGTTCTAGCCTGCGCACGTGCATAAAGCAGAAACTCCACGGTGAGTAACAGCAATGTTACTAACAAGACAATTTCGGAGAACCCTGGCCTCCTGTCAAAACATACATAGGGGCAACCTACGCCCAGAGCGAGGCGGCTTCTGCAAACTGGGTCCAAGGATCGACCACAACATGTAACAAACGCGATGCCAGATGAAACTCCTGGGACTACACCAATCAACCAAAACAGACACGCAACACCTACTACACACATACAGCCCCTGCAGGGGCAGCTTCGGGCACGAACACAACACAAGAAGCAAACACTAAAGCAAGCCGCAAAATTTGGCACGCAACAACGTGGCTTAGCCACAGAGCAAATCATCGACCATCATAACTGAGGAGGCTTCTCACCAGAAGCAGTGCTTAGGCTCGGGTTCGAAACAATTGAAGAATGAATTGCACGTACAACCGAACGACACTCGATGGGATGCGGCATATTCACGCCCTTCGATGGGTACAAAAAACATCCCAATAGGCCGGGACGTCCTTCGCTTCAGAAAATCTATGCCAAGGCTTTGGAGCACCGTTTTCCCTAGATACGTGAGGACTACAAACGAAACCTGCACCACCACCGACGCGTCGATCGGAGGCTGCTGGGCAAGCCACAGGTGGACCGTTCACCGCGGAGCAACATCAAGCATTACCTCAAAATATCATGCACGTAAACGCGAAACTCACGTGCCGAGCTCTTCACAACAATGGGGCGGTTGACAGAGAGTATCGGGAGCCGTTTCAGACCCGCCAGACAGGTTTTAGTCTACGCATCAACAATGAACTGAAGTAACGAAACAAGTCCTGTAAGGTGCAAGCTAAACATCGATTTTTCCCGAACGTACCACAAGACGTGGGGTGTACCAATACCCGAACCTTCCAATCGGAACAAAATCTAGGTTTGATTTGATTTTGCGCCGTCGCGGGATTTCACAACAATATAGGCATGCTGCGCACTTTATAGACAAACCCCAACGAGCGGTTCCTCGCAACTGCTCCTATCGTCGTGAAAGTCAATTCACGTGCAACGCCTACCAAGATGCCACAAAACTAGCCCGGACAAACATAATGGAACAACACACGTTTGAATGGAGGCGCCTCGAGGACAAAACACTCACATATGCAACACACAGTACCAACATCCACACCTTCCAACAATAAATTTATACCAACAAACAGTCGATTCGATGCCAGTGGGAACTAAGCAGCAATGGCCTCGCACTGCAAACTACAAATCATAAAACCCGATTAGCGCACTTCGCCATATTTTAACGCGAAACGCGTTAAATCCGAACCATTGGTACGGATCACCGTGGCGTTGACACAAGCATCAGGACGCAACATAACAATAGCAACGACCGACCGAGGTTTTCCCTGTTAAGTGTGTAGGCCCGAAGGTTGGCAACTCCCTCCCCCCGCAAGGTCCGTACCAATGGCAAACATATTTGCAACTCAGCGCTCGCTCCAACCCCAGCACTTGCGACAGACCTTCCATGTTTTCGCACTCTTACGCGAACGTTTTGCGCGGACCACATAACACCCTCGTGACCAACTACCCAGCCCGCAACTGCAGAACGATATCCCAGACAGTAGAACCATCTTTAACAGTGTACATGTGTGCCTCCCCTATGTGTGACGCCCCGTCACCTCTCTCGCAGTACAAAGATCGGGTCCTCCTGGGAAAATATCGGCCTAGGCAGCCCCCCCCCCGGCTCAGGGGAACCACTACCTCATGTACAAGATCCTTTCCCGTCGCCTCTGCTTTCTTTTTCTCGTTTCGGACTAGCCTTTAGATTCTCCTAACGACACCTCTCTAACACCCCCCCCCCGGGACAGGGCGTGGACCCTCCTACGCGACATAAATAATCAATACCAGCCTTCTCCGAAGATGACGTCTTGCTTCGTAAGTGGCAAGGCCGTCTCGTGTAGATCGGCACCTGCCATAATCACCAGCTCTCTTGTGCACCTCTACAGTAGCTATCGTCAGCCTCCTCTGTATATGTTGCTACTCGTCTGCAAAAAACGTTCACCCCTGTACAAGACCACGAGGTCTTGTTGAGGAAGTGGCCACACCGTCGAGTGGATCAACGTCTGTACCGTACACTCAGAGCGGAGCAACTCACGGATTCCTTGGTAAACTAACAGCCCAACATTTTTTATTTCACTTGAACCGTGCTTATCGAAAGCTGTATCCTCGTACGCACGTATAGAAGCGCCTCTCTCTCGTACAAAAGGTCAACCACACGTGTTGTATACGGGGATTCACCTTCATTCGGTTGCTCCGTGGCACACCAACGTTCTTACCGCAGGTCGGAACGGCTTGGCACTACAACCGCACGTGCCTTCGGTGAGCTCCTCTCCCCGCCCAAGTCCGATTTCGTTTGTGGGCGGCAGAAGCAAGTGGAACACGCGTCGCGACGAGGTAGGTGTCGTCCCCTGCGCGCACTTCGCCTGACAATCAGCCTCAGATTCACAAGGGTCACCGTGGAGTTTCAGCGTTTTGACCAACCGTGCGGTAACATCATGCCAATCGTTTCCGTCCTAATTACGTGCTATTGAACGAATACAGACCCGCAAAACTAATCGATCCACACACCCGTGTGCCTGTCGACCAACACTCGTGACGCACCACCAGCCCCCCGGGCCAACAAGTCATCCACAACGGTCGGTCGCCACCATCCTCTCGCAGCGGCACCGTCAGCAATTTTCCCCGAAATTATTTGTACTTCTTGAGGCAGTCGGGCCTCGCAACCTGCGTCTTGTTGGTTTTTTCGTTGTACCAGACCTTTCCGTGGGCCTCATCGATCTGCTTCGACCACAGGTCTTGCTCTCTTTTCTCGAACTTTCGCGGCGAGGGTGGCGACGACGTCGATGACGACGGGGACGATGACGGAGGTCCCGGGGGTCCCGACGGAGGCCCGGGGGGTCCCGGGGGTCCGGGAGGCCCAGATGACGCACTATCCTTGTCTTTCTTCTTCTTCTTCTTCTTGCCGTTATTTTCCTTCTTCTTTGGGGATGACGGAGGTTTTGGGCCTTTCTCTGCCTTGGGAGAAGACGTCGGACCAGGTGGGCCAGGTTGACCGCTCGTCGTCGCCGAGGGTGAAGTCGACCGCGGGGGGGGGGGCGGCGGTTTCGCAGCCGTCTCCTCGGGATCGTCCCACGTTGACTGGGTAGTTCACGTTGAGCATGTGAAGGCGGTGGGGGTGGGGGTGGGGGGGTGGGGGGGGGGGGGGGGGGGTGGGGGGGGGGGGGGGGGGTGGGGGGGGGGGGGGGGAGAGCAAGATCGGTTGAATAACACACGTTGGCGTTCGTGCAATTTATTACGGTTCGGCGAGAACGAGAACTGGGGGAGGGGGGCGGACGAATTGGGGGGGGGTTAGCCTTGTCTGGTGTACTGCTTACCAGGATTCAAGTTGTCCTCAACAATTTGTTGGCGGTAATTGGATGCAATAAATATCTGCGTCGAGCTGCGGTCATAGAATCAGGTGTAGTCGAGTCGGCATTTCCCCTTCTGGTCCTGCATGACGGCGTCCCGTCAAGTGGGCAGTAAAGTACTATTGTATGAGATAAATCAAGCGGTTCAGCGGCCACCTCGGGAGAACCATCGACAGGATCGCCAGTCGTCCACGTCATGGACGAACACGCTCTACTGCCCCCCCGCCCTTCCTGAACGGTGAGCCCATGTTGGTCGAAAGCATCGGTCCTGGCTTAGATTACCCCCTGTTGGCTCATTAGTGGAGTCGACGGAGGCTTGCCCTCGTCGACAGGAGTAACACGCCTCGGAGTCACCCCACGATGGGGGTTCCACGTTTTGGGCCAAAGATTTCTGACCGTTTCCCGTGTGAGGAACCTGCATTTATAACGAAAATTTCACTCGTGTATTCGGTTTAGGACCGGCGCATTAAAGTGCTGGTCGGGTGGTGCGAAATAAAAACGTCCAATTTTGGTATCGGGTGAGATATTGAGCTCCTAATGTGAGGGGCTGAGGAACTCCTGGTGCACCCCTACCGTGGGATGGCTCCTCGAAAATAGTACAGCGGCCAGACCCATCAATGCGGCTGTCTCCTATATATCTCCCCATGCGTAACATTGCAGGAAATATCCGCTAGGATGGGTATCGCCTGACGTGCAATGAAAACATGGAAATCCCGACTCGCGAAGGTTAGTGCTCGGCCTCCGTTCGGTTTGTTCTGCCTCTACGCCTAGCACTCCGGCTACTCAGGAATGAATGCGTTCGTAGGACTAAACAATTAATCGCTTGTCTCGAAGGTATGGCAGGGTTAGTGGTACCCTACCCCATGCTACGTTAAAGGGGAGGGGCGTTAGGAGCCTCACCTTTGCCATTGAAGGCGCTCGTCATCTGCTACGCACCCCCAAAACACCCTCTGATCAGATCGGAATCGTGTTGAAACCATTCGTGTAAAGACCAGTACGCACATATGTATACAGGACACGCAAGTCCACCAAGAGATTGGCATCGTGTTTTGCGCGTACAATGAGTTCACAAATCGGGCAGTGGTTGAGGTATACGGAGCTCTGAACGCGACTAACCTGGAACACCCACTGTATGTGACTCTTCGTGTCTTGTCGTGAAGGTATGCCAAGTGTCCTACACAGCCCAACCGAACGGGACCGGCGGGGCTCCAAACTCGCCCGAGTTTCTTCAGAACTTTGGAATCGCTTTTGAGGTTCACAATTAATTTTGTTTTTTGTCACGTACCAACCCAGACCACAGTAAATTGACCTTCGTGTTCGAGAAACAAAAAGTATGCCTACTTCAGCGTTTGCGTGAGGTGTAGAGGTTCCTGAAAGTGGGCATATAAGGAATCGTCGGGGCGCCCTCAAAGCACCTCTTGAAGCCCCTTGAACAATCAGCTTTATACCGTTGTATTTCGGGCCAACTAAATTATTCCTGGAGTGTTCTCACACCGAATTCTGCGTGACGTGAGGCATTTCTCGAATGAGCAATTAAAGATAACTAACTGCAATACCCCCCCCCCCCCCCCCTCTCTTCCCCCTCCTACCCCAGCCTCCATCCACACGGCTCACCTCCTGCGTAACGGTGTTGTACCAGTAGTCGTCCTTACTTTTGTCGTCCTTGTGCTTCGTCCAAATTTCTTGTGTAGCGGAGCAGCCTGGCGTCGGGTAAAACTCTACCAAGGGTGTGTTTGGATGGGTGCCGGATGCCAGGCCTTTGTGCGACGAGTCGGTGTACCGGATGACGCGCGTCTTCATGTTACGCCTGGGCGCAGTGGCCGAACACACGCGGAGGGGGGCGTCAGGGGCGCGCCGGTCGGTGGCGACATGTGCTAGGGGAAGACCGCTATACAGGCAAGCATTTTAACGAAAGCGGGAATCAGTAAAGAGCAAGGTGGCACTGTCAGCTACAGTGGACGACTTGGGGTAATTTTGACGATAGTAAGGTGTTTGCAAATAAATGGCGATTAACACGTCGACCACATAATTTAACGTAGATCCGCGAATATTTGTGTGGAGGGTGGTTCACTGGTTCCATCCAGTCTAATGTTTAATACGCGCAGAGCAATGTAACCAATGCCCCTCTTCACGCTATCCCGATGGATAAGATAAATTTTTGTTACACACTTCCCGCTTTCTTATTGCGACACCTGGTTCGCCACTATTACGGGGGGCTATATTTAACAGGACCAAATATTGTTATTGAAAATAATGAAATATATTGGTTTTTATATATACCGTAGGTTCTATTAACTATGGTCCCCTGTAATAGTGAAACTAGGAGGACGCAGCGGGGATACGCAGTGACACCTGATTAGGCATATATATATATATATATATATATATATATATATATAATGCAAAGAAACCCGAGACACGCGACGAGAACAGAACCACTGCCGCATAAAATTTGGCGAGAACGATGCGGGGTTTCTTACCACGCGGTACGGCTATCGACTCGTACCGCACCCGCACCGTGTGATTGTACGTTTCACAAAACACACCGCGCCGTGCCGTGTGGTGATTATTATCAAAACGTAGTTCGCAATGCAACTCGCCGTACGATTTTAAGAATTAATTACGCTCCGAACTGCACCGTTCTTATCGCACACAATACTAACATAACGTGAGAAGGATATAGGTTGCTTCATATCCACCAGAAAATAACGCGCGTTTTCCGTGCGGTTAGGATATAACTGGTATTTATTTACCAACTGGCACCGCTCCGCACGATTTTAAATCGCCTCCCAAGGTGGGGATTCTGCGGTATTTTACGTTAGAAAGCGCGCCTCACAGTGAAAACCATCGACATTTATTTGGCCCCGTACGGCACACGAAACCAAGGCACACGAAGTGAATGAAAACAGCCGCATACGATCGACGTCGATGATCGGGGCTGAAACTATATTGCACGAAGAAGGCAATGCCTCACCAGCAGAGGCTGCCGAACTGATCTTGACCTTTAATCCACATCGTCTCGGGGTCCGAGGTCGCCATCGTTAATCCGCGTCGAAGTCTGGTATGTCCCGCCCCAGTCCTGGTTATACCCCTTCTACAACGTGACGAAGGCAAGATATGATGAACGCATTGTCAGAACATTTCGCAGACACAGAGTGCAGCCCGGCAAATAGGAGGGGGCACGCCACACCTACACGTTGACGTTTCTTGGTCGGCGTCTGCGCTTTGCGTTTCTCGGGAAAGTTCAGATATCCCGATTATCTCGGAGAAAAAGTGTGCTCGGCGTGACCTGCAACGAGGCGTCTGTCTATGTTTTTTTGCAGGGATATATCAACCCTTTTACGTTGTGACTGCGGGCCCGGTCTGGGGGTAAACTACTTTGGATTTGAGTGGTTTGCCCCCAAAGACGCGACTGCAGATTGCCCTGAAATGGCCAAAACATGCTGAGACAAGGGTCCAACAGTTTTCGGTGATCCTCACCTTGATAGATCCGTGCCGAAGGACGTCACCAAACCAGTACCGGGCGGGCTGTATGGTAATGGTGTTCGTCCCAACCGATTGCGCACCCTCGCGTTCGCGAGCTAGTAATTTTATTACCTTTCTCGCTCTCCGCACTCTGTGCCGTGAGGGACGGATAGTTCCGAAATGTCAACCATCGAAGACCTCTTTCCGTTTGTTCCGGGCTATTTCTTCTGGAATCGCTGTACGTTGGGTAGTCGATCTGGATGAACTTCTTGGAGAATCAGCGGGGATGGTGAACAAGTTTCCTGATGAAATCTAAGTCATGTGTAGGGGGGAGGGGGGGGGGGGACGACAGTCCCTACAGACAGGCACCGGCCATGAAACAATAGCCGAGATTCGAAATCCCCGCGCGTTGAGTTATGGGAGTACGTATACAATATAACGTGCAAGGCATGCGGAACAAAAACACACCTGAAAAGTCCACCAGGTATATACAAGGTATCGGTTACGGGTGAGGCACATAGACACACGAAAATTATACCCTGGTATACTGTAGTCCATCCGGTTAAATTTTGTCATCATTTGGCCATACAATAAAAAACATATTGTGGACGACAGAATTACCCCTTGGTGCCGTGGAGTATACCATTAAAATGCTCTGTTTCAGGCGGGTCGTTTGTTAGGATAGATTTTTACTTTATTTTGTTGGCGAGATATTCGCAAATTCGTGTTTGTTTTTCAGTGATTGTATTTGATTTTATATAAACGAACGTGTGGTGCCTTTTTTTCGTTTGACGCCGGTTTTGAACAGATCTCGTCGACCAGCTTCATGTTAAGTCAACTTTGTTATTTTTACGAGGTCTGGGGGAGATAAAGACAGCAAACCTCATATATATAGAGGACGAAATTGGTTTCATTTTGTGTGGAATAACCGATCATACGATCCCGAATAACTCAACGGATTCGGACGAATTGGACCTGCACCCAGGGGAAAGTTTTATTTTGTGCGAGTTGTTTTTGTTTTGAGCGAGATATGGCCGTTCAAAGTTTCAGAGTGACACACACCCACATACATTGAGCCACAGAGGCGTTCTACGATGGAGGTTCACCCTCAATTTTCTGAGGCTCTTCACTTGACCTTAAGGAGCTCCATACCTCACCCGAAAACAGACTTCAGCAAAAATCAGGTTGCATCTCGATGAATAGTCCCATGACCCAAGCAAAAAAAAATGTCGTTTTTTCGAAACAAGATTGGCAGTCCGACGATTCTGGGTTAAGGAACCCCGTCATCCAGAAACCATTTTAGCGGAAATGTGCTACCTCTATCGTAGATATGGCCGTTCAAAGTTTCAGAGCGACACACACCCACATACATTGAGCCACACTACTTACTGCTGTACACACATGAACTCAGATAAACACTACCAGGTACTAGCCAATGAAGAGGGCTGGGCGTCCTCGGGTCGCCAACTCTAAGCGCGGCAGAGCAGCTGGGTGGTTCACGAAACGTGCACCACCTACCTGCGGAGGCATAAATAAAGCGATTCGGAGCCGACGAAACCACGGTCTCCGTCTGGAGGGGGGCAGCAACCTGATCGTGCTTGAGCGGACGACACCAATTATGAAGGAGATCAAAAGAGCAACAGCAGCGATGGTAACATATACGGTGGAGACTGCAAAAGATCTGGCAGGCGCCGCAGAAAGGATCGTAAGGACGCAGTGTGCCGAGGGGGGGTTTAAACGCTGTTCGCTTGCTGGAACCTCCCCGCAGCAGCACTCCAGCAGCAGCAGCAGCAGCAGCAGGAGCAGCAGCAGCAGCAAATAAATGAAATCGACCAGCAGCCGCCCGAGGAAGTAAGAGGAGAAGACTATGAGAAAGTGTCAGAATTCGATCGTGACAACATCACCTTCGAGATCTCGGGGGGGGTATGGAAGAGGGCGCCCTCGGCGAGTCAGATAAGATGGTCTCGCTAATTGGCTGGGCCAGAACGAGATGCCCTCGGAGCTGAGGTCCGTTGAAGTCAATAGCAGTTCAGAATCGGAGGGCATAGTCTTAGCGGGGTACGCTGGCGACTCGGGAAACTGCGCGTCTTCCGAGGGCCCGCAGATCCACTGGAGCGACGAAGATGAAGAATCGGTGCCGCTTGGTGTGGTGGTGGTGGTGGTGGTATAATATTCCATTATACTCTACGTGTTGTAGTATTCTATGTTATACGACATGATATTATATCATACTATAAACAGAAGATGTTCTAGAATACAGGCACTACACAACAGAGTACAGTAGTACGGATTTATGAGGAAGTGGGAAAGAAGGCATCGTCGATTTTGGCGTATGCGCGTGCTGATCCGAAAGTACAGCAGTATAGAATATATATATGTATATATACACGAGCAAAAAGTACGCCTTTTTCTTTTCTTTTCTTTTCCATTTTCAAATTTGGGACATATTTTCTCAAAAAAAGCGGCCAAAAATTTCACAACAAAAATTGACACCAGATTGGAGTTCCTCTCGACCTCGCGGTCCTTGCCTACTTTGTTTTGTTACAATTCTCAAAATTGAGCGAGAAACAGTGGAGGTCATAAGATGGCAAAATTTAACCGGATGGACCGTACGCAATGCATGTAAAGCTCACGCAGTAATAATAGGAAACAGTATTTATTTCCTTGATCGGCTTTCGTCCGGGCTTTCTTTCACCTACTACGTGTACGGGGTATGCATAACGAGACATTGACAGCAGCAGTCTGAGGGCAAATATATTATATATTGAAAGGGCCGAAATCAAGGTGTAAATATTCGCACTCCGGTACGAAGTCAATATCACAAGCAAACACCCGTAATTAGCACGTCTGTATAATATATATGACGCTACAACTAGCATGATGTATGCCTGTCTGCAGTACCGTAGTAGTAGTGTGTCTGTCACATCCCCTGCGGGGAAGCACGACAGCTTCTTTCATTTTTCCCTCTTCGTTTGTTTCTCTTCGGATTTGCTTTCTCTGTTTTCTGTATTTTGTTTGGTTACTTTGTTTTCTCTCTTTCATATTTGATTCTCGTGCTTTCTCTCTTTCATATAATGTGTACGTCGTGTCTATCGTACCCAGTATAATGACGTGACATGGCATAGTCGATTCTGCTTAGGGACGCGAGTAGCGAGTTTGCTGTAGTTCCCGCCAAGTTATTATCCGGCTGGCGAAGCCAGCCACATAAGTGACTTTAGTCTACTTGTTGGCTGGCGAAGCCGCCGGAGGCATTTTTTATTACGTCCTCAGCTTCGTTTTTCACTCAAAAAGGTGAGATAAATGGGACAGGTTGATATTGGGTTCAGATCACGAAAGGTAACGTTTTAAGACCGTCTCAGTTTATCAGACGTTTTAGGAATGCACCAGAAAATATAAACATGCCCTTCCCGTTTGGAGATCTCTCACGGATAGATCACCAGTAAATCACACAGACAACGAACATAGAAAACGGACAGGGACCTCTTCTACGACAGGAGCAAAAGGAAAAATTAGTTCGTCGCCGGCGATTCAGCGATTCAAGGACGGTCTATAGTTGAGCTAGCGAATACCACGTTATACCCTCCGTGGTATTGGATGAGGTGCAAACTATTACTAGCGACGTATAGTGGTATGTATATTAACAGTACTTCTTGGAGATGATGCCGGGAACTACGTGCCCCGTAACAACGAGCCTTCCTACAAACAAGAAACCTCAAAAGTTAAACTAGACTGCCTAGCCAACTAACTATTAATTAGCTGGCGACTATTGATCATCCAACTCACAGCTCTACTGCTTGTTGCATAACAATGTAGTGTCTCTGTGGTGTAGTTTAGTGACCACAGAGCTACTATCTCTCTACTCTAGGATTGGAGAATCGGACTGGATGTCGACTGGTAGAAAGGACGGCGTAATGTGAAGAACACACACATACGAGGTATGTATGCCCCGTTTACCATCAATCACAGCTTGTTGTTGCTGTATCGTATCCAAAACGTGAGCGGACTTAAGAGTCTAGCTAACAACACGGGGCAACCACGGTATCTCGTACAAAATGTTTCCTATTTATTTCGCTGATGTCCGGGTACGGTTGGTATTATGTACACTCCAAGAATCAAACACCCCCTGGTAGCCACAACACAAGTACAGTTGCATCACAATTAGTTCGAATCTTCAACAATCTTAGGTATGGGCCGCAAAACGGCTCACAACGCTGATGGTGTGGGTAACATTCATACACGTACATATTATACATATATATATATATACCAGGTATATATATATGTATATATATATATATATATATATATATATACATGTAGAAGCCCCAAAATACATGAGTTTTCAAGGGGGGCCCTGTGGAAAGCAGTCGCCTCAAAATGCATCGAACAGTTTTTATATACACGTGTGGACGTATAACAACAGGCTTGGCGAGCTGTCTGGTTTCCTATCGCCTGGGTGGAGTACAGCATAATAATCACATAGTAGTGCATTGTGTCGCAGAGGAAAAATGCCCACTTGTAACGGATTTTTATAGGAGGATGTTGTGTAATATTATATATACCGTAGACTGCTCAGTTGTGAGATTGATTGGGGATTTCGTGTGACGTTCCTACCGAGGTACGTACACAGCAGCATTGCACCATATATATACATATATATATATGTTCGTAAGCTGCGTTTGGTGCAACAGTAATACTGTTATCGCGCATGCTGCAGGGTATGTTTACCCTCATCCACGATATAGTCCGATGGCTGCCCTTGGGCCGTGGCACCAAGACAGAGAGGATGAGCAGAAACGCAAAAGACTGCCGGCCTACAATCATCGCAATTTTTGTCGTGCGGTATGTTTGGCCTCTGAACACTTACTCTTGGTGTCACTCGAAAACAAAAATACGTATCGGATATTATACGACACACATGAGGAGATGGTGAGTTATTTCATGTTTTGGAAATAAATGGTCAAGAGAATATCCTCCGACCGTTAACTCGATGTTCAAAGTGTGCATATATACCGACATCCCGTCTAGGTTGATACGCGCCCTCTCCCGTTTTCTGAAGGCTCTATATGAATTAGCTGCGGCAGACAAGGTCTCTTTTCGTGATGCTTCTCATGCTTCTCACCCCCACGGGAAAGGGGATGGGTGTGGGCGGACGGCAACTAACTGGTCATGAGCGCTTCACGCAAACAATCCTCAACCAACCGACAAAGAAACAGCGTGCAATATCCAAAGACCAGCAGAGTGCGATACTACAACTCTACCGTAAACGCTGAAAAACGAAACATCAGATGCAAGTATTACGGGGGGCTATCTTAAACAGGACCTTCGGTACATACAAAAGCCTACCAGGTATATTGCTTGGCTGTTTTTACTATCATTATTGGTATTTCCCTTGCCATCCGACCACGTGAGGCATGATCTTCAACATTGATCACTCATCAACAATATTTGGTCCTGTTTACTGTGGCCCCCCGTAATAGTATGAGTGTGAGGGAGGCACGCGAAGGCTTGCGACTCACGGGTATCTAGCCTAGTTGTGCGAAGGCTGAGTGAAGCCGTGAATTCAGAGGTAGCTGCAATCAACGGAACACAATTTCGACTCAAGACGTTGTTCGAAGGCATCACCTCTAACCTGTACCTGTGTGTATTTCCAGTAACTTCTCCGACCGCACCTTACCGTGCATCCCAAGGGACTTCAAATTGGAAATTGCTACTCACTCGACCGGGAAATACTGCATGGATTTTGCTTCTTCCTCACCTGGCACTGTAGATGGAACAAAGTGGTATGTTTGCCTTCCTCTGTCGCCCTCGAAGAAAAAAAACAGGGTACCAGGCCCTTCGCGTGCTCTCCGTCGTACTGCCTTGTCTCGACGCTCTATCTCAGGGTCGTCGAGCTCAGAGGGTTCTTGTTTTCTCCTTTGGAAACCTCATGCCTGGGAACGGATTTTTTTGAGGGCGAGATGGAATTCTCCGGGAGCGAAAGAAGAATATAAAGGCATCAAAACGACCTTTCGTTAAGGTAGGCGAACTGTTTGTTCCACTACAGGTCAGCTTCGGAATATCTCCGTTCGCAAACAAACACGATCCTTGGAACAGACCACAGGGTCCTCGAAATTTTGTGTGTCCGCTTTATCTGCGGAATTATTCTCGTTGAACATACTGCGCTGAAGAGCAATATCAATAATAATTACAAATAGCTGAGTATCAACTATTTAATCAGTCGAACTCACTGCTGACGTATTTCATAATTTTAGATAATAGATTCGTACCTAATATAGTATTCTCCCGCGCAGTCTAGCCTCCACAAATGGACGGTATAAATATACCGCACAGCATTCACTGCATAGATAGGTACTTAGGTCGTAGAGTATCCATAAAAAAGCGAACGGCGGTGTGGTTTGTTCACCATGTATGTTCGAATTTCAGACGACTTGATTGACGTCTACGTGTAGCCTGCTCTTTTTTCAGACGTGTTCTGTTTGAGAAATCTTGAAGCCAAGTTGATACGCAGAGATCACGCCGCACTTAGTTCGAGTGTTTCATTCGCCAGATCATGGGCACACGTAACCACAGGTATTATTACTGCTGCTGCTCATGATTCCGTTGGTGTCTATGGCTTCAGAGGTGTTTTTGTGTGCTGTACACACCCGCCGAACAAGTCCGAGAACGAGGCGCGTCGGGAGTAGTCCCACGATGGTAGGGTTACCCATTTTGGCTAAATAAAATCCGACACAGGTTGAACCCCTCAAGGTAAAAACTACCACTCAGTTAGTAGTACGGACGGGCATGAATGAGGTGATCGTCGTAAGCATGCGGCCTGAAAACAAATATTCGAGGTACCCGTAGAGCACAACAGTGTGTGTCTACACACGACCTGAAGACCCTCGACTTTTGTCAAGGAAGGGTGTGACAGGATCGTCATCCTGGGGTTATTTTGCGGACTTTTTTGTGGTTGTGCTCATTCATGTCAAAAGCCGGCAAGCCCAGTGCACGATAGGTCAGCCGTTCACGCAGTACTACCGTGTTGTTACAGTAAACAGGTAGTACTATACGTAGGTCTTTGTACTTTTCGTGCGCACACTCTGTCAATCCGGCAAACCCGTTGGACGATAGGTACGACAAGTACGTTAAAAAAAAACAATATTGCTATGTGCACAGCTTGCAGCTGAATTTTCAGGCGATCAATAAATGAAAGTATGTACATACTAGTACCGGGGGCCATAGTTAAAAGGACCAAATATTGTTAGTAAAAATCCCTAAATGTATACCAGGTAAGTTTTTATGTATACCGTAGGTCCGATTAACTATGGTCCCCCGTTATAGGTACAGCGAACTACAGCAGTATACTGTAGTAGTACAAGGCACGCATACGATACATCCACCACGAAAAAAACGAATACCGCTGTGTCGAAAAATATTGTACTCTTTGGTATAAGTTCGATCCCAATTTTTATTATATTCAAGGACATGTTGCTTCTGCTCTGTTCCGCACTATTGTCCACTGGGGAATATACGTTTCCATCGAGAAGTAAGTGTGAACCTGTTGCTGTAGGTACTGGTATACACTGTGTTGGTCCCTCTATAGTGCCGGTATGGTCCCTCTATAGTGTCGGTATGCGCCAGTCAACAATACCGGCACTAAAGCGGCAACCAGCACTGCTCCGCTCGCCGGCAGACTGGTTAACGTCTGGTGTTAAATGTGCCAAGCGATATCACAGGCGATATAGCGGCGTCGGCACTGCGGAACCGGCACTATACATATAGCAACGCATATATACCGTATACAGAAGTTAGTCCTTGCTCGCACCACTTTAATTTCTCTCGAAAATATATATTCCTTTTGTTTCCGAGGTTTTCTTCTTTCGGGAAAGTTATGAGTGATCCATGTTGAAGATCATGCTGCATATTGTCGGATGGCAAGAGAAATAATAATATGTACTCGTAGATACAACCCAGGTACCCTCCTCCTTATTGTTTCATTCCTGCTCTACAATACAGTAGTAGTTATGATAATGGCGTCCAAAATGTATTTTGAATGAAACTGTAATGAATGCCAGACACTATTTACAGGCCGGGAAAAATCACCGCTGCGTGCTGTTAACAGTAACTTAGTTGTTGTTCAGCATAGAAGTATAATAATAGTGGCAAGCTACAGCAGTAGTACGTGCAAAAACTTGGGAATTATACTATTAATATCAAATACCAGTATAGATTAAATGAACGTACTCACTCCCGGAATTTAGCAGCTTCATATTATTTGTCCTCCTCATCATGTACAGTATACTGTAAAATATTCTGCCAGAGGCTATATATAAACCCCCCGCTCGCCCTCGTTAGTAGTAGATAGTGGTAATAATGGTGACGTTCAAATATTGTTCAAGAAAACAGCAGTACCACGGGTATGAAATACACACCAGAAAAAAAAAACATTCACTCGTACTACGTGCAACCTCGAAAACATTTGTTCGTATGTATATGTTTATATATTTCTCAGGTCCTAAGGAGGTATAGACACACCCACTTCCTCCCTGAATTCTGCAGCTTCAGAATTTGTCTTCCTCATATATATATACGCACTGCACTTTCTGCGTGACTAGGCATTACATATAACCCGTAGTACGCGTAATCGAAGCATCACGAACAGAACAGCTTGCAAATATATATGAGGTTCGACAAATCCTCGATCACACAGCTAGATGATGATGTTTTTTCTTTTTATAAATTATAGGATGGTATATCTATATCGATATGTACATATATTATATGTACGATTCTATCTATATCCCGCTACCTGGTACCAGGTACCAGGATATGAGTTTGATTCAAATTCCTCATCACTGCTGCGAAACGAAACACCGCCTCTGGTAGTCCGTGCAATCGGAAGATCACACACGCAAAAAAAGGCGCCAAGAAGACGAGATTTGGACGAAAACCTCGATCTTGCAGCTGAGCTGATTTTTCGTATTTCAATAAAAACCCCGGCGTACTGGTGAAAGTTAAATCTTGAGTAGCACACACACGCGTAAGTGCGCAGTTTTTTTTGTTCGTTTCCTTCGTCTTAGTCTTCAGGATTGATCGAGCCTGCAACTTGAAGTGTCTGGCGGCAGCGGCGGCGATACGATTATCCGATACTACTGCTGCTCGAATCAAGCATAGAGGGGAACGGGGGGTCACAGCTCGCCTGTGGGCATTGTGACGGCCTTGAGCAATGTAGCGCACCGTTGGGTGTACCGAATTCAGAGGTCGTCGGCACCTTGTGGTGTTGTTGCTACCCTGATTGGTCACTGTGGCCACATAGATTTATCTACGCCTACAGAGTGCAGAGAGAGGGTGCCGACGACCTGCGATCCACGTTGGCAAATCGCTGTTATGATACTGCCTTGACCCCCCCGGCTGGAGTTTTAGCTGGGGGCCTACCCCTTGTTCCGGCTGCGACCAGCTCCCGGACGCGGGAAAGGGCTCTGGGCTGGCCCACGACACATTTGACCGCCCTTCTTCGAACGACGGGTGCTTTAACTGGGGGATTTTCTTGCTGAAAATAGACCAGGGTAGGTTTTCGATGTGCGGTACGGACGCATGTTCAAACGCTCCTACTACTACTTACTTGTATTGATGGCACTGCTTGCCTCCGCGAATACGGTTCGCGACATACATCTCGTTGATTTCATAAAGAGCAACCCGTTGCTAAATTAGATGCAATTCGATGCTGGTCGACGAGGAGGGAAGAAAAAGCTGAAATCTTCTCGAGATAAAAATGAAGGCACGTACCGTAGCGGGAAGGGGGGAGAAGAGCCTGCTATGTGACACCGAATCTGAGTTACGAGTGGGAAGGAGAGAGAGAAGAAGATGTGCTAAGATAATGAATGGGATGAGGAAAAAAAAAAAAAAGAATACGCAACAACATCAGAAAAATGAGAGGGGTTGAGAGGGGCGGAAAAAAAAACGCTTCAACGCAGCGAAAACCCCAATGAGCCGGTTCCTTTTGGGCCAGACTTCAAGATCCAAGGAAAGATGCGGTGGGTGGATTGTTTGGATCATGCTCCTGATTTGGCTTCCGACGACGAGTACAACAGTACAACAGTCAGTGTGTACAGCATAGTAAGCTTCAGATTTGTTCTCCCTCATATATATGCGGGCTGTATTTACCTCACGAGGCCATACACAACCCGTAGTACGCGCGATCAAAGTGTGACACACCGCTTGCAAAGATGAGCTTCTACGAAATTCTCGATCTCACATAATATAGTATGTTGTTGTGCTATAATTTTAACAATAATAAGCTTTGACGCCTACCATTTACAAACGGCGAAACAAAATAGAAATAGGAAGAGACTCCAGGAAACTAAAATTATAGGAACCCCTTTGAACAAGTATAGCGCACACTATGCTCAAGAAACTGGTGACATACAAGGCGGGCTCAATTCTGAGGGGGACATCGCCAACAATCAGTTTCGAATATAGCACACCTCCGACGGACCATGATCCAGATAGATCATAGAATTCCTAGCCCGCCGTTCTGAGAGAGGTTGTGCAGGGTCTCAATATCGATAGCACAGATCAATCCCAGGAGACATGTATGTGCTACTTAGTTGATCGCGCAGATTATTCGGGTTCCACCCGGCAAAACGAGCAAGATCACACGGGGTTACCCGTAGATCTGCCTTCAAATATCTACAGCAGTAGATCACCCAGTAGAAATCGATGACCTGTTAGAGGTGTGGGGTATTGTTCACCTTGGGGGGCAAACTTAGATCTAATATGCGTGTCAAGTGCGAGGGACTACAGGAGGAGGAGTAGTGTTTCACGTTTTTTGTTTGGAAGTAAGTGTGGAACGGGTTTGGTTTCATATTCCGTATCGTTGTGTGCAACCGACGTGTGGCATAGATAGCTCGTTTTGAGTCACCGCAGGTGCGTCTGTCTTTATTCAGGAAACTAGGGTCATATTCGGGGGCAGGGTAAACTGCAACAACAGTAAGTAGTAGTGCACTGCCAGAAAAACACTCCATACATACTGTAGGCATTGACGACTCGTACACTAAGGTACACCGCACTATACACTACAACGGCACACCACACAAGTCCAGCAGTAGTACACTCAACACTGAAACACAGTACACACTACAGTGATCTTACGATGTATGCAAAATAACGTCTACGTTGAGTCTAGAGTCGCAGGCGGCCGACTGTGATGCAACGTCGGCAGGAATCGTCTCCAAGACACACAGACAGCTCTTATCTCATACACGTCAACACGCTACAATCTGCCGTTATATTATACCAGGTTTATTATTCATGTTTCTGTTCGAAGATGGATGATCTCTACCGCCGTAGATCACTACCTGGTACCAAACAACTACCGGCGAGCGAATTCACCCGTACCAGGTGAAACATGTTGTCAAACGTTCAGTGCAACACCGACAACGCATCGAATAATTGTGAGCTCAACGTATAGCACACTACTACTGGAAATATTCAGTTTTTAATAGGGACCAGAGTAATCACCACCCCAGAAACCTTTGTGCGATATACAGCCGAAGCATTTGGTCTCGATTGCTACGTTCCACCGTCATAACTAAAAAAGGGAATTTCTTTTCTTGGAAAGCCATTCTCGACCGACCGTACAATGTGCGGTGTTGTACAGGCTGTTTCGAGCACAACGCCCCTATTTGGGTCTGCCGCGAATGCCACATGTAATGGGTACTCGAATGTCTCATGTTTGGTATAATGCCGACAACAAACAGTGATGTGAAGAGTAGACGAGGGTGGCGCCAATATGAATATATACCGTATGTATCTGAAGCGCTCAGGGCGTGTGCTCGCGGCAAACCCTTGTCAGGATCAGGGTAATAAACGATGGTGAAGTGTTGCGCGGTTGCACCGTGGGAAACCCGCGCCGCCCACCACAAACGAAAGTAGATGTGCAGCCTGCCTCTTGTCGTTTGTTTTCCCCCCCGCCATCTGTTTTGGCCGTAGGCCCCAAGCAATTTGCGCGGTTTAACGAAGGTTAAAAACAAAATTGGTATTGTTCTCGTTGCAGGCAAATATATTTTTGGTGCCTTTTTTGTGGTATTTTCCACATTTCCATGCTGAATTTCTCTGAGGCCTTTGGTTTTCAGTACACTGAGTTCCAACCTACGACGTCTTATGGTATGGCCAAGGGTGAAACAAGCCTTCAAATTTTCCCAAATATAGAGGAAGAGGCGGGTTCAAATATTCAAAGGAAAACCTTATAAGAAAAAAGATTTGAACGAGTAAACAAGTTATGTTACTTGCTCGTAAACTCACGGATCAGGGACACCTGCACTGCAGCACGTCGAAATCCTATCGTTAAAAAGCAAACGGTGTACTGATACAGCAGGGTACAGCTCTCAGACCCTACAAAGGACCCGCGTCCGTTAGGTCTCTCAGGCCGGCTTACCTGTTGTTTGAGAGTTCGAGAAGTGCTCTTGTGCAAGGGGGGGGCGGGTCAAGCAGAACCATAATACATGCAAGGCGGTAGTTGCGAGCAGCCAAAGTAAACAATCGACGAAGTACCTGACGCAATAAGGGGCACGAAGGGCAAGGCAAGATCCAAGGGGCTGCGGAGTGACGGGACGGGTATCGCAGATCACTTGGCTTTGACTTTATTTGGGTAACTTGGGGCCGTTGACGTGGGGTGTTCATATAACCTCGTTAGTGGCACTTTACCCGACACGAAAGGCGTTCCAACAACGGAGGTCCTCCCTATCCCTAAACGATGCGACCGAAGGAGGTAATCAAAGCTCACCATCTGTCCTTGCACATAGACCAGACGCGTGACACTGATCAGAATAGTTGTCTCGCGCCGTTTTACCCTCTTTGTAGCGCTGGTCACGACAATTACGACGATTTCAGTCATTCACCTGTGAGCCCCTCGTTCCAGCACCCCTTCTGCCCGACGCATAACCATCGTCGGCACAGAGCGGACACCTCGGTACAGTCCTAGCGACAGCGTGTACACCTTCCTCCTCGGTTCCCCATTTTCGACCAGGCGTTTGTATCACCGCCTCGACGCGTATTGCTCTGCTGAGGGCGATATTTCCTGCCGTCAGGTGAGTTGTTTGTCCTCAGCACCCCCGTCACTGCAACAATCCCCAGCCCGGCGCATGCGAGTGTTCGTTTTAAGCGGGGATTACGGTAAAGTCCCGTTCTTCCTCGGTTCCCCGCCGCTGTATCTCCCCCACATCCCAGCGCATGTCAGCGTCGGCCCCTAGTGGGTATTTCAGGATCCACCGCTCCTCCGTTCCTCCTCACCTCCTCGCCGCTGAAACACCCCCCCAGCCCGACGCATGTGAGCGTGAATGCCTAGCGGGCATCACGATCGTAGACCGCAGCGGCGAGTGCGACTTTCTCCTCCGCCCCTCGTTGTCGGCAGGATGTTGCAGCGCCCCCCCTTTCCACGGTGTTGACCTTGGACGGTGTCAAGAAGAGCGGCATCCCTCGCACTCGTACTTTTTATCCAATATTTCTCAGTGTATCGCCGTCGGCCCGATGATGAAGCGTCCCTCGTCTTTGGAGTCCTCCCCTCGGGCGGTCGTCAAACGAGTGGTGGTCCAGACCCTCGTCCGGGCGTTCTTCGGCCTTCCTCGTCCACCGATCGCCGTCGGCCCGATGTTGCAGTGCTCCTTCTTCCCGCCGTGCTGACTTTGGACTGAGGTGAGAAGAGTGGCGGTCCTGATCATCGTGCACTCTCCAAGGCTTGCAACCGCCAGCGCCGCACCTGTATAACACCTTAGACACCTGTACTTCTTCGTGAAATAGCTGTTTTGCTCCCTGCCCCGCCTTCATCGAAAGGACGGAGCCCTTATCGAAGGCCTCCGTGTGCGCATTGACGAAACCCTACCTGGCACACTTCCACCGTTAGCTACCATTTTTCTACCACACAACCTCACATTACACTGAGCCTACAGAGGGGTCTGCTATCCGTTCGTCGTATAGCTATACGTGGCCCTACGGCCTACACACAGCCATGCGTGTCCACTACGCCCCTCTCTATGCATCTGAGCACTTAACTGTGTTTAAACTGTTGTGACAGCTCATCGATATCGCAACAAATCACGTAACTCCGACAAACGTTTCAATTTGCGGACTGAACTATATCGATGCTGACACCATTCGCCTACCTGACGTTTCTCACTGCTCCTTCAAGAAATGTTTCTGCGTAAGTAAGTGAACCACTAATCTGCCTCTCTGACGTTTGTCGATAAATATGTATATACACAGCAGTATCTTTGTGCGGATATCATAATATCTATATATTGTATGCATTCCTTCTGGCGATGATCTCAAGCTTCCCTGCTTTGGAAGGCGAATGTGGGGGTGGATTTAACGCGGGCTGTAAGACGTCCATGATGAGTCGCCTTTCTACTTTGGCCTCCTCCTATGGTATATTTTTATATTTCGTATACTTCGCGTGCTTCAACCTACAGCACTACCCAAGGTCATTAACTGATTCCGAGTGAGTAAGTCGTGTGAAGGTACTGACGTTTAGCCCACCCCCACGGCACGAACACCGTCCACTGGTGGTGCGACTCTTTCTTGATAAATCAACTTTGCGTCCTACGGCGTTCATCCGCAACCCGCATCAAACTGGCTTTGGTGGAGGTAGTAGTGGTGGGAAACTGTCCACGAAGACCCCCCCAGCACGGAAACCGTCCACTGATATTCCAAACACGCCTCTAGATTTGTTAGTGCAACCGTCGGCTACTACACATGAAGTGACATATAGCAAGGTGTCCTGTCGGGTTGCATAGATCATGCCCAAAGTCGCCACGTTCCACCTCGATCTCGGGTTTCACAAATGTCTACCTGTACATCTTGTAGCTACTTGCACATGCACTCGTTCCTTCCTACATCTGGGTATTCGCACAGTGCATGGTATGTGCTTCTTCGTGTACTTCCTCTGCGCCTGACACTGCATCATAGATCGTCACAAACAAGCACCAGCAAGAGTTTTTTTTGTGTGTTCTTCAGATCAAACCGATCTTGAAACCCTCCCATGTCCGGCAACCGTACATTGTTTTTCGTAGGCGTGTCCTGATTGTTTATCTCACTGGATCTTGCATTCTACTCTCTTGTAGTTATGCTGTGTTTTACGATACAGAAGTTTGGTTGGTTCCATCCCGTTTGATTTGTTCGTCCTTCTTGCTCTTCCCTTCTACGTGTACACAACCGCAACTCATACCCGGGGTTACATAGCAGGTTATTTTCTCCCTTCCAGCTATGGCCCGAGTCTTGTGGTTTTATCTCGGCAAGACTTCAGTACTTTCTATTTTAGGTTTGCGTGGAATATCGCCTTTCCTCCTTTATGGGTGTGTGTATATTGATGAATTCACAGTCTCAACCATCGTGCGATTCGATCTCCAGGATCGACGCTATCATCGGTTTTTACAGTAGCAATCGGGGGTAACTATACTCTTGATAGACCACGCTGAGCCATGGATGGAAATTATATGAACCAATGCCAACCATGATCAAAACAAACGAAGCATTCGTGGTCCGACCCAGACCCGGACTAAATACGTCGAAACCCACAAAACTATTATAAGCGAATATTTGCGTGTCTGTCGTCTACACATTATTTGTTGCGAGTACTTTAGAGCATACTTGGAAGTAGAGTCGAATCTCTGACGATAGACTGAGAAGTACAGGAATTTCGTATTTCGGTTAGTAAGTGTCCCATTGCTTATATGTGCAACGTAATGTACAGAAGTACACGGGGTTTGTACACGGGGTATCTGCCAAAAATCAACAGACGCTGTGCGATACAGCTTGCTTGGTGAACTGAACATGCTACAAGTGGAAACTATATGGAGCTAACATAATTTACTGTCGGCATGAATACTGTCATGTTAAGTGATCGTACGTAAAACACTTTTGGTACTACCCTTCCATTGCGAATGTACGGATATCGTTCGTAACTAATCTACAGTAGTATGTGTGTTGTCTTCGCATACCGTGTTTTCTATCCAACTACATCAATCAGTACCACCCCGTGTCCGTCCTGATTGGTTTTGCTCTTCTTGTGTTCTGCTTCCCTACCATGGATCATTTAATGCAAGTATTCGATTGGATCATGCCTCCTCCGCTGGCCTGTGGTCCAGCCCATACTTCGTTGCGCCTCTTTTGGATTGTTGTTGTTGTTGTTGTTCTCACATTAACTCACAATTCAATGCAGTCCGTGGTCGCAGGACAGGCTCCAATAACTCTGGAGTGGAAGAAATACCTCAAGTAAAAACAGAGGCAAAAACAAAAAACAAGCATACGCACTCCACCACCACTGCGGACACCAGGGAAGCAAAATGGAGACTATTAATAGCAGACAAAAACCTAAAAAAGAAGATGAAGCTAAGCAAAAAACAACAAAACAAAACAAAAACAGACGCAGATAGCAAAACGCAAAAAAAGGCAAAACGGACCATACTAACAAAGACACAAAGAGGTACAAACGGAAATGAAAAGAAAAATGGAAAAAAGGGACAAAAAAGCGATAATCACGGGCGGGGGGGAAAGAAAATACGAAAGGCAGGCACTGGAGCATACAGACACGCAAAGTTGCCCAGATGGCACCGTGCTAGTTACTTGGGTCCCAAAGAAGGGAGTGCATCATGACGATGATGGCCATAACCAGGCTTCAGTCTGTTGGGCAGACCGCCTCCCCCCCTCCCCCCCGCCATTCCCCCTCGTCCCCCTTTCGCCCCGCCCCTCTTCCCTGCCATTCTGCGCACTCGCGTTGGCGTCAACGGCTGTGGTCGTTGTTGCAGCTATTCTATGCCGTTCTGCCGATGCCTCCTTCTCATCTGTATGCCATTTCCGCATGAAGGCCTCCGCCCCTTCCTCGACCCGTCGGAACCATCTGCCGGCTTTCTGTGCTGCCTCGCGCCACCCTTCGGGCTTGATGCCGAACTCCTTGAGGTCAGCCTCAAGGTACCTCATCCAGTCCCACTCCTGTCCTCCGGAGTAACCCTTACCCTCAACCATCTCCCCCAAACATCACCCTCTTCGGCAGACGCTCCTCTCCCATGCGTGTCACAAAGCCCGCAAACAAGAGCCTACGTCTGCGTACCGTCGTCTCAACGCTTTCAGATTTTGTCCTGAGAAGCGCGCTAGCATAGGATAGAATGTGGTCTTCGCGCTTTCGTTTTCGCCACCCGATGCATCGGAGGAGCATCTTGTGGTGGGCCTCCCGTAGCCTACCGCAATCAGTCTTGCTTGGGCTCCAAGTAACGCAACCGTAGAGCAACGATTCGATCACCTCGGCTCTCAGCATTCGCACCTTCAGGCGTAGGCGCACACCCGGGCGGTCATAAATTTCCATCTTATACCGTCCGAAGCATGCCCATGCCCTCTGGAGTCGACGCGTTACCTCGACACTTGTGCCGTCCAATCTGCGCTGATAGCCCCGCCCAGATACACAAACTCGGTCGTTTGTTTGTACACTTGGCCGGCGGCGGTGACGGTGAACGGCACGTTCCCCCCATCTTTCGTTTGCAGACACATTATCTCCGTCTTGGCCTCCGAGACCGTCAGGCCGAAAGCGGCACATGCAGACACGATCACCGTCATCATCCTCTCCAGGTCGTTGGGTGATCTCGATACTTTGCCTGCATCGTCAGCATAGAGCACAGCCCACAGTGTCTGGGCCTTTTTATCATTCCCCTGTCCGTCGGCGTGCCCGACCCGTGCCTTCCCCCTCTTCTTTTTCTTCTTCTCCTGCTTTTGTTGGAGTTGCACCAAGCTGTCCGTGATGGCTTTATCAGCAGCGAAACGTTTCTCCGCCACACGTTGTAGTTGACCACTAGTTAGAGTTGTCTCACCCAAACTTCTTTACTATTGACTCAGTCCTTCCCTGCATGCGCCCGCGGTTCGGTCGAGAGACGCCGGCCCGGGGCCGACGCGATAGCGGCAGTCGCGTCCGCTGGAGGGGCTGGTGTCAACAGGATGGTTCACGGCATGCTCTCAAGAAATGTTACGACCAACTCTACTCCCGACGTTTGGGGAGCGAGAAGAAGAACTGACCTCGTTGCGATACAATCTCCGAGACATTTCGATATCATCGATATTTCCATTATTTGTGTCAAACTTTGAGCTCATCGGTTGGATCGCCATTTTTTTACTGGAGGAGAGAAACCAATTATATGGTCACAGACTCAGACAGAGAAAAACCACAGATTATCGCAAATTCATGGGTGGGTATAGGAAGTGAAATGCCAGCGTACCGGGTACGGGAACACCTAAACAGCAGCTATTTTGGTTTTTTTACCTATTTGTTTTACCATCGCTTTTACTTTCCAGCTTAACTCGTCGGAGGTTTTATTTCCCTCAGCGGTTTTATGGGCAAGTCGTGGTCACAGGTGTCGTCCATTTTACCCCTCTGTACATGATTTTCGCTTTCATCGCGCATGGCGTTCGGCGTTCCCGCTACTCGTCGATTTTCTTTGAATGTTGCTAAACACACGCTCTCACGCTTTCTGCTATTACGGGGGACCATAGTTAATAGGACCTATGGTATAGATAAAAAATCTTTATATTTAACCAACTTGACTAACAATATTTGGTCCTATTAACTGTGGTCCCCCGTAATAATCATTCTTGTGTATGCAAGAAAAAGCCCTCACGATTATGCACTCGGTGAGACTCGAAACCACCAGATGTGTTTTAGTAGGCACGCGGACTACCTACTAAACCACCGGAGATGTGTGACACCATACCTGGTACCCTGGTATCGTTTATTGAGGTAGGTACAGTAGTTTTCAGTTTCAACCTGCGTAGCTTCCGCAGGGCGCTTTCACCCAAGTAAATGACTCGCTTGCTGTCCTGCGCAGCTGACCGCTGTCACAGCAGTACTTCCGGCCGGGAAGCAGAGCTGTGATACTCTGCTGTGGGGCTATGTCGTACTGCCGCACTCTGTAGCTGTACTACAGTTATAAGGCACCGGTTTGTACATACCGCTGGTAGAGCACTCGAGGTACAGTAGAACGATCGGATAAAATTGGTCTCATCTGTATAGTATGCATGTATAGAGGCAACGGTGAAAATATCCACTGAGTTACAAGCACGAGAGATGGGCCCGAGGGTTAAGAGACCTTGCCATACGACCCATAGTGTTCGTAGTGCCATACTGCTATGAAGACGGAACAACGTGTTTATTCCTCGTCGTATATATATAGAAACATCGGCGATCGTCAGAGCCCAGCTCACCCACCGTACTCCTAATAATAAATAATCATAATGGCCTTGACCTTGGCGAGTTGTATATACCTGGGGTAAAATATTCGAGGTGTAACGACTCGTTGAAATGGGCCTCTGCTGTACATGAATAGGGACGAAGGTAAAGAGCTCCACTCCCTCGGGAGCAAGAGAGATAGGCCCAAGAGTGCAAAGAGATCTAGCCATGCGACCTACAGTTTCAGTAGAACGATATTATTGCGAAGACGCAATGAGATATTTATTCGTCGCCGTATGTATATAGAATTATCAGCGAGCGTCAGAGCATAGTTTATGCATCGTACTACTCCTACTTTCACTCGTTATGCCCCTGACCCTGGTTCGAAGAGTAACTTTATGCCCGCACCCATAACATGGCGACACTACATGCATGAGTGGTGTATGCCCATGAATGAAGGCGACGCGCAATCAGGTTCATCCCGAGCACAGCCTACCCGTTGTACACGAGTGGATAAATCCATAATTACACCCTCCAGATATATATATATGTGTACTACAAGCACAATGCATATTACCTGCGAGCCACGCCCCTATTTGCTTGTGTAACAAGTGTTGTGGTATACTCCACTCCGTGAAAACCTAACAAACCTGTAAAAGGTAAATAAAATAGTAGTGGCAGGTTTAGTATGCGTGTATGCGCCCCTGGTGAGGTTTTTCGTTACACAACATGCACTATTTACTATTATTAGCAGACCCTGCAGGTCGTCAGGTCCTCTTTTTCAAGAATCACCACGTCAATAATCAAGCAAAAAAGCAAAAATACCTAGGTTAAACGTTATGATACCTGCATCACCGTTATATCCAGCCGGAATTAACTCCCCACGCGTGACCCGTGCCCCACAAGGACTTGCGTAACCGTTCTCTATCTGCTCCGGTTTTACTTCTCCTTTTTTCCTATGTCTGTTTGGTTTTGGGTCCTTCAAGACTTAAGTGTTGCACCTGATACTCATGCACAACGCTCGGTTGATATGCAGCCCAGACAACAGTGCAACCTGAGCCATCCAACAGGATCAAGCGTGCCTCGTATTTTCCATTGGGTGCGCATATGGTCATTCCATCAGTGTCGGTGCCCTGCTACGTACAGATGCACAAAATATTTACGACGGTTGCTGCAGTAATCATCGCAACAAGAATAATACGCGTACGAAACCCAAATGCACATGTTTTTTTTAAATCCATGGTTGCCTACCTTCAATGCCCAATTTTGTCGAGGGCTTCATTGTTCCATAGAGTTATGCACCCCAATACAGCGTAGGTTCAACAACTTTAGTTACCGGTATCACCTAACCGGGCAAACGGTACACGAGAGTATGCGTGTAGTAGTACGTACGGCACCTATGCTCGTAATACGATACCTACCTGTCGTTTCAATTTGGCTTTGGAGGACGTGGTCAATAGCATCCAGTTCTTTGTTGACGAACATGCATCTGTGCGATAAAAACAACGAACAGACACACGAGCACGGGGCTCACGGAGCACAATCATGCCTACCAGGTACATGCATTGACCAGACACTTATCTTCAACACCGTACGAAACAAACATGCAGAACACCATTCAATATTGGCAGCGTGCATACATAACAGCATTGCAAGTATGACCTAAATACCGGGCAGGCAAGAAAAAAAAACATGTGGCTGTACACATACATGTATTTATACGATAAAACATTATGCAACATCGGATGTGAAAATATTTCACATATATATATATTTGACCACACTCTCCTGCAATGTACTTCGATCGGCCTACCATCACTATGATACAGCAGGGTCTACAGCTATCAGACCCTGAAAGGACACGCGCCCGTTAGGTCTCTGAGGTCGGCTCACCTTGTGTTTGAGAGTTCGAGAAGTGCTCTCGCAGAAGCTCGACCGGGTGGGTCATGCAGAAAGTGACGATGCAAGGCTGCAGTTAGTTGCAAGCAGCCAGAGTTAACAATCTACGAAGCATCAGACACGGTCACGGGCACGACGGGCAAGGCAGGGCCCAAGGGGCTACGGGTTGATAGGATGGGTATCGCAGATCACTTGTCCCTGACTTTATTTGGGTCACTTGCTAGCGTTTAGTAAAGCATTGGGTGTTCCCGGAACCTCGTGATCGGGTCCATACCCGACACCGAAAGCGTTTCCACATCAGGGATCCTCCCTGCCCCTATAAGATGTGACCGAAGGAGCTCTTTGAAGCATACCCTCTGCTCATACAATAGACCCGACTCGAGACACTAATCAGAGTACTCGTCTCACGCCGATTTATCCTCCTCATAGCGCTAGTCACGACAACTGCAACGCTTTGAACCATTGACCCTGGCGCCCCTCGCTGGAACAAGTATTTTCTCCGTAGAGGGAGGTTGCGAGCATTCCAACCAGGATACCAAACTTTCTGCAAGTAAGTACCGACGCTGCTGTTCTGCAGCACCTACCTGTCGGTGCTTGTTTATTCGGTATTTGCATGACATTCTTGGACAGTCTGACTCACGCCTGATATGGGGTAACAAGAAGGGAAGGAGACGCGCATCTTGATTAAAATCGCTCATATGCCCAGACATTTCACCTCCGGCGGCCTCCGGCGGCCTCGTCTCCGCCCCTAAGCATACCGCTGGTCCGAACCACAACCACACAAAGGTTAAGAATAGTCAGGCGTTTCCGTACTAAGAAAAAAATCCCTTCCGTTTTGTTACAAGACCGCAGAGTCTTCAGGTAATCCAAGGCACAGCTGGCGTTTCTGTTGCCTCACATATATATCCGAAGAAACGAGGGTGTCAGGATCAAAATAAAGTACCAGGCGAGTTGTATCGCTTGACTTCGATGTCTGTACTCTAAATTAATAAACCCGAGATTTCTTTGAAATTACTGGGAAAATGCACGGTTTTCCCACTCAAAACTCAGACGTTCGCGCGGTCGCTACCACTTGGACTCTGAATCTCGGCACCACCACTCCGTGCCATTTTGCCGAGGCTTTCTGTGCATTTTGCCGAGGCTTTGGTCGAGGGGGGTCAAGGTTTTCGCTCCATTTTCGCCAAATAAATCAGTAAATATCTGGGGTCCCAGAAAGCCCAATGCAGCCTTCCCAAAATGTGCTGAGACTTCAGACAACCCGGGAGAAAAACAAAAAAAAAAGAAAAAAAATGTAGCACACCCTCCCCGTACGCCTGTCGGCACAAGGACGAAGAATGTGTGTGCGAAGCTTCATGGTCCAACTACAAAAAAGGGGTTAACTCCTAAGTAAGATCGACAAGCTTTCTGACGGAATCCCTGAACCAGGTCGTGTGTATGATGCCATGATGGCAGCGTGGATGCCCGAAAGACGGCCCAACACGAAGGAAGGCAGAAACATGGGTTGCTCAACGTATCGGGATTAAAACTAGCGGACGCATTATTAGTACGGGGTGAACTCGGCCAAAGCAACGGCGACTCTTGAGGACATAGACCGTAGTCAGTGGAAGCACACCCTGGTATAAAAAACAAAATGCTTGGGATTCGATCGATCCTTTTACCCCTATAGCCCAAGAGGTAACACCTTCACATTTATTTGACGTCGTCGAGGACACGGGTTCGAATCTCACTTCGAACGTTCCTTTTATAGAGGCCCTTGCGCGCGCGTCCCTACAAGAATATCTTCCGGGGTTCCCCAGGTATTGAAACGAAGCGGGTAGGTCAGCGTACGGCCGTAAATTCAACAGCAGCAGCAAGCAGTGGTTGCAATATCTCGGCAGCATAGGCTAAGAACTAACAGTGTTATACTGTCTCTCGAACGGACAGGCACTACAACGCGTTCTACGATTACATGGGTAATTGGCGGCCCAATGGCTCACCACCCATTCTCGGAGTAGTAGCAGATAGTAGTGGCATTGCTACGTAATCAATAATACCACACTTTTTCACGTGAGCGGGTTATCCGACAGCGTACTACAGCATGAACTTCAACCGTCTAGGACTCACGGCAATCCCCTTAAAGTAGAAGGCGACCAACGGAAAACAGACACGTGACTACACATGTATGTATGTGTAGCATACAACCGTAGCTCCATTCAGTACCTACCTATTGGCGCGTACAGTCTTGCATTTATTTCGGGCATCAAGGACCAGTGCGGAGGCATGGGTGCACCGTACCGTGATATTTCGAAACACGAAAAATACGACTTCGTAGAAGTTTCTGTCAAAATGTTCAATGCCTCGCCACAAATAAATAGGCAACACCAACAAGAGTACACCCTTGGATGCGTCATGGTCTTGCTTCAACCCTAGGAACTCAATTAATGCCATATATATATATATATATATATATATATATTTGCGCAGGTCGGGTTATTTTAGATTTCGCCGCATCCTGCGTGTACTAGGTATTATTACTAGCGTAGTGTACAACGTACGTATGTTGTGCGGTTGGTTGAAAAAACATAATGCTGTGATGCCACCGCATCAGATCTACCTGGTAGTCATCATACTTTGTGGTGGAGTTGCTTCAACTAATAAAATAGAGTTGGTGAAGGGGCAAATTTATCCCATATATATAGGCGTGAAGTAAAGCCAGGTTTTTCGTGTATACCTGGTATATATATGCGTACTGGTAATGACAGTAGTACTAGTACCACACACCAGCAGCTATTACGGGGGGCCATAGTTAACAGGACCAAATATTGTTCGTAAAAAAGCTTAAAAATATAGGTTTTTATGTACACCATAGGTCCTGTTAACCAGGGTCCCCCGTAATAGCTGCTGCTGCAGGCCATATCATATATATTTCAGAGAGTGGCGATGAAATTTTCAAGAACGTGGCGGGGTACAGCAGTACGGTTTCGACGAATACGTGGTCCAAAAAGACAGGGGGGAGAGGGGGACTTTTCCAAGGAAAACAATTGTGGACGGCAAACCGTTATAATATGACACGACGTTCCGCAGCAGGACCCCCAAAAAACGGGTTGAATTATATTATTGGCAATAATGGTAGCACCAACGACACTCCCACACCTAACCTCCAGCTTTCGCCCAACGCAACGCACACACTTGCACCCTCGCAGAAACGCCCCAGCGCACCTCTTCCTGCTTCCCTTTGGGCGTCGGTTGCTACTCGTACGTGGCATACATACACTGAAAGGTGAGGGATTGTCCTACAACAACACCACAAATGAGGTATGTCACTGTAGTAGCACGATCATAATAGTGGGGGGGGGGGGGGGCTGTAGCGTGGACACTGCGCAGTAACACCCGCAGCCTCCCAAACTCGCCCCAGGGCACCACGCTGCCCCTCTTTGGGCATCAAATGCAACTCGTACGTACGTACTACAGTTGTGTAAGCCCGAAACGAGAGATTGCCCTACAACCAGACAAATAAGGCATGTCAATGTAGCACTAGCGTAGTAAGGGGGAGTGTGACAGAGGTGGCTCCTACTAAACTGAACTACCCGTTGTCGAAAGCAACTTCCTTGGGTGTTTTAGCTCTATGATGCGCTATTTGGCTAGCCTAGTCCTGTAATCTACAGTGTCCCATGTGGGTTTTCCGCGTCTTCCGGGTTTGTTTTATCCCGTTTATAGTCGGGTTGTGAGTGAGATGTTCGTATCCTCATTCTGGGAACTTCAAGAACACTTCGTGGAGTTGATGGGTAACAAGTTCACGAGTACAGCAGCAGTATATATATGACAAAAATATGTTTTGAACAACAGGTGGTAGTGTGCTAGTGCGGCGAGCGGCGCACGGCACTCCAACGAGAGACGGGGTACGCCAGTCCCCATTGCGCGACTCTTCGTTTGGCTGTGTGCCTCTGCGGGCGACTTGTTCCTCGTTCCAATCATGCAATTGTATCGCTTCTGCGCGCCGTCTTCGTACGGTCGGTGGTTTGGGTTGGAACCTTTTCAGCTCAAAACAACGAGCCACTGACGAGCAATTAGTCGTGTATTTGTTTTTGACACTATACTGCTACCTGTGCGTATGTATCCACCTCGTCCCCTACATATATATGTGTTGGGTATCGTGGCAGGAAGTGGGGCTGGGTGACTTGAAGGCACAAATGAGGGTGCTTTGGGTGCCACTATTGACATATTTTGACCGCCCGGCAGATTGAAGCGTCGCTGGGCCGGGTTGGGCCTTACAACGAATAGCAACTACTGTAGTGAAGCCATGTTCTCAGCCCCCCCCCCCCCCCCTCCTGCCCGCCGTGGCATTGACACAGTTCATTTATCGTCCCAAACGGCCACCCCCTAGTACTAAGTGTCTCCTCCTCTATGTAACTTGATGGTTGCAATTCGCGGTATGGTATCCACAAAACTACATAGAAATAGAAGAATAGGCGTAGAATGTTAACAAACACCAGAAAATACCATCCCACCGGAGTAGGATGGCCATCTCTCTTTTCTCTAGTACTTCGGGCGAAGTTTGCATCACCTTGGCGACCGTAGTATGCGAAGCGTGTGGCCCCCTCGCGGTAAACATGCAAGAACTTCTGCCGGACCGTGTGCTACGAAATAGGTACTAATAGCACATTTTTATGATCGTTTTTCTGGCTGTTGAGGCTTCTTAACCGAATCAGTACCTAATTTGTCACAATCTCGTTTCTTGTTTTTTTAGCAATTTTTTGTATCGTTTTGCATATATATCTATCTATGTGCCACGCGGCATTTCATTGGGTTTATTACCGTATGTCTTTCTCGTGATCTATTTCTTGGTTGTCGAATTCCTGAAGTGAGGAACCCGAGAGAATACTACGTGCATCTCTACCGTACGTAGCATGCGTCTACAACTGTCTTTGCCTTTTTCACTGCCTGTTCTTTACCACATCGTGTTCCCCGCAGGTAGGTGGAAGATAGAGCAGCTCAGTTGACGCCTTCAATTTCTAGTACCGTATGGGTTTTTATACAAGAAACACGGTCTATAACCGAAGCAAAATAAGTTTATACCACCAGTTACCAGGTACCAGGAATGAAGTTCCAACTCAAGTGGCCACTATAAATAATCGTTTCCCATGCCGAATCGCGAGTCCTTTCGTCTACGTTTAACACGCATCTATCTACAACAGGGTGACTACTATTTATTATGTGCATCAACCCCCCTGACAGCGCACGAAGGAAAGAGATACGGCTTAGCACCGTAAACGTCTGAGCATCTGATTTGCTCCACATCATACAGAAAATTCCACGGAAACTTCTCAATCGTCCCTGGAGCACGTCGCGCCTTACACTGCCTACTTACTGCCTATCACCTACCTCAATATGGGCACGTACGCAATCCCCAGCCAGTGTGAGCTAAAACATTATCAGCGGCCCGTCCACCCCCCCCCCCCTCTGGCGGCCAGTCAATCTGACGTTCGAACCGGCCATCCCTCGGTGGTTTCTCGTACAACCCGTCCGGAGCACGGCACCGATGAAACTACCGGGGGAGGAATAATAGGCGAAGAGTATCCAGATCAGGAAATATATTCCCACCGATGTACCAGGTAGGTACTGATAATTGTCCCTCCCTACTTTTAGCAGGTAGGTATCGACTCCAGTAGTAGGCGAGGCTTTTTTCCCTTCGGCCACCATATATATATATATATATATATATATATATGTGAAACGTGTGGGTTCTGTCGCCGGCAGCAGTGTAAACCTTGCTACTGCTCTCAGCTTTGCAACTTAACTGCCAATACTTTACCCAATCAATCGCGTGTCTCGGTGTTGAAGCCACAGTAGCAGCAGCAGCAGCAGCAGCAGATAGTATCTTGACCTTCGAGCATGGACTATGTACTGTTACAGGAAGAAACAAGTTCGAAAACCAATACGAACAAAAAAACGCACATAATTACGTGCCTGGTAAGTAAGTAAAGTATTTTTTTGGTTGTCAATCAAGAATGGTTTAAAATGCCGCGTCACAGGGCCACTCTCCCTTCGCTTCATCTGAATGCTTTACCCTGATACGCGCCAACTCTAGGGCCAGTCTCCCTACCAGGTATACATTGTCTATGCGCGCCAACTCCTCCAATCCCTCGATAGCTCACAACAAGAAGAACGGCAATTAATTCTAAACATAATATGTAATATATATACATACCTGGTATATATATGTCCCCAGTTATTTACCTATACCCCGCGGAAACTTCTGGCTACGTACGTACTGCTACTACTAGGCTTTCGACGGCAGTATGCTGAACAAGTGAACTTTAAACAGACCAGTGACACAGTATGATATATATGTTGTTGCTGTCTCTCCGCAAAAAAATAGCAAACCGAATCATACGAAGTAGATCAACGTCTATTTTACCACTTTTTTTTTTGTTTTTCTCATCCCATTCATTATCTTCGCACATACATCTTCTTCTCTCTCCTTCCAACTCGTAACTCAGATCCGGGGTCACATAGCAGGCTCTTCCCGCTCCCTTCCCGCTACGGTACGTGCCTTCATTTTTATCGCGAGAAGATTTCAGCCTTTTCTTCCCTCGTCGACTCGCATCGAATTGTGCCTACCCACGCTGCAAGGCGCTCTCAACTACTTACTACTAAGTGGTCATATATTAAATCACCATATAATTTCGGGAATACCGACGACTGATTTAGGTGCCACATCGAGTCATATCAAATACAATCCGAGCATCACAGAAAGCAGCGACGGCTACAGCAGCAACTCATCTCCCGAAAAATTACTCACTGTTAGAACCATCCCATATAAAAAATCAACAGCTTAATCAATCTTTGTAAAATGAAAAGATTTCAACACATTGCAAAGTCATAATACCCTCCCTTACTATCCGGGTTATATAGTATCAGTGCGCAGAATGATTATGTGAATTGTCCTGGTCACCCGGGCAGCATCCAGGGGAGTCACTGGTCTATATCCTTGACAAGGAAATACACACTGGTATAGAATACGCGCGAACGGCTTATTATCATAAAATTTGGAAATCCAGTAAAAATGGGATGTAGACGAGACATATTACGCTTTGCAAAGTTTGAGTATCAACTATATAAAACAACATATTCGCCTGATTGAGAGCGAAGTATCTGATTGAGAGCGAGAGCCAAATAAATTGGAATTTCGGGTCCAGACGCCTCTTGCCATTTATTTCTTGGTAAGTAGGGGACGGGCTATTCCAAGAAGCGGCGCAAATTGAAGGTCTCGTCAGCCGCGTCGCGAGCATATATATGCGTGTCATCGTCATCGGATGCTGCAGCTAGGAGCTAGACAAGTTGCTAGATTTCCCCAGATTGGCTATTCCTGCCTCAAACTGTTTCGCCTCGGGCGTTGGGCTCTACTGTAGCTTCTGCTCCCGGCTGTAGCTCCACAACGAGAGACTCCCACACGATGACCAGGGTAGCGGCTTGAAGCTACGGGCTAGCCCTTCAATTAAAGCTACACAGCAAGCTCCACCTCTCAGCGGTAGTCCGGCTACAGCGTATCGCGCAATCTCGCTCTCAATCAGATACTACGCTCTCAATCAGGCGAAAATGTTGTGATAATCAGTCGAACTCACAGCTGACGTATTTCATAATTTAATATCACCTGTTCTTGTTTTATCACTAATATCCCAATGCCTGCAGTAAGTCTTGTGTCACTGGGAAAGGACGCGTTCTACGATAGAGGTAGCACATTTCCGCCAAACAGTTTTCTGAATGACGGGGCTTCTTAACCCAAAATCGTCGGAATACCAATATTCCTTTCGAAAAATGGTGCTTTTGTATACTTGGGCCATGGGATCATGTTATCGGGATGCAATTTTGCTTTCCCTGAAATCAGTTTTTCGGGTGAAGTATGGAGCTCCTTATTATGTGAGGAGACTCAGAACATTTTGAGTGAACCTCTACCGTAGAGGCGTTCTACGATAGAAGTTCATCCTATTATTGTTTCTGAGGCTCCTCACTTACTTAAGGGGCTCCATACCTCCCCCCAAAACTGACGTCGGCAAAAAACAATTTGCATCTTGATGAATAACGCCATGACCAAAGCATACAAAACCGTCATTTTTCGAAACGCGATTGATTGGCATTCCGACGATGTTGGGATAAGGAGACCCGTCATTCAGAATAAATTTTAGCGGAAAAAAATGTGCCATCTCTATCGTAGAACGCCTCTACCGTAGAACGCCTCAAAGGTGCAACGAGACGTCGGTTTCTTGGCGTTTGCCCCGTGGGGCCGAGTGGCAGGCCTTCGCCCGAAACCGACGCTATATAGCTTCACTTGTTTGTCGTGCTGCATGTTACTACCCGTTGCCTATTTAACATTGACAGCGAGAGTGTCTACTACTGTAACTGTATGTAGTGGGAATCGCAAGTAGACGTTACGCTTAGATAGATAGACAACACCGATCCAAATGTACAATTCCTGGTACCGCTTTTGTCCCTAAATTTTGGGAATTCATTTTATTTTTTTAAGAAGAAAAATGTCCTTACAGTTAGGAACAGACTGGTAATGTATTTTCGATCAGATTGATAGTGAATACTTGTAAGCAGTGCTGTCTTAGGCAGAAACTATTCAAATTATAAGCAGCTTGTCCCCGAAACGGGGCCGCTGACTTAGAAGCCGCACCGGCACAATGTTAAATATATCATACTGCCTGTATTGCACCAGGTACATACTGAGTTATTTTTAATTTTCGGTGGCATTGTTCTTTTCCGCAGCAGCAGCTATACTCGTAATATTCAGTGTATTAGTGGTATTTGAAACACAAGCACGTCTTAGCTTAAAAGCGCTACACCTGCCAAAATAATTCTGATATGCTCGATGTGAACACACCGCCAGTACTGCAATAATAATAGAAAACTAATTTTAACCCAACCAATATTTGAGCTTCTGGTCAAGTAACGTTGAACTATTGTATGTTGTTCTTCGCGCCCTTTACGTGTTGAATTTTCTGCAGCCCCTGACCCGTACAACCAATTTGCAGCGCTCGTTTCAAATGTGACGTGGGGCTCCGACACTGACTGGCGTAGGCCAGTTTGCAAGTGGTTGGGATAGCCGCCGAAGTGCAATCATCTTGAACAACACCGGGGGCGCCAGAAATTAATTGTAGGTTTTTCAGGTTGACCAATATATGACGGAAAGTAATTTCGACCTCCATTTCTGGGGCTTGTTTCGAGTTGGCAAAACGGCGTTTCAATTCTCTGGCAGTAGTACGAAGCATGTTACTATCCTTTAAAGTTTGTTTCGACAAACAAACGTCTCAAAATCGTTAGAAAAAGGTTTGGTCTGGAAGATAGGACGTTATTGTCCGTAACGCGTCTTTCTTCACGCTAGAATATGTATGTGTGAAACAGTACAGCGGTCTATAATACTGCTACTACTGCTACTACTGCAACCTCTGTCGACCAACCTATTGTAGTACCACGATTTATTTACACGAAAACTGCAGTCGAACATAAATACGAATTGAATGCGTCACCCCTCAGCCTCTTCACAATTTACGCGGCTGAGAGGAAAACAGCAACAAATGTTCGCAGCCAAGCACGGCAGCCTCAAACGAACCTGTTGAGTTCATGCCTACTAAAAAAAAATGAAATGAAGAAACACGGCGGGCGCAGGTTGTTAATCTGAATAAATAGCATGTTATGTGCTACGACGACCCCCGCGCTGTATTTATTTTGCACCGTGCGCCATTTCCCCCTGCAGTAGCTACACCGGACAACACGGCACATACCCAACATTTACGCCCCAGCGAGCGATTGGCAGGAGCTGTGGGCGGAGAAGGGCACACGCCAAGGCCACCTATATGACGTGCGTCGATTTTGCATCGATGTTGATGGAAGGTCGAGACGAAGTTGGGCGCACCTGCTGGTGAGTCATCGATCTTGTAACATGTTTGGCGCTTCTCATGACTGGCGTTGTCGATGTGTCTACCATCATACACGTCTGAGGCCCCGACCCGGTGGTGGGATGTTTTCTTTGTCTACAGATAGATGCGTTTTCGGTATTTTTATATCTAGGCACACACGTCATATATGTGCTGTAAGTGGAGGGATTTATTTGTTTCTCGATGGACCAGAGACCATCATGGTCACGGTTGTACAATCGAATAATTTTGGGGGTGACTCCTATCGCGGCCTTTCTTTGTGTTCACGACCTACAGTAAACCGCCAATGCCCCTCCATACGGTGTGTCCAAAACGTCCATCAAACACAGTGGGTACACCACGTCATCCAGCCCGCCTCGTGAGCTATCTCTTGACGGTCCTCTAACACTAGCCACTGCATCGCTGGTCCCGCCCACGCGAACTCAACATCTTCCAGGTTTCATAAACCTAGCGGGTTCATCACCTACTTCCATCCATCTCGGGAGGGACTGTGCAACGTCCTCCGTCCACCCAACGCCATGCAGGGCATCGTGTTCTTCCAAAGCCAAGATTCCATCGCGGAGCAATGGGAAGAACACACTGACGAAAAGACTAAGAAGAAGTACTGGTACAACAAGATCACGAAAACGGTAAGATCGACTGTGGGTGCATCGCTGGCGCGTGAGCCTACCGCCTGCTCCGATACATTCGAAGTAAGAGGCAACTACTGCTCACTGCCTGCTAGCCCAGCAAACGATACGAGCTCCACCGGCGTAACGTAGTTCGGAAAGTAGTTCTTGATAATGAGAATGGACGTGTGCGAAGGTAGGGTTACACCTATTTGTTTCCGAGGCTCCTCACTTGAATTGCTTCATGTCTTAAGGTCAACCCAAAAAAAACATATTTTGAGAATGTGGCGTGTGTTGCGACAGGGGTTGTACAACTTTGTTTAAATAGTTTCTGGATGGCGGGACTCCTCCGCCCGAAACCGCCGAAACGCTTTCCCTTTTCATTGGGATAATAGTACTCGTGTATCTAGATCATGGGGTTACTCACTAGCCACTGCACATGTATTCGTCTTCAAAGTCAGCTTTTTGGGTGACACAGCAGTAATATTACAGAGTTCCTCAGGCGAGGAACCTCAGCAAACAAACAGAGGGTACACTTCTGCCTTTAAACGTGTCATACACATGATCGCTTGGCCCGATCGGTAATGCCTTGGCATTGGTGTATCACGAACACTATGCCAAAATGAGCTTGATAACAACTGTACTCCAACCATATTGGAAAGTTCTTCAGTCCAGAGGTCCAGCCCTTCAATAATAATAAGGTAAGCCGAGACATGTTAATGTGCTACGCCTGTCGGGGCACGCCTTATCCTAATAAGGTATGTGCAGACGCTTTCGACTGACGATTGTGTCACCACGGACTGTGTCTAGGCGAGGGACCCCGCGCTCTTGTACGCCTCAGCCATCAGTAGTCTGCCCCCGCAACGGCAGACGGGGCTTACGCCGTTTGCAACGCCGACAGTTTCTGCGGCCGGTGCAATTCACAAAGAGGGGTTACGCGTGGTACGTGAGTACAAAGAGCATGCCTTGATTTTGTTGCTACATGTATGATAGATGAGTTTCGTAAACTTAACCCTCCATTCTTTCCATTGTTTAGAAGGGAGACGCACCACTAATGCGCCAAACTAATTCTGCAAACATAAGATAGGGCGGCGGTCGTTCTTGAAGGCCAGAAGTCACTTCGAACTTAGTGCAGGTAGAGGCACGCTCCCGTAGAGAAGTTATTCGGGGCACGACACGTTCTGACTGTGTCAGATATCCCTAATTGAGGGGCTGCGGAGTGCGCTTGCAAGCCTGTCTGTACCGCAAGCACGCTATTATATCGGTGATAGGCCGAGCGCTTGGGAATGTTCGTCATGTATCTATGTGGCGGTTAAATCTGCTTCTCAACTAAATTGGTTTTTGGTAACGTGTAGAGCGTCTCTTGTGAATAATTTGAAAAAAACACAATTCTTCGCCTACAGCAGCATTTAAATTTTGGTCTCCATTATTATGAGTACGTCCATCCCCCGAAACCGAATTAGAGATGGCCGGCCTTGTTGATCAGAATCGAGACGACCGCGATATTTCCCGCTTCCATATCCACGTCGACATATCACTACTTCAGTGGTGGATTTGGAACGTGTACAGCGCTTCGTAGGTACGACGAGCGTCACCATTGTGGTGCTGAAGTTGGAGCGTGGCCGGTGCGTTTTGCTAGGGAGGCAACCGACTGGAAAAAATTCGAAGCGAAAGATCCCTGCTTGAGCGGTATGCATCAAACTCCACGCCTGCGTATCTAGTAGCATTGGTTTGGTTTTACCGTGACGTAATTCCAAATCCTGCACGTTGTACATCATGCTACGGATACCTGGATCGACCCCCGACGTTACAATACGATATTGCGCAAGTCCAGTTCGGATACTTGGCGTTTCCTAACAGCACGAAGGCGGTTACTTCACACGGGCGAGTACAACCTATGAAGGCAATGGCATAGATGGCGAAAACGAAAATACTGATAAAGGCAGTGGAAACACGTAGCGAGGGCCAGCGCGGCACCCTATCCAACACTCAATCAAATTATTCCTGCATGGACACGTGTATCAGCTGCTCATACCCTTCCCACATTGGGTTGTTTCCAGCTCACTGGCAACACCCATTTTTAAGGAATACACGAAACAAACGTGCTGATGCTAAAGACCGGTTACCCAAGCTTCTGTTTGTCCGGTAGAGGCTCCGTGACGAGGCGACGACGAGACACATAACCCAGCGAACTCCTGGTTGGACCCTACGAGATGAAACTAAGAGAATGACTTCAGCTTTGACTTCCCCTATGATTGTGTTTTCTACGTATGACACTGTTTGGCCACCTCGTTCTCTCTCGCCGGCTAATACTGTGTCGTGCCCACGGGTACCACATGGGCATGTCCCCCCTTAACCCATACTTTCATCGAAACCCGACGGCATCTTTTGCGAAACCCTTGGCACCTCCAGCACATTTGCACATGAGCATGCGCTACGTAAACATGGCTGTATCTGCGTTTCCTCCGTATCCCCACTAAACTAAACTGCAGTCGACATGGGACGACCCCAAACTGGCCGCGAAAAAACCGCCACCGCCGCCTCCACCACCGGCTAAACCAACGCCACCGACACCTCCAGCATCGACCAAAAAAAAAGAGGACAAAGTCGAGATACGGGAGGAGGATCTGTGGTCGAAGAAGGATGACGGCGAAGGGGGGGTGGTTTGGTACAACAAAAATACCAAAAAGTCACAGCGTGCCAGGCCCGAGTGCATGAAGAAGTACAGAAAGCCGAAACGAGCCACAAAGTAGCCTCGATGCCCGGGAGGGTCCGATACACAACGACGTCCGAGCTAGACCGTTGTGTGTGTGTGTTGTTGTGAAATGTAATGTTGAGTATGCGTTCGAATGTCTACCAGTGCTTTCATATTATTGTTTGCTGACCACATACATGTAGATAGGTTGGGAAGGCGTTTGAGTTATATGCATGTCAACGTATCCGGCAACATAAGCCGCGTTAACTTATGACATCGAGGATAAAACTTTGTTGGTATTCCGGGTGGGCTGGTAATACATGCGTATTTGTAGAGCTAGAACGTGGTGCACCGTGAGTGCAACTGGTTTTTAGAGGCGCGTATTAAGAGTTATACCAGGTATAGCTTATGAGCTTTTACCTGGTATGCGGCAGGCCGCACCAGGTCAACAGCAAAGGGCCTTGCCATATATTTGGGAAATAACTGAAATTGCGTTATAGGCGCTGAAGCCAACGCTCTTCATTTGTTGGATGGAAAAGGAAAATTGTAGCATAGCCTGATAAACCGTAGTAGCGGTAGTCGAAATATGTGAGGCATGTTGTACAATTGCATGGATTCTGATTGTTGTCGTGAAGATGCGTGAGGCTTGGTGTGGACGGTGCCGTCTATACGCGTTACATCTTAGACCGCATGCTCAGACACAGACATGACGGCTAAGTCTCAGCAGACAGACGAAGCAGGAGTGTTACCGTTCGTTGTGAATTATGAACTCGGAGCAACCACGTCGCAGGATATACTGGAGTATCAGCAATTGAACACCAGGTATGTATGCGGTCAAATGTGTGACGTCATGCTCGACGTGAGTACTACAACGAAAAAAACACATTAAACCGACGGGCTGGCCATTTCAGCCCATACCATGGTACCCTGTCGTGCCGAGCGAGTTGATTAGTGCAAGAATGGCGATCGTGGACGGCGCGGGGAGGACCGCAATATATGCCTACCGTGTGACTGCGATCCACCATGACGGCCTCACATGGGTTTTTATAGAGGTATTGACCTTCGGTTTGGGCGGATATCGTCAACACAGAGCTTGAGACGAAATGGCATACCTGGTACCAGGTACCAGGTACGATAGGTGGCGCAGGGGGTTGTCGTTAACATCGCCTATTATTGATGGTCACATTGCTCGATGGAAAAATGTGTGGGATCAGGGGAGGGAACGTCGATACAGGGCAGTTTGTCATTTCCCGGGGAAACGACTATAGGTTGTGCGTGTCCAACAATGCTAGAGAGGCGCTTACTTGATTGTTCCCTGTTTGGCATCGGTTTTTATCTCTGCTGCGCGAACGGTGATACGCTTCGAGCAGCCAGGCTGCGTTCGACTGTGAGGAAGCCATTGTTGCGGCACGGGAAGAGTCACGAGGCCTAGAGAGCGTGGAAAGGTGGAGTGGGCATGAGGGTCAACGCTCCACAGCTCAGCGGCAACTACTCGTCGTCATACCTCCTTGTAGTGTCTCCGTGCTCGTGTGTGTTCCGTCGGCAAACGCCTTCGTACGTAACCGTCACTTGCTGCTGTTGGATTGTTCGGTACGAAATCCCTGGCGCCGACCAACCAACATGCCTGAACAATAAAAACATGAACATAGAAGCGAGCCGGTATGATGACGGCGACGACCAGATCCACTTGACTTTCTTGGGCTGACTAGCCTAACAGGTGACACGGTAGGGGTCCCACCCCAATATCAAGTACCACGTGTAGGCCACTCGCAGGCAAGTGGCCCTGTGAGTCAGTAACGTATGACGTAATAATTGCTTTGTGGGTGCAGCGCAATGGTCTTAAGCAATGACAACGCCGATGTTGCCTATAGTGTCGCGAAAACGCCGAGTCATCAAATCTGAACACACTCCACGGCGCGGCTATGAGCGGCTAAAAAGAAAGGATATACACGTGATCCCTATACCGTAGCCAGACTCTCTTCCCGTCGCCCCTGTACTGGTGCCGACGGCTCGTGTCGGCGTTGCTTTTGCTATCTTGGTGCGCCTCACTACAGCAACGCTCTTTTCCTCCCGGCGCCCTGCCATGTTCTCAAGAAGCAATCCGCTCGACTTGCACGATTAGCTTTGAACAATAATCCACGCAAAGACGTCCTTGCGTGTGCGTCGTGAGTTCGCACCGACGCTCTTCGCCTTTCAACACAAACGTCGGGTGAGTCTGTATCGCCTCACGGACGAAAACAACAAGTAAGTCGAGCAGGGTTCTCAATGAAGACAAAGCGCAAGATAGAGCAACAGCAACATGTATGGCTTGAGAATTATTGCACCTAGGAAGTACGAGCTGGGTAGTTGAAACACCTTATTACGAACCACGGCATTCGACGTGCTGTGCGCGACGTTACAAAATAGCGGCCATCGCGGGGTCATCGTCGCCGCAGATCCCTCCTGAACAAACAGACGACTAGCCAATCAATGCAGAAAACGGCCTAACCAACACCTCGTGGCGTTTCTGCTGACACTTTGTGACCTCAACGTCCTCCAGACGTAAGCGGGGTTTTTGGTGGGTCGGGTCAATCCTCGCGGATCAAGTGCGGTTAGGTGACCCGATCCGACCCGATCCAACCCGACCCGACCCGACCCTACCCGGTCCATGAGATAAAAACGATGTCAACGGTGAATAAAACTGGAAATACGCGGCCACGCGGTATAAGGTATCGGCCGGTTCAATCTTCAGCGTCATCTTCCACACCCACTATTACGGCGCCCCTACTTGTGATCCGCATCCTAGCATTTCCCATGTGCAATGTTGCACAGACACAGTGACACCCGATACCTTGCACCGAAACTATGTGTAGCGCACGAAAAACGCAACATACGTAGGGGGAACGGAAACACTCGAAACAGACACGTAAAACCCCAAACAAGTTCCGTCTACGATGACACGGCCCGAGGGAGTAAGTACGACTCGGCTTATGTGCAGAAGCGGCCTCCACGAAACGCGGGTCTTATTGGTCAAGGCAGGTTTTTCAGCCGCCAGGCGTTTTCCGGGAAAAACCACCGCCACCAAAACACGCGGCGGACTACCCTTGCCGACCTCGAGCCCCCCAAAGGATGAGGATTAGGATTTAGGGTAGCACTAGGGTAAGGCCTGGGGTCGGGTTGGTCTTGTCCGGCGTGCAATGTTGAAATTGACGACACACGTTCTGCACGAAGTTTTGCGCGGGTAGTGTACTAGCTGACAGCCCGGCCTATAGCAGCATTCCTAATGGTAGGCTAATCTACTTTGGTATGGTATTACCTGTTCTACTGGCTGACAGTCCGTACTAAGGGCAATATTCCTCTATACCTATTGACGGTATGCCAATCTACTTGGCTGCTGTACTGGCTGACAGTCCATCCTATAGCAACCTTCCTCATGTAAATACATTGGAAAAACAATATACCGTACTACGAGTAAGACAGACTCGTAATCTACACGAATATGACATTTACCCGAATATCCAAACCAAGACACTCGCATCAGTGCATATTGACTGCATATCACAATAGATACTTATATTGATTTCAACGTCCATACGCTAATCAAGATGACGAAGGTGCCTGGTCGCTCCCCCCCTACCAGTCAGAGAGGCCACACTTACGTACGTGCCCAACTGTGATCGGTCCAACTTGCCCTCACTCCCCCTGCTCGTATGCGTGTATGGTGGGTGTGGTTTCACTTCTGACTACGGTTGACGCTACTTTCCGCAGGAAGAAACGCTCCTGTTGGAAAGAACGACGACACGCATTCGAAACCACAACGCTTTCAGGGGAATAAAAAGTATCGGCACAAGACACTCCATTGCACTTCACGCGGACGTGCTTCACTCACAAGACAATACCATCGGTCGGCCGGTCCCTGTTTGTCGGCTACTTACGGCGAGCCATGATGCGATGTGGTTTCGCGTTATTATAACAGATTGGTTATTCACGCGCATGTTTTGTAATCAACGTAAACGTATACGACGTACTACACTACTTGAACAACTCGACTGAAGTGATACCGTAAGCGCACCACATTCCGCGTCACATCTGACGACATCTATGGTGGGCACCCGCAACTACAGTTGCTAACAAGTTGGCAATGGAAGCACAACAAAATACATTCGACAGACCTAACCCCCTCGGCTCCTCTCGCCGAAACGTAGCACTATACCTCTTCGGAAGAGATAGCGATAATAAGGAACAATTTATAAAGTACCCACCAATACTCCCTTGCGTGTGATTCTGAGGCAAACAACAAGCTAGGCGCTGAAAGGTATTCACCGCACCAGCCTCCTCGTGGTAGAGTGGGTTGGGATCGCCATATGCGCTGACTCAATGCAGCCAGGCTTCGCACGCGGTTACCTGTCCATCACAACGTTATACCATACCACCCCGGATGCAAGAACCGCTGGGATACAAAATATAACTACATGTCGGTCCTTTCACATGTTTATTTGGAGTGCATATCCCGTCTCACGTCGGGAGCAGCGCGTGCAAACTGCGATGATTGGCTCATTCAGGCGTACACGATTATGTGATCGTGGAAGATATAGAAGATTGAATCGCAGAACGACAACGACAGTCCCACATAGGTCTATTTGACAAATAACGACAGTTTCTCGGTGGCAATTTGAACCTAACTGCCCCCCTCCCCGCCCGATCGTACTGCTCTCCGCAATTCCAACCGACGACACTGCCAACCTGGTACTTTGAACCACATACCATATACCTATACCCCACGGTTGGTAGGCAATATATCTGCAGTAACTTTGTCTCCCCTGCAGCACGGTAAACGTGGCATTTCTGCTGCACAAAAGGCCGGTTCACGGACAAAATCGGACAGCGGTAAGGGTGGGAATAGACTGCACGTCACCCTACAGGATGTCGAACGAATAATCCCATACTGTACTGCTCACGGTAGAGGATACTACACTCGGGCACAGCAGTCTCACTCGCTTTCCACGATAGCGCCACCGAAGGTACGTGGGCGACAGCGAATTCCCTGTCTGCAAAAGCATCACCAGGCGGAAACGGGCTCACCGGACAATAATCTGGCGTCTTGCCTCCTTAGTGATGGTGTTATACCAGCACTTCAATCTGGTGTGTTGGTCCGTGTACTCCCCCCACGCTCCCGACGGGCTCACCGGACAATAATCTGGCGGCTTGCCTCCTTCGTGATGGTGTTATACCAGCACTTCAATCTGGTGTGTTGGTCCGTGTACTCCCCCCACGCTCCCGCGGTCAGCTGCGAGTTCTTTTTCTCCGCGATGGGTGGGTTATCATTTGGAAACCTTGGGTCTGAGCGTCCTACCAGCGCTGGATCACAGCTCCTGAGGTCCCGGGGTCAATGTTACAACCGAATACGTTTCAAGCACACAGAGAGACGTATTTATGGTACGATGTTCGCACGCTCAAAATCGCGCCATCGTGATGTTCATTTCAGGGAGCTTGGCGTACAACAACCTGTGTGGTCATATGGCAGGCAGCTCTACGGTCGAATGGTTTCTCCCACACATACAGCGCGTCGTTATACCTGGAAACCAGACAACGTACAATAAATAGTAATCGACAAAATCGTGGCTGTCCCAAGCAAGTGGCACGGTAGATATCAACAGCAGTAGTAGCACGGAACCCCTTAACATGGCCTAAGAAAGCTCAGTATAAGTGCGGCTTGAAGAATGGGTGGCAAGTCGCGACGACACCCCAAACGTGTCGTACCTGGTATAAAACCTCAACATGTTCGAGTGTAGGCCGCAACACTCCTAGCAAATGAAATATATTCAATCCGAATCGCGGAGCCGCGGCTGCTTATCCTCCGGCGTGCGGCGGTCGAGGTATGTGCACAGTACGCTTCCGATCTCACACTTAGGGGTCTGTTTATTGTTTGTATATATATACTACCGTGTTCAAGATATAATTCGCGCCGTCGGTCACCCGTCGATCTTCCGTTCGCTCGCGCGCTCGACCGTCGATGGTTCGCTCGTAACGGCCTCGCGCCGCCTTCGTTGATCGCCCGCCGTGACGACCGCTCGATCTCCCGTCGCTCGCTCGGTTATTCGCGCCGTCGCTCGCGCGCTGCCGCTCTTCTACCACAATATACATTTCAGGTACTACTGCAGAACAGCTGGGTGCCGCGCACAGCTGTATATACATACTGTCGCTACGTATTTATTTACCGCACACAGGCTACATACACACACCGATGAATGTGGATGAATCCTTGTTCCATGTATGTATGTGTTGCTCTCGGTGTGTAGCACTCTAGGAGACGACGGATCCTCCCTATCTATACGTGCGCATTCGTTAAAGGGAGAGGTGACGTTCGTGCCGACTCGCCTGCGCACTGTCCCGCGCTGGTCGCCGCCTTGGTCTCTCATCGCGGTTTTTGATAAGTCTGATTTGGCCGAGCGCCTACAACTAACTATCGACAGCTCTGTCCACTCTTGTTCTGAGACGACGAGCCCGAAACACGAGCAGCGAGCAGCACCAACAGAGCTAAATGGGAGCGAAGGTGAAACGTGCATAATAATATCTGAAACGAACGTTTCACGTGCCCATGGGGTGTTTGTCGGGTGTAATCCGTAGTTTAGTATTGGGTTCAATTGGTGGAGCACACATATTTCGACAATTAATTATGTTTTCCAAACAAAATATTTCTCCCTGTTATTTGTACATGTATGTGGGAGATTTCGGTACATACATGTGAGATTGCGTCCCCTTTTCACCCGAATTTGTCGTTTCCGTGACCAAACTCACGCGTACCATTTTTTTTCGAAAGTCGTGATTTTATGTTCTTCTTTAGCTATGCGCGTGCGAACATCCTGGACCGCAGGGTGTCACTTTGTTAATGAGAAGCACATCGTCCCTCCTCTCTCTTCAGCCATCCACAGTGAACTACCACGGGCCGTTGTCAATCAGCAGTAGCGCTCCATCGTAGCATCGAGTGGTGTCGGCGCTATGCGCACGCTGTCCGGTTTGCCTGTGGTGATCGTCTATTGTATGTCTTTCAACCGCATTGTTATTATCGTCTCCTTGGTCGTGGGAGAGAGAGGTTCCTCCCCTCGGCCAGATGCCTCTATCGCAGCTTCCTGCAATACCCTGAGTATCTCGACCGTCCTATCTTACGTATTTCTCCCTATACTTTGATACGATACCGGCCGGGTTCCTAACTAGTACAGATACAGTTGATTCGGATGCCCAAGCGTCCGAAAGGTACGGTACCATTCAACTCCTCCGATCTAACTCAAGTAAAACCAGAACGGAAGAGGAAAAAATATTTTCCTCCGTAACCCCAGCTACTCGTGCCCCCCCCCCGCCCCCTTCGAAAACCAATAGGGGGAGTGGGACGGCAGAAAAGAAGTCACAAATTCCCGGTTAGACTCGATAAACCAGCAACTACCTAACGTCTGCTCGTGCTCGTCACATAACCTGGTGCTTGCTCGTGCCCGGCGTTGGGATGCTGACCTACGCTCGATGCCTTGCTTGAAAGGACTGCCTGCGAGGCCTTCCCTTCCAAACCAAACTTGTGCTATCCCAGTTTCCGATACAGGCATGCCACATTCTCTCTACCAATAGACCCTGCTTTGTCCGCTATTTCGTTTGTGGAGGCCGATACTTCGTCTACGGACACAACTGCCCTTTGTTGTATATCTTTCGAATTGCATTGCCATTATCGTTTCCTGGGGATTACCCAGGGTATACCTATCTATTGATTTGAATCGGCTGGTGTGCCCGAAGCAGCTCGGTCTCGACGCGCGAGCTTAAGTACAACATGCAGTGCAAACAATATAGCGTATGGGCGTCTTAATTAGCTGGTCCCGGATGCCGAATAGAGGGAAATGTATGGAGCGGCCTGGTAAGCGATGCCACCGTGCTCGACTCTGGTCACGGTTCCCAGAGCGCTCAAGTTCCCATGATTCCACAGTGCTCCCACAGTAGTACTGCTCATTGGTTCCAGGAGCGTTCTACAAGGAAATTCAGGTATTTCACGTGTTTTTCGCGGAATTTATGTCCCGAAATATCCCGTCGGACAATTCGACGCAAACATCGGTGCTTCCTACATCGTTCGTGAGTTAAGAAAAGCTATGTCGAACCCCTTGGCACTGGCTCGACTACTGTAGCAAGCCTCGAGAAAGCACGACCAACCACCAGAAATATTTTACGACGGAAAACCTGTATCCCCAAACACACTAAAAGCGGTGTTTCTCAAACTCTCCCGACCAATAGCCTTCGCGAGAATATCCGCAAGTTAGACGTAGATTCATACCTATTCAACTATTCAACCCACAAATCTTGGTAACCGTTAGTGGCAGGCACATAACTGCACGGACGGGACACACCTCGGCGCGGGGTTGTGTCACTCCGTCAGACAATGGTCAACCACGCTGTACCGCTTGCAACACCAAGTATGCCACTGTAAGACATCTTCACTCCGAGAGCGAAGGGTAACGCGTGAGCACAATCGAACAGCATACTAATCGGCCAAGGGTGCTCTTATTCAACACAGTAAGTCGCGCCACGCTCGTACGATATATATGTCAATCGTTCGACACAGTCACACTCATGCTAAGTCAACCCGCTAGACGCGTTCTACGATGGATGTAGCAACGTTGGCCGAGTTACGTCTGACTGGCGGAACGCCTGAACAGCGGATTCTACCTGGTAGTTACCCTGTAATAACATCCCTTGCGGTGGACAATATGTTTCCATTGCACCGAGGCCACGGAATTGTCTGTCGGGTTAAACCTACCGATTTTATTAAGGGTCGGGTTTGGGTGGGTATGGAGCTCCACAGCTATGGTGCCCACAAGAAGCAGTAGGTGATGTCCTTGTTGCGGCGAGCATCGCTTTCTACGAACCCCCTTTAAGGGATCTACGGTGATTACAGTACTACGCCGATGAACAGTCTACTGCCTACCTTCCACTACCCCATCGCCCCCCTTCGCTCCTTGTCGGTCTCAAACATAACACCCGAAGTGGAATTTTCGACGATACTACATCAGAACTATAGATAGGCCAAACTCCCAACATCAAGCCCAGACTCCTGAAAATAAGTCCGATCAGCCTCGAACCCACCAACCTCCGAAGCCATTTTCGCCTCCCAAGCGCCCAGCTTCCTTGACGAACGTGTGGTGTAGGCTGCTGGTGGTGGTATCTGCTCCGCCTCTTAGGTACGCCAATTCGACGGTTCGGCCAGTTCAAGGCCTGCCGCTTTCTCCTCCAGCATCGCATGGAGGGTACGGTTCCCTCCGTCGGGGTCGATCAGACGGATCGGGCCCTCTACCGCTTCCTAGTTCAGCCCCCTGGTCTCAACTCCCAACGTTTTCTCCCGAATCTCGTCACCATCGCGCTGTCCTTGTTCTCGATGACAGGACACTTCGCCATGACGATGGGAATGCCCACCTCCGAAACTTTCAGAGAGGTCGTTTGGACGGACACAAAGCCACCCGTCCGCCCCGGCTCCGATATCTCCCGCAGCTGAGATGGCGACGCTCCCACATCAAACGCCGTCTCCCACGCCATGCCCTGCGCCTCCACCCCCTGGTTCGCCGGCGTGAGCATCCGCAAAAAGACTCATCGGGCTGGTCATTGCCAGGCCCGACGTGCAACCAGCTCTTGGTGCGGGGCAACGTATCCGACGCGTCTCCAAGTTCTGCCACCGTCCCGGCATAGACGCGCTTCTAAGTTATAGTGCCCTTCCCGGGTCAGCACGCCCCGGAAACGTCGGCGTCGCCCCTGCACTAGGTGGCACCTTGGCAGGCCTCGTTCCTATTTTCCGCCACCTTTGCGTCCTGCACGTGCCTCTGCGAATAGTCAAACACGTAGCCGATGTCGAAAACACTCCCGGCAAATCCGGCCTCCACCTCGTTCGCCTGCGCGTGTCTTTCCAAACAGTCGCGCATGGGGGTGATGTGATGTCCTCAGTATTCCCAGCAGCACCGTCCTCAGTCGTGCAGACCTGTGCGCGGAACTCCCCAAGCTCCCCGCCGTGAACCCTCCCGCTGTTGTCACGCCTAGTAGTACTGTCAACCTCCGGGAATGAATCAACTGTATCCACATGAATTGAAATCTCCCATCAAACGCCTACTGCAGTCGCACTCGAAGCGTCACTATAGGGGGTGATCACCGGGAGCGTCTGGGGTAGATTGCACTCAACGTCCACGTGAATCACGAGGCGGTTGGGGGGTCGCGGCTGGGAGGTCGGGGATCATATTGGGCGGCGATATACGGCGGTAGTCGTCGTCAAGCTCAATTATTCACCCGACGCCAGAACACCTCAATCAATCTCCGTCGACCCATCTCCTTGGCCCTGTCCCCTACACGACGCCCGCGCGCGGCCATGAACGAAAAAAAATTGCACGAAATATCTGGCACCTAAACCACATCTAACAGCTCCACTGTGAGGTTCCCTCGACACACACAACAGTGAGCGTACCGTATCCCACAACATCGATCATGCGGCTTTCACCTACCTTCATGTGGATACTCGTTCGCCGGATGTCGCACATGTCGATCGCGCCACGTGGTACGTCGCACCGCTATCTGCAGCCCCCTTATCTGCCGTCTTATCGCTAGGATGTGCCTTCAACGAATCAACACTCGCTCCCACCAGTACACTCACGAGCGAGGCTGCCCAAATTACTGGTACCTACTATGGGTGGCCCCAGGGGCGTGAGCAGTGTATTCTCGTCGACGACGTCCGGGTTCTGAACAACGAATACACTTTCCTCACACTAGGGCGTCTGAAGACTGCTTTGGCATATCACTGATGCTGACGCTCCTGTTGATGCTGCTGCTGCTATTGCTGTTGTTACTGCTGTCACCGCTGTTGCTGGTGTCACTCTGTTCTGCTGTTGTTACCCCTGCTGCTGCATGGTTTTCGGTCGTTTCGGTTGTCCAGTGTACCTCCTACCGGTACCCCTGCTACTATGTATACTTGCCGAAAACGCCTGACTAGCGTCCCTATCCGTCGACACCGGTTGTTCCTTGGTGCCTCTGTCTCACAATGATCTCAAGCTCTGGTTGGCTGATTTAAACGCTATGCAGCAGAATGTGTTTTTATATCTCATAGTCATCGGTCAGCAACCTCACCAGTCACAACTCTTTCCGATTTCGGCGAACCGAGCGAAGCAAGAAATACAAAAAAAAAAAAAAAAAACGACACTGCTAAATAATTGTATGGGCTCCTCGTCATTTTTTCCATCTGCACAGTGCCAAACCCGTCGGACCATTTAAGCTACGTAGCTGTTGATCTCGGCGGAACCCAATCACGAACCATTTTCTAATAAGCACCGCTTGGCGATTGCCTTACGAACACTCGGCCCAGCAGGTTTCATGATTTTGATCACATGAATCCGTGCGATTCGCGTGTTCCCGATGTGTGTATGCGCCCAACCTTGGGGAAGGGTGTCCTCCGTGTCCTTCGTTGAGTCGGTGTTACTACTACGGGGGACCATAGTTAATAGGACCAAATATTGTTAGTAGAAATTGTTAAATATATAGGTTTTTATGTATACCACAGGTCCTATTAACTATGGTCCCCCGTAATACCACCTCGATGTATGTAAGCAGATAACCAAGCGCCCGCTCAAAGACACGAGCGCCTTGACGCGCTCATTCCAAACAGGGAAAAAATATTGCGCACCGCAGAATCGGGAGACTGCCTGGTAAATGCTGTTGGACTCACACCTACGAATTCTTCATCGGTAGCCTTGCCCACATATATATGCACCACCAACGAACGGCTGGCAAGTTCCCACCGCTTTGGACTCTCCGTTGGTGTTGCCTCTCAGGATTGGGCTGGTGATCTCCCCGGGAACGGTTAATGGCCATTCGCTCTTCTGGTTGACCTTGTCTGTACATGCATCCAGTTATCTCAACATTCGCATTATCTTCTCATTGGTCGATCTTTTGCCGGTCGAGTTCACTTCTAGACATGATGCCGATACAACCCCACAGCCGCTCACTTGTTGGTTGAAATAGGCTATGCGAAGTATTCTGCGCCCGACGCAGCCCAGCTCCAGGGCGCGAGCGTCACTGCAACACACGGTTCGAAGAAGACGGCATCTAGATGTATTGAGCAGATCTTGGGTGCGGATAGGAGGGAAAGAGATATGGAGTGGTCTGGTAGGCGATATCACCATGCTCGACAGTCACGCTCCCATCTTGTCAGCATCCGGGACCAGCTAATAAAAGATATATATATATGCCATATACTCCATACTCTGTGTTGCAGTCACGCTCGCGCCTTGAGACTGGGCGGCTTTGAGCGCATTGTCCTACACGTATCCGATTCAAACCAACACTTCAATGACTGTACGGTTGAATGGGCATACTGTCGGGAATTGAGGTCGACCGGGAACAGGTCGACTAACCAAACGATATCATGGAATGCTGATATCACTGGTGTTCAGACAAGGTCAACTGGAAGAGCGAATGGCCAGCAGTCGTGCCCGAGGAGAGGGTCAGTCCAACCGTGACAGGGAAAACTAACATGGAGTCCAAACCGGTGGGTATTTGCCAACCGCTGGTGGGGTACGCGAGGGTGAGGCTAGAGCTGAACACATCGGAGAGAGCTCGGGTGTGAATGTAGCCCCGCGCGAGTTCAGTGGTATTAAAAGAAGGCGCTCCTCAAGTTTCTCTACTTAATACAGCAACTACGGAACTCGCCTGGGCCTACGTACACACCTGAGCCCTCTCCGATGTGTTCAGCTCTGGCCTCGCCTACGCGCGTACCCCACCAAGGGCTGGCAAATTCCCACAGGTTTAGACTCCACATTGATGTTCCCTGTTAGGGTTACTCTGGCCCTCTCTCCGTGGGCAGGGCTGCTTGCCATCCGCTTCTCCTGTTGGCCTTGCGTGTCGCATATCCATCAAACATTGTTGTTACTCGACCTGCTTTTCGGTGCGGCGCGCGTTCTTGTCTTGTGCCGATTCAACCGTATACCTCGTATAGCTGTTGACGCGTTGCTTCAAATCATTTTGTCGAAGGGCAACGTGCTCCTAGTAGCCCAGACTCAGGGCGCAAGCTTCAAAGCAACGGTGTTGAAAGCAGGTATATGTTTATTCATACGAATTGCGGTCCATGCAGGATATTTGTCCAAACCACCCCCAGGGTGGAGGCTGTTGCTCCGAAATCCTAAGACACCGGCGAATACCCTGTCTCTAGGTGCAGGTCTCCACGGAGAGTGTTTTTCGTGTTTTTGCTCTGGGCCTTTTTATCCTACTGCTGTAGATACACCGGAAACACTTGTTTCGTTTTTCGGGACACTTTTTTTGTTTTTGTTTTTGTTTTTGCTCATCCCATTCATTATCTTCGCACATCCTCTTCTCACTCTCCTTCCAACTCGTAGCCCGGATCCGGGGTCACATAGCTGGCTCTTCTACCCCCTTCCCGCTACGGTACGTGCCTTCATTTTTATCGCGATAAGATTTCAGCCGTTTCTTCCCTCGTCGACTCGCATCGAATAGTAACTAAGTGCTTACCCACGCTGCAAGACGCTCTCAACAATTGAATCCTTTTTTATTTTTATTTTTGCAAACAAAGTCAAATGTCCGCCCCACCTGGGGCTCGAACCCAGGACTCAAACACCAGCAGAATTCGAGGTTAACCACTTGACCCACCGGGGCGATGCACCTTCTTCATGATCTCCAAAATATCAACGGGTTTGGACAGCCCTCAACGTTTTCTCGACGCGGTGTCTTTAGAAGGTAGTATAAAAAAGTCAACTTTAATTAAAATATTCCCAAAAAACTGGACCTGGAAGGTGGACTTTGTTATTATTTCTCTTGTCATTCGACAATGTGCAGCATAATCTTCAACCTTGATCACTCTTGACTTTCCCGAAAGAAGAAAGCCTAGGAAACAAAAGGAAACCCACGAACCTGTATTATTGGTTTTATTCGGAATGATGACTAGCCATATGATTTGAAAACGATTGCGGGAAACGATTATTTTCATCAACCCCTGAGACGCATGTTTTGTTTCCATCTTCTAAGGTGTTGGATATTTCGTGAGATATTCGTAAATAGCTTTTGCCGCCACATCATGAGAACCCAGAGAAACCAGCCTGATAAACATAGTATGTACAAGGTTCCCCTCCGGGAGGTGCCTAGGGGAGCGGCGCAAGAGCGAAATAGTACTCGTATGAAATCCTGAACAAACACCTATTTAGAAGTGAATCCACCCATCATATATATATGTGAAGAACACACACGTATTTTTGTGGGCAGACTATACTGCTGTCTGTGAACATAGTGTGGGACCATTACTACAAAAAAAATATAGTGGGGTACCGGTAAGAGAATGTCGATCCTGAACAGATGACTCGCGGCAATCAATTGAATGTATGCGGCGTAAACGTCAGCAGCACAAAAACGTTGCGTGAGGGTGAGGTTGCGCCACAATACGTTGTGGCCGGCTGAGTATGATACAGCACATACAATCCATATTCCCTCAAAATAAATGTTTCTTGGTGCTCAGGGTAACATAGAGGTTTCACAGATAAATGCTCTAGAATAAATGGTAGTCCGATTACTGAGAGTATTGGAGTACTGGCGGCCAAAACTTTACGAGTACTGAGAAAGCCCAAATACTGAGAGTAGTGAGAGTATGAGCAACACAGGTAATGAGAGTACGAGCAGTACGGAACCCCGTAAGCATCACTTTTTGCTTTCCAGCTTAGCTCGTAGGAGGTTTTACCCTCAGCGATCTTCTTGACAAGCCGTGGTCACAGGTGTCGTCCCTTCTCTCCCCCGTTACGTGCCTTTACTTTTTGTCGCGCATAGGGTTCAGCATTCCCACTGCTCGTCGATTTCCATGGGAGGTAGCTAACTCACGCTCTCGTGCTTTTCGCTAGTCATTTTTTTTATGCAAGAAAAAGTCTGCACTCGGGGAGACTTGAACCCACGAAATTGATCGTGATAGGCACGCGGACCAACCACCAAGCCACCGGGGACGCCGGCCTACATTATATATTAAAAATAGTACGTGTTGCTTGAGTGGGGTGTACCCCTGGTAGTATTATTGTCATTGTTATGCTTGCCTTCCGACAATATAGCGTAGATGCCATTCCAATATAAAACCGTATATCCTTCCGTAAAGTATTTCTCATACGCTTCTCTGCCAGCCGTTTTCCAATTTCCATTCCCCACATCATTTAATCCTAGCATATATACCCTATTCCTCATCAACATTCCATCCCCAGGCCATCGGCCGCATTGCTCCAGGCCATCGGCCGCATTGCTCCAGGTCATCGTCTTCTTGCCTCCCCCTAGCGGCCTGGCGGTCCCTCAGTGCTAGTGCCCCCGGTATACACCATCACTGATGTATCAGCCACATGTAATCATATATGTATGTATCCTATCGTATGAATGTAGAACCACTTACTTAGATCTCACTCTCTGAGCGTGCTCGGTTGGTACATCCCTGGCCTCTCAGAGCTCCCACTTCGAAACCGCCTCCCTCCATTACTTGCCGGACCTTTCCTGCGGGTCTTTGTTTTCTCCCTTTCTCTTGGCACTCTTGGTGCTTTCTTCCTTTTTTCTTCTTTTTTTCGATTCGTGTGTGTACTCCGAGTACGGCACCGCGGATGAGCCCGGCGCCGTCGCGGGTGTCAGCGGGTGTTGGCGGGTAGAGGGGGGGGTTGCAAGGAGCGGGGTGGTCACTTTCGCGCCTAGGCGTCGCGGGTGCCTCGAGACACGACGGATGCATGAATTGGCTCTGTCTGGCCTTGTCATATTTTTATAGGGTACGTACGAGTTATAAGGGTCGTTCGGCATCGCAAGATAAAATTCAAGCGGTGCTTTTTTTTGCGACCGGGCTGAAAATCACAGAGGGAGGTACCCAGTCTGGATAACTACATTGTCGAGCTGGCGAACCATGTTTCCTATTTTCCTGCCATTTACTTTTACGGTGGGCTCCTCTACCTGTGTTCTGATACGAGAGGGCAAGATCGTTTTGTTCAACGTTAGAAGTCGACTTCAAGTAATAGTGCATATTTATCTGCTCGAGAAAAAATCCGATTGAAAAAAGTGTTTTTTTTTTACGTTGGATTACCTGGTGCTTTCCGGATAGATAGGCTGACAGGGCCGTTGGTATTGTATGCATGTGAATGGCCGTGAAGGTGTCATCATAAAGATAGGCAACGAAAAAACAGAAAAGACATTATACACGACAGCAGCTAGCTTCTCTACTAGAATTCATCTCTGGTGCCACAGAACGATCACAACATACCTGAAAATGCGACGTGTCCGAAGGTAGTGGTATCTCGTAAAATAGACCACTATGTTAAACATGGACACGTGGAGAGTTGTCTGGTGGGGTAAGGACGAAGTTCACTGCGTTTTAGACAACACACACAGCGCAGAGTCTACGTCGCCCTCGGCCTTCTCCGAGAAAACATATTGCAAACACGGGAAACGCCAAGACGTGTGTTAAGAAGTAGACGATTTCAATCGAAAAACGTATCTTCAGCAGCAGCCAGGGCTATTATAATTCCTGCACGTCAGCCCATGTTCAACGTCAGTGGAAACTAAAGGCAATCGCCTCTGCGACCACGCCGGCCATATTTAGATTCCTCGTACGATCCACGGACCAAAGGGAGCTTGCAAGGAGGAAAGGGAATTTTTCTCTGCGTTTGTTTTCCGTCCCTAGGCGAGGGTCAGCAGGCATGATACGTCCTTGCTCGTCCAAAATATGGGTCCAGGGTTGATCTGAGACCATTCACCCTTGCGTTGTGCGCATTCCTGGCAACCTCCGGATGCCTCCATCGGCGTACGACCGTCATCCCCTGCGCACACAACCCCCTGGCAATATCCACCCGCAATGCGAGGACTCATATCTCCACCCCTGCACCCACCGTCCCGGCCGCGACCATGGGTGACGCCAACGAATCCCGCATTGAGGGGTTGGGAGTAAGCATTCAAGGCGTGGCCACGGCAGTGCTAAACCGCTTGGGCGGTGCTTACTGCATCATTCCCCTGACGACCCCGCGGCGATTTTCATGATCGGGAGCCATGCGCGTTTCGCAGTCACCGAAGCATAGATTTGTAGTTGGCTGGCTATCTTCCTGTTGATGGAAAAGACGAAGAGGGTGCAAACGATGCCGGTGGTAGCCCTGAATATATATGAGGGACGCAACAAGAAGACAAGAATAGTGTTGCCGCCGCAGCGGTGATTGGTTGTGGCCCGAAAACGACTTAAAACCGTTTCCGCCGATTCAAGTGAGCAGCCAAACTCGTGCATCCGAAAGGTACGCGTATTATACCCATTCCACATATCACATTGTATAGGAAGAATGTAGTACCGCTGTCTACTTGTTTAAGAAAAGCATAAATAGCTAGCCATCTCCTTGCCAACAAGAGCACTACCCATGCCTTAGCACGAGCCGTAACCGCGAGCAGGCTGCCAACACACGCACCGACGTTTACAAGCCTCTACATGTTGATTCGACAGCTATACAAGCATCTACACCCGCCGCTCACCTTATATCCCTGTCGTCCGGTCGCATTAGACTCAGGGCTTTCTCATCCTGGCCAAGAGAGAGACCGATCCAATCGTCGCCTGCTCTGGCCCCATCAGGATCATCGTCACCTCCGGCATCAGCATTATCTGGCTATAGAATGGAACATCATGCGATTCCACGCCAGATGAGCGTATAGGACGGTGAAAGCGAATTTTCAAGTCACACGCAAGGGTTACACAATATCGTTCGCTTGCATCAAAAGTGTCAAGACTCCACCGCACGCAAAAAAAGTAGAATATTTACACGCATGCCCCCATCCTTATGTTAGAGCTCCAGCATACGACCAATGACTCGCCTGCCCCCTTTGCGGTGCTCCCCGTTGGAAGGCCCTCGTTGTTGAAGTCGCCAGTGCCTCCGCACCATCGTCCAGCGGCTGCTAGTAAGAATCCGCCTGCGGATGATATAGGCGCCCCGCAGCGCTAAATCGTCGAAGGAGGCAAGTTCAGTAGACTCTGGCCGTGTCTTGCCTAGGCGTACACCCCCCCTTCCCCAACAGATCCTTCTCATTCCTGGGCAGCACGCTCGCCTCTACGGCAGCACCAAACCCCTCGTCGCCGTCTGCTGCGATTTCCTGCGGGTGGGAGGTTCGGAGCGCTGCGCCCAGGCCTACGGCAGTAGATGCCGCATGTGGTTCCGTGCAACGCTTGCTCGTCGCTTGCCGGGCCTTTCATGACACAGATATTGGCGGCAACCTGGCGTAACGGACGAAAGCACCTACTGTCGTAATACATCCCTCGCGATCTTGATCACTCCCCACCGAGCTTTCCCGTGACAGCGAGCTTCACGCGCGGAGAGTAGCTGATGCTGTACATGCACACCTGTTTATCGCGGATAGGGCGTAGACGAGATCTGTTTCGCGAAGAGGAGCATGGACGAGGGCGGGAAGGATGAGGGTACTTCTGTGTGTAGCGCTTGAGAGGGCCCTGGGCGTTACGGTTACGTATTGCAGTGCCGACATATTCGACGATAGATCTTTGACCGGCCACCGTATCTCCTCGATACATTTCTAACCGGGCGCCAGGTCCTCGGGTTCAGGGAACGCAGAGGCGAGGAGATGGCGCCCTTCGAGTCGACACCATCGCCTTGCACAGAACGACCGGGGTGGAGGTAATCACATAAACCTTAGTCCTGTCGTGTGTCGTTGAGACGAGCGCTCGTGCGGCGGACGAACGAAATGACGCTCTTCGGCAACTGCTTCCCCTGCAGGCATGCCGTCGTGGCGGCGTGTTATCGAGACGAGTATGCTACAAAATTTCAACTTAGCGAGCGGGTGCAAGTAAAAAGGTATTCGCCGCTTCTACGCCGCAGTTGTTGAAAACCTACGCAGCGTCCGTTTTGATGGCGGTACTACTGTAGTCAGCGCAGGGGGTCCATCGAGCAGAAAGGTGGTCGCCGTGCAAGTTGGTGCAAAAACAAAAGAGTGCAGGTATTCCTGCCACAAAAAAAAAAGGACACACGAACAAACGTACCCTAATGTTATATGTCATCGCGCTCGTGGTTGGCTACGCTCACCTTAGTCGACCCTCGAGAGCTGTAGGGAACATCTCCTTCGTGACCCAGAAGGGACCCTCTGCAAGTGGAAGGGGAAGAACGTACCGTGCTGGGGGGGGTGCATTGTTGGCTCGCCACTTTTGCTCCCCGAATCGACCGTCTCCCACCCGCGGCTACGCCAAGAACCTCCTTAGTTTCCACCCCGCTGATCGCTGTTACGAAGGGCATGAACAGCGGCGGGGGGGGGCGGGGGGGCGGGAGGGGGCGAACGCGATACTCGGCAGGGACTCCATCTCCAGCTTTTGCAGAAGAAGGGCCGGCTGGTCTACGACGGTCAGCTCGTTCTCCATGTACTAGCTGATCCCCGTTGCCTCCTGAAGCATTGATTGGGCGGTCATCACAGGAGTCATCTAGGGGTGGGTCCAACAAGCGAGACGGACGACGGACGACCGGTAGAGGCGATGTCGAGTTTTTATAAGAAACTAAAAGAGTACGTCAGCTGCGAGTTCAACCGATCGGCAGATCGATCGATACTCAACTTTGCAAGCTGCGTGAACCGATCGCGCGTTTCCCATTATTTCCCTAGCGATTGACTACTGGCCGGCGACTCCCCTGGATGCTACCAGGGTCGACGAGACGATAATACTTGCACCATTTCGTACACTGAAACAGCAGATCGACACGCGAAGGTCGGGGTACAAAATATAATCGAAAGTTGGTTGACAACACAGACGGGCACACCAACACCATGAAAATTGTTCAATATACTCCCTGTAAATGTTGCAGCAGATCTTGACGTACCGGTACATGAGTACGCACGTGTTTGTTGGTGAGTCCCACTATCGTACATGTTTTTGGCCTCTTCTGCTCTTGATATATGAAACACACAGTATGCACACACCTGTGAGATTGCAGAGGGTGGTCCAACAGCGCAGGAGGTGATGTTCGTGATTTCTGTAGGCAGGCTAGCGAGTGGCGCATTCTGATCCTACAGCTCTTTGCTCCATCTCAAGCGTCCTACCAGGCAATACGATCACTAGAGCTGGATCCCAAAGCTCGCCCTGCACACGATGCCAAGAAGATGGAAACAAAAGCTAAAACTGAACATGAGCGCCACTCTCACAACCTCCTGCCGTATTATTATTTCGACTCTCAACGAAGTCCGGTCCTTTTTGTCGATATGGCCCGGATCTTGGTTGGGGGAGTTCGTAGATCCTTGCGTGAACGTACTTAGGTAAATAATGACCAAGGACCAAGGACGTATGATCAGGATTATTTGGCATGTATGTGTGTCGGCATTTTCATGCTACAACAACAGCAGTACAAAGCTACGGATCTTGCTACTGGTCCATCATTCATACCTGGTATCAGCGTACGTACAATAGTAGTTGATCATAAAACACCAAATTCATGACAACAACCAGGAAGCCCGATACATGCATCTGCTCAAGCAGGAACGATTATCCCTCGTGGTTCGTTTCCTTCCGGCGCTACTTGAGCCCCCGGAAAGTCGATACTTAACAATGGGTATCACTGCAGTGGCCATTGCCCTCCACTTTGAATTTAATCGAAGGGACACTCGAGCCACCTCTTGGGGCCGACTTCGAGAGCTTGATGATTTTATAAAAAACTAGAAGAGTACGTCAGCTGTGAGTTCAACCGATCGGCAGATCGATCGATACTCAAATTTGCAAGCTGCGTGAACCGATCGCGTTTTCCATTATTTCCCTAGCGATTGACTACTGGCCGGTGACTCCCCTGGATGCTACCAGGGTCGACGAGATGATATTTTGTAAAAAAACAAACTGCGTCACTCGTTCTGACCAAACAGGTACCTGGTAAGTCTGTTCTTGACCACCGTCATAACACTGCTAAATTGGTAGTTGCGTTGCTGTGCTCTGGATCAAGCGTGTATCATAAGAAGAAAGTAACACAACACGCAGTTCACCTGTGACACAACAGAATGGGTGGCTTCAAGCCGTTGCCCTCGTAGATCCTGAGCCTGGTCTCGTAGGAGAGCTCGAGCTGCCTGGTAAGCTGCTTCCTGCTGCTACTGCTGCCTGGTCTGCCGCTGTTGCTGCTGTTGCTGCTGCTGCTGCTGCTGATGCGGTGGTTGTTAATCTTGCTGCTGCTGATGCGGTGGTTGTTAATCTTGCTGCTGCTGCTGCTGCTGCTGCTGCTGCTGCTGGCTGTTGATGGTGCTAGCACTGGTACTTCTGTCTACACAGTAGTACAACAGTAGTCCTGGTAGTCTGTAGTAGCACGGCCTTCCCCTTGAAGTCGGCAGTTTTGCGAGTGCTGCTGCTGGAGGTTGTTGGTACTCCTCCTGGCCCTGCTTCTCCTCTTCGGCGTCTGGAGCGTGACACGGAGAGTTCTGACTGCCTGGTCTGCTGCTGCTGTTGTTGCTGTTGCTGCTGCTGCTGCTGCTGCTGCTGCCGCCGTGCCGCTACTGCTCTACTGCTGATGATGTGTTGGCGCCGCAAGGAAGGCGCCGCTTGTACACGAAACTTGACAGTCCAGTGATTTCGGGGCGATTTCGGGGTGATTCGGCCTCTTGGCCAATAGACATCGTCTGGTCGAGTCTGGTCCCTCCTCGGCACATATACCCTAGTTCGACATGCAGGATGAAATAAAAAGAAACCCTTCATGTCGTATTCAAAACTCGACCGCTCATCACAACGCGTGTCATCTGCTTGGGAGAGGAGTAGAGGTATGTCTCATAGCCGGCTGGCCACGATTGCGTGCGGAGTGGTCCTGCTGGGCTCCGCGTCTGCATGGCTACCTTATGGCGTAACGACGGCCGCTAGGGCCGCTGCTGGCACAAGAGCGCACAGAGGAGAAGGACGACAGGCTGCTGCACTATCGCCATTGAAGTCTTCCAACAGGGATGGGGTGGAGAGGCCCGATCTGGCAGCACTGAAGAAAGGCTTCGAGCAGTCTATGGACGGCAAGCTCGTCATGGAATATGTCACGGTGTGTACTCTTAATCGTTGCGGTTGTCGACGCGCATTTCATTGCTGAGCAGTGCCCGCCCGAAGTTGGTCTTCATGTTGATAATGTTCTCACATATTATGCTCACTTCCCTGCAATACTGCCTGCCTGGTGGTAGCCACTATATACAGGCTGCAACAAAATGCATCTCGATGGCAAAAAAAGACATTTGAGTGTTGGCGATTTTTTTTTTTTTTCACTTTTACTTCTCCAAAAATTCTCCCGAGGTAACTTTTTGAGGTAAATTTCTGAAAAAAACGCGAAAAAGTACTTCAGCGAAGTCAGGATTTCATCTAAGGTTACGGTAACTTTTGGCTCTCTGTTTCATTGGCCTACACGCACCGAGCATCATCCCGACGCAAAACGCATCATCTCAAATCTCGAAGGATCAAAACACCGAGCATATTCCATGCCACCATGCTGCTTGCTGTACGCATCACGACAACCGCTGGGAGCACAGAGGCTCGAGAGGTGTAGCTTGAGTATAGCGCGCACGAGCGGCGTTGGATTGTGCCAGCGGGCCGCCGCCGCTGCTACGTAGGGTACACGCTTTCGCCTACTTGGTGACGACGTGGAGGATGCTTCGTTCCAAAAAAAGACTCGCATCACACTCGTACTCGTACTCGTGCTCGCACAGAGCGCGACAGCTCGTGTATCATTTCGATTCCACCACACTGCAGCAGCGGCGGCGGCAGCAGTGGCCGCGACAGTGGCGGCGGAGCGGAGCCCGCCGGCGCTGTGGCGTGCGTAGGCTGAGCGCAGCAGCAGCAGCAGCAGGCAATCCAAAAAGGGAAGCTGGCTGGTGCTGGTGCTGGTGCTTGCTGGTGCTGGTGCTGACGCTGTTTATTTTTGTTGCTCAAGCTGCCTCTAGCTGCGGCTAGCGCTTGCTATTAATAGCTGCCGCTTGCTGTGGTGCTGCTTGCAGTCGTGAGCTGGCAGTGGTGGCACCGCTGTCAACTCTGCCGCCGAAACGTTGCTGGGCCGCCGTTGCTACTCCCAAGCTGTTTTTTAGTTTTTCGTTCTTTTTTTTTGGCGCGTTTGCCTCACCTCCCCCCTTCCCTTCTTATTTTCGGAGGCGTCGCCTGCAGGATTTGACTTACCTCGCTCGCAAACACACCGAATCAGGAAGGGAAGGAAATTCACTTTTTTTAGCGCAAGTAAAGTTTTTTTTTTTTTACTCTCTATCGCAAACACTCTATTGCTGCACATCTCGGATAACGGAACACACTATTAATACTATTAATAGGACAACACTTATCTACGTTATCGGACCTAACACAGCAACGTAGTAACGTACTATTAATATTAATACTAACAGCAGTGAAAGATGTCTGGGGACAGCGCTTTTACCTCTTGACAAACACCGTCGAGGCAAATGTCTTGACAGCCTTGACAGCCAAAACTCGGGGACGGTAAGAAAAATCCCCGTTCTTCCGGAAACGCCCGAAAATACTGTCGAAAGTAGTGTGATTTCTCTGATACAAAGTGGTCCCTCTTATCTCTCCAAATCGGGAGTTCAACCAGGTTCGCTGTGATGCTGCAGTTCGGTTCTATTCAAGGATATTTTGCTTTGTCGTTCATTTCTTCTCTAGTCTGATGAGTCCCTGGGATGCGCACACACTGAACAGGCGGGGGGGTGCACAGCGCTCTGCTCGCTTGCCCAACTGCTCCGATTATACTCTTCCTAGTTATTGTCTTCCTAAACCCACGAGGTCAACGGAATGCATGCCGTTGCCACATCAAGAGCTGCCGTCCTCCTCTCGCACGCTATTGCCTCACAAATACCACATCGCGGAATTCAAACGTTCTATTCTCGTAGATCATCTCAAGCTCTGTACCTGGTAGTTGATTGGCCTACTGCTGTACTGGTCCTCTCTACCATTTCTCGTATCCTCTCACCTAGACCGTGATGCCGTTCCGGTATATCTCCGTTATTTTTGTACTCCTATCACAAGCCTCTCATGCAACACATCTCCTATACTGCTCAAGAACATCTCCCACAATCCCTATCTAGACATGCCAACAGCTTGCATTGAAACCCGCGATATCATACTAACTTGAAATAAAACCGAACAGTCCATATTAAAAGCTAGATAACCTCAATCTCACCACATTTAACTTTTTTTGTTTTTTTCGGCGTTGTGATACATTTCCGAGTCCGATCTACAGAAAAATGCAATTGAATTACAGAGTCTCGATATTTTAGAATAAGCTCCATATAAAACGAGTAAAATAGCTGCATGTAAAAATGTAAAAAAAATAGGTTTCCACACATATGAATGAGGATTTTTCTGCCAGGGGGGGGTAGGGGATATATGTCTAAACATACGGATTTGCCTTGACAGACAGACAGTTTGACACTGACATGTCTCCTGTCATATCTAACTATTAATAGCATAGTATTAGCACTGGAGGAGCGATCACGGAAACGCCGTCACACAGTTTTGACTGGAAACCCACGAACGTGCACGAGCCTTGACGTTGTGTTGCTGCTCGGTCTCGTACAGCTCTGGTAACATTATGTTATGCCGTGATCAGTCCTTGAACTAACACACAGCAGTGTTAGGATCTGACCAAACACGTACGTTCTACTCGTAACTCTAACACACCCAGATCGATATCCGCATATTTACTAACACGATAACTTAGTGTTACTGTCGACGCAGCGGAAGACATAATACACTAACTTAGTGTTACCCTTAGGAGGAGTGTTATACATAGCACCCTAACATAACGTTACCATGTTCGCAAGCACTACCGACACATAACATCGTGTTGCAGATGACGCACTAACTTAACATAACGCAGTGGCCAGCACTACTAACACTACGTTATGTGGCCCCCCGTCTGACTGCCTTAGGCTCGGATAACGTAAAATTAAACGTGCATTAGATACGTTACAGTCCTAGCCGGCCCATTCGTAACATTATGTTAGGATGTTGGCCTAAATGCGGAAGTCTCTGTAACATTGTGGCACGGTGTTATCGTCAGTAAAGATCTGGTGGTAACATTCCGTTACCGCGTTACCATAAGGGTCAATCCGGGTCTTACATAATGTAACTGAGTTACGGTTGGGGCCGAAGTCGTTCCAACGTAATGTTACTACGTTACCTGTGGATCTTCACGAGATCTAACATGTGTTACCTGTGTTCGTGGTAAAGCGGCGTATGGGAGTAACATAACGTAGCCGTGTTATCCAATTTCGCCGACATCCCAGTAGGGGAGACCTACAAAATTTTCCTTGGGGGAGGATAGCATGGCATCCCCGGTGAAAAACGCCTCCGTATTTTAAAACCCTCAGCAGGGAATATTTAGAGAGGACCCCCGCAACAAAACGCGTCTTTTTTTTAGAAACCCCGCCAGTACATTTTCCATCTGCAACACAGTACGTCATCCATCTAAAACGTAATCTGCACACTCGCACGTACGAGTTAACACGGCAGTAACATATTGTCGATGTTAGATTGGCGGTGTACGTTACCTGCTAAGTTGAGTCACCGCATACATTGCATACGAGCTAACACATCAACATAATGCTAGTGTTTTATCGATCATATACGTTATCCGTTTGGCGTATGTATTGTAGCATTGTGGCAAGACTTCCGTATCACCCACATATAACGTCGCTCGACACGGACAGCTGCTGCGGCTGATACGGCAACATAATATTAACGTTGTATTGACCATATACGTCATCCCTCTAAAGGCTGGGTCTTACGCAAGTTTTTTTGAGTGATTAAAAAAAGGCAGGAAGTCAGTTTTTTTCTACCGGCAAAAAGCCACACCTGATCAGTGCGCCATGTACGGTCTTATCGTGATTTCGGTTTTCTTTCATGGGAGAACTAAAAAAACAGAACAGAACCGACGTTTCGAATTCCACGTGGACCACGACACGAACGAGAGTCGCTCACGCCGGGTTGGGCGATAAACCTTCACCACCATCTCCTCGAAGGAAGCAGCGGAATGTGGAACTCCCTGGGGAGCTGCGTGAGGGGTTTTGCTAGTCGCTGGGTCAGCAAGGAGCTCTGGGGGGCCCTCGCGGAGCATGAGCTGCTTGCGGCGGTCGTAGTCAGAAAAAAAAACGTTAGATTGTTCTGATACTGCTGCTGTAGTCTCGTCCTATTTCGTTTCCAAAGTTGTTTTTGCCTAGAGCAGCTGCAGTTGGGCGGCCGCAAGAGACACGATGGTGGCCAAGGTACTGATGCCCTCCCTCTCCGTGGTGGCCGATGCACAAGTGTTGGAGCCCAGCTGTGTGCAAGCGTAACCAAGCATGTGGCGTCGTGACCCGTCATGAACCCAGTCTATAACCTAAACAAAATTGTATAGTCCCTCCGAGGTCTTGTGCAAAAGTAAATTTCATCACTTTCAGAGTTGATCAGAAAAGGCTGCCAGAAAAAAACATTTCATCGAATTTCATGCGTGATAAAATCTCTGAGGAACATTTTTTCCGCCAAACAGGCCCCCATAAGACATGATTTTGATAAAATCTGATCAGATATGGGACCAGATACCCCGAAGCCTCCGTACACAGTCATATAATCACCTCATAAAAAAACATGCATAAGATCCGGCCTAGCTTGTGTCACTGCATGCATTGCATACGAGCTAACACATCAACATAATGCTAGTGTTTTATCGATCATACACGTTAAGCGTTTGGCGTATGTTTCGGTAGCAAGACTTCCGTAACACCCTCGCATACCGTCGCTCGATACTACAGACTGCTGCTGCGGCTTTTACAGTGACATAATATCAACGTTGTATTGACCATATGCGTCATCCCTCTAACACGTGTTACGATGCGCTGCCAGTGGGAATTTCACCGACACACTTTCATAGTGTTATGTAGCGTTTATTTGGCCTTGTGCTGCTGTACGTTATCCGCCTAAAGGGTGTTACGGTAGCAAGTAAGAATCCCGCTGACACGCTAACCTAACGTTACTCGCTACGGGCGGATGCCACTAACACGGTAGCATAGTGCTAACCTTGAATTGACCATGTACGCTATCCCTTCAACGTGTTTTACGATAGCGACAAGGAATTCCGCTAACACGCTAACATGATGTTACTCGCTATGGGCTGCATACCCTGACACCGCAACACATATACTGCGCTCAGTACGGGATCAAGGTAACACTCTAACATAAGGCTACGCGATCGCCCGCTAATAACGTAACACACCAACAGTGGGCTATCACAAAATTCAGGAAGTAGTTAACGTAGTAACGTAATGCTGCGGGGGGGTTTTCGCTGACGCCTATCTTTAACATAAAACGTTAGGTGTTACATTATCCAAGGTGTGAAATAATGCCAACGACAGCAGTATCATACCACTGGTACGTACCTGGTAATGTCATAACGAGGTGTGGTATACCATCCCGTATCACTTCCAATCAAATAACACCAGGAACATATCCATGGTAGTATATATACACTATTAATAGGAAAAAAGGATAGGATTCGAGTTCGAGTGCAAGTACCAGGGGGATATTCTACCACCACGATGTCCGGAAATTTAAGGGTCCTTTGTGTTATAGTAGAATCGTTCAATAATTCCTTACATTGCCGTGACATTTTGGTGTCTCTGCCGGCGGTCTTGCTGCTTGCGCCTCGCGCTGCCCGTCCATCAGAAGCGACCCGAGCGAGGCCAGGGAGGGGGCAGACGGAGGGGTCGTCTATGCCGATTTCATGTGTACGTGTGAGCACAGGAGGCGTATATAGCCGATGCTTGAACCTCTTCGGCTACTGTCTCTGAGCCGTGGTTGCACCTTGATAGTAGTTTCCGGGTTTTTGGCGGTGGCGCCTACAGCCGAACAACCAACCCGAACCCTAACCCGAACCCGAACGCTATGGAGTGCCCAGTGCCTGGCTGCTGTGGCTTGTGAAACCTCTACGTTGATTCGACCGGCGTGGATGCAGTGCTTGGGAAGGCTCGAGGCTGAATTGGCCGGCTCGGGATGCTGCAGCCTGGAAAAACTCTAAAATTGGTTGGGCCGCTTACAAAACACCCCTTGGCAAATCAGTGTGCGTAGATAGCGTACCTTGGGAAGATCCACTATCTGGGGGCAACCACTACTGCTCTCTCTTGGCTCTTGGGGATTGCAGAGGGAGAAGGTGACGAGAAAGCAAGCGAAGGTGGCACAACGTAGGTGTCGCAACGTAGAACACAATCGGCAAATATATGCTAGGCCCGGCATAGCTCTTGCAGCTTACCGGTAGGAAATTTTTCCTACGTGCGAAATGAGCTATCTCCCGTAGCTCACCCCCGGTAAGAATGTGTAGATGATGAGCTGTCTCCTACAGCTCACACCCGGCGATAATGTGACACTCGCAGCCCATTTTAGCCCTCATGTACAGCTCACCCGCGGGAATGTGAAAATACGCCTCTCTCCCAAAGATCACCCCCATTAGCCATGTGTAGGTGAGCTATTTCCGTGCATATCTCCTCGACACTCTTGGGAAAGGTTGACGGTTACAGAAACGCCCTACTGCGTGATTGGAGGGAGATGACACTCATTGGTCCGAATTACAATGGTTGGAATGAGTCGTACGGCACGGGCGCAGCTTGACCCTACTACCGGGGCACTGCTGGGCGCTCTCCCTGCTCGTAGACGGTCCTTGACATCAAAATTAGCACTGCTGTGTTAATCGCTAGATGGTGTCTCGGAGTCCCGAAAGGGTGGTAACCCTCGTAATACTGCTCTTTGTCGGTTTGGGACAGAAGTGAGGACAAATTACCTGGAACTTGAGTGATTCGTCCCCAAAACGGGACTGGAGTTGTAAAAGGGTCGAAGGCCACACACACGGTAATCATGGCTCAGCTTATGAAGCCCTTACGGGTTTCGATTGGTCTATCCCGGAAACAAGAGCCAATCGGAGCTTTCGAGATGTCATCTGCCCGACGTGCTATATACCAGGTATTTCAAAGTCACGGCAACTTCCTGCTTGAACATGTAACATGTTACGACCGTCGAATGGTCGTGATTCGCGTCATATCGTACGCCCTGCCTGGTGTCAGGCACCTGGTATATGAAATAATACGAATATTTCACACATGGCACACGAGCAGTACAAGTGCTGCTGCTGTTGACTCCCCTGCGCTCGTACAAGTGCATGCCCTCTTGAACTGCTGTGCCAGGCTGCTTTGTACGTACGTATGAAGTAAAATGAAGCCAGTTAGCTCTCACTCACTTGATCCAGCGTATGCAACGATGTGGGGATGTGGCACACCTGGTGGTTGTACGGCATCGCCATTCGCCACAGCTCACGGCCGATGCGGCTATTAGTGGCATGATAGTAGGAGTAGACGGTGCAAAGCTCCGTTCGGTGCTCCTGAGGATAACAGCATGATAGTAGCTACTGATGTTAATAGCATCATAGTCTTCAATAAAGTGTTTTTTTTCTGTACAGGTTACTACTGCTATAAAGAGATCAAGTGGCGCATGCACTCTTGGGTACGCGGATACTTGAACCTGGTAGTTCGGGTGTGTTGATACCCGGGTGCCCCAAGAGTTGATATACCCTAGTAGCATTAAACACGCCCATCAAACCTGCCCTGCCCTGCCCCGTAGATGTTCTTATACTTCCAAGTAGATGAATTCCTTGCTCGGCGGGATCTGTCGGTACATCTCTCGCCTTTCAGAGCTCCGATTCTATTGAACCCTCCCCCCCACCCCCCCCCCGCGCGCGCGCGCGCAACCATCCGCAACCCCCTTGCCCCACCGCCAACACGATCCGCTCCGATGCCAAACCACGCCGCTTTCTGTCTCACGTTTTCTTACATTTGTATAATACACGAAAAAGCCGCGCCGTTTTTTTCTTTTCGCACCCGGGTTCATTTAGTCCTCTTCGCCCAGTATCCCGTTTTCGTTTTCCCAAAATAAAATATTTTTCGTTTTTTTTTGTTGTCCCCCCATCGCGCCGCCGTTCCCCCCCCCCCCCCCCTCTTTACGCATGCGAAAGGAACTCCGGTCGAGGAAGGCGCTTCTGGTCTCTCTTCTTGAGGGGACGGGGGGCATCATCACCGAGGACATCTACCCCATCATGGAGGACCTCGCGCTTGTAAACCCCTCCGGGGGCTGCGGCAAAGGGGGGGACCAGGGGAGGGGGCACTACTGCGCGATGCTCCCAGGTGCTTTGTTTCGCTTCGGAGGCGTGCTCCGTACGGCAGGGGGGAAAACGCGTGCTTTCCTTCTAGGGGTAGCGCCTGAATATTGTGAGGCTATACCATGCTGTTGGTGCTCGTAGTACTGTTACGGGGGGCCATATTAAAAAGGACCTACGGCACACACACACAAAAACCTATATGTTTCGCTATTTTTACTAATAATATATGGCCCTGTTTACTATGGTCCCCCGTCCTAAGTCATTCGTACTCTGTGTAAGTGCAACCCGATGCACAATCCCATAGCCTATGTGCTTTATACAGTAGGTACCGGTATAACACTACTAGTGTTCCTACGATTAACCCTTTTAGGGCTGCAGTTCCGTTTTGGGCCGTTTTGGGGACAAACTACTTGGGATTTGAATGGTTCGTCCCCTAAACGGGACTGCCTTCCTAAAAGGTCTAAAGCGACAGCCATCACCTGATTCGGGAATGACACAGATTGATGTTCGAGATCCGCTGCAACGAGTCGGACGGCACGCACGCAAGACGAACGTATCACGGGAGACCACAGTAAATAGGACCAAAATATTTTCAGTAAAAATAGCGAAACATATTGGTTTTTGTGTGTACCGTAGGTCCTGTTTACTATGGCCCCCCGTGTTAGTGCCCGTACTTCTGGGCCCTCACGCTGCTCGTAGACGACTGATACCACAAAAGTCACTAACCATACATTTTGTCGCTAGATGTGGGCTAGACGCCCAAAGGGGTTAAGGGGCCCTATCGGTCAGAAATATTTTGACCAAAACCTGCTAACCCCCTGTCTTAGCTCCGAAATGTTTGGTTTTGGCTTCCTAAGCTCGGACAGGACACGATGCACAGCAGCACCGCCACCGCCACCGCAACAGCAGCACCACTGCGACCATCGATCGGTATGAGCAGCGACCACTCGAAACTTCCACTCCTCTGTCGGATGATGCAGATCATGATCTATTTATCTATCTGCTGCAGATGATCTAGGTCATAATAGCCTGCTGTCGTGGGATGCTGTGGAGGGCCTGCACGGTACGGATCCGATCCGGGGGAACAGGCCCGAGGTCACGCAGGCTGTACGGCGTCCACGCCAAAGCGGCATGAGCTAGATCAGACAGATCAGAAATATATGATCTGTATGCTCTGAGATATCTGGACCATGATGTGGAAGATCGATGATCTCTGTTAATGGGAGACACGTGCCACGATAGGAGTGGCACGTTTTTGCCTTATGAGGCAATATTTGCGACTGACTACTATTACGGGGGACCATAGTTAATAGGACCAAATGTTGTTAGTAAATATGGCTAAATATATGGGTTTTTATGTATACCACAGGTCCTATTAACTATGGTCCCCCGTAATAGTGTACTCCTTAACCGAGGAACTATTAATACTACCCTGCATGATATGTACCACTTTGTACCGAAACGTCAGGACCGTCAACGTGCCCAAACGCCAGCGTAGCAATAACAGGCTGTGCTGATGCTGCAACGGGAGCTACAGGTTAAGTTGACACACGACACGGACTGAAACTGGAACGGGGAAGTGTGGTGACCTTAGACCTATGCCAATGGTACAGCGAAGTTTCAATAAAAAGTTTGAATTTCAAAGATACCCGCCAAAAAAAATCAGAACACGCTTCCTATGGGCCACGTAAAAAAAAAAAAAAGTTCCTAACTTTTGGAAAAGCCCGGAAAAAGCAAATCTGGGGCCGATGTTGGCCCAACATCGGCTTGAGAAAAACTCAGGCCGATCTTTGGTTCGAAGCAGCGACATTCCGAGTCCTCGACAGACATCGATCAACAAAACCAACGATTGCGCGTCATGAATTATAAACGGAGTGCGCTCATTAGGGGTTCCGACCCACTCTAGGGTCAATGTCTTCACACCATGGCCGGTGTCATGTGGCGGGAGCTGACCAGGCGTATGATAAAGAAACATTTGGCCGTTGGTTTGCACAAAACAGAAGACAAAACTTCTCCATCCGTCTCGAATGGCAAAAAATAGAGTTTTTTCCAGGTTTGGGAGGATACCGTAGGACGCCGCTGGCAAGCTCTCGCCCCTCGACCATGGGTCCACCTGATATCTTCGAGGCCGTCATCTATATTCGTTGGCCTCGCCAGATCCCGAGCGGGTTGGCCGTGGGCTGAGTCTCTGTCGAGATCGAGCGTCGATCGTTGCACGAGCTGGTTTCTATCACCGTGTTGACAATTTGCGACCAGAAAAAACAAATTGCGCCGCCTGCAGCCGTTGGGGGGGGGGAAAATAAAAAATCAAACTTTTTTCTCTTTTTTTTCCACAGCGGCGGTACGAGAAAATTTCCGGCTGTTTTTTTAAAGCAATATATTTGGGAAAAAAAAAATGAACTTCGCTGTACCATTGGCATAGGTCTTGAGCCTTTTTTTTTTACCAATCCGCCGGAGGACGGAAAAAAAAAACGTCTGTATACTACTAACCTCCAATACAAACGGGACTTATACCTCGGGGGCCTGTCGTGGTGTTTGTGGTGCAAGAATATTGGGTTTTGTGCTGTGCGGAATGGCGGTTCGCTCGGATATGAAACAGCCGGTACACGCAGCTTCGACGCGCCTGTCCTTTTTTTAATATTTTTTATCACTTTCGCTTTCCAGCCTAACTCGTAGGAGGTTTTACCCTCGACGACCTTCTGGGCAAGCCGTGGTCACAGGTGTCTACCCTTCTCCCCCCCGGTACGTGCCTTTACTTTTTGTCGCGCATAGGGTTCAGCATTCCCACTGCTCGTCGATTTTCATCGAATGTAGCTAACTCACGCTCTCGCGCTTTCCGCTAATCAATTTATTTCATGCAAGAAAAAGCCCTTACGAGCACGCACTCGGTGGGACTTGAACCCGCGAAATTGGTCTTGATAGGCACGCGGACGACCTACCAAGCCACCGGGAATGTCCTGTGGGAGTATCATTCTCTCTGTTTTTGCTCTACCCGAACCTCTACTCCGCGCTGGCTACTGCATGCTCTTCTACAGCAGCACCGCCACTACTCCATGCTCTGCTGTTGCTGCTGCTGCTGCTGCTGTTGTATCGATAGTATACCAGTTGCGTTGCACAATACTTTTCGTACGGCATCTCGTGGGCGTGGGATCGTTCGTCGGCTCGAGCCCGCATATTTTCTCCAAACACCAGCTTTTGGGAGGGCATGAAGCTCCTCACCAAGGAGGCTCTACTAATGTGCAGCGGCGGTCCCCTCTCTAGTGCCGCCTGCCCGCTATGGTGCCTGTGAAGTCGCTTGACACAGATGGGATTAAACCAGTATGGTGGGTGGCAGTGTTGCCGCTACATATAGTGCCGGTTGCCGCTACATATAGTGCCGGTTGCCGCTACTTATAGTGCCGGTTGCCGCTACTTATAGTGCCGGTTGCCGCTACATATAGTGCCGGTTGCCGCTACTTATAGTGCCGGTTTCTGCTACATATAGTGCCGGTTGCCGCTACATACAGTGCCGGTTGCCGCTACATATAGTGCCGGTATTGTTGGCCGGCGCATATCATACCGGCACTATGGAGGGACCATTCCCGTTCCCCTGCATCGTACCACTCTGTCCCGAAATATAAGCAACGTTTTATTGAATGATTAGTGTAAAACCGGTGCTTGAATAATGCGACAGAGTGATAGCACGTATCGACATCACTGAAAAAACAACGTTGTTACCGGGATCCGCCGAACATGTTGGGTATATATACTACAAGTTGAGGAGTTTCAGTCAGAGAGGAATGCTCGGACTCTTAACAGTGCAATCGCTGCAGCAGCACGTATTTTTGTGGCCGTTTTGTTACTAGCGCACCCTACCGGTACTGGTGGTGGTGGTGGTGGTGTGATACACGTGGTATTGATGTTTAGTGCGTTGGTTTTTGACCGCTTGTTGACAGCCGGCCCTGGTAGTAGTGGTGGTGGTGGTGGTGGTGGTGGTGGTGGTGGTAGTATGGTATCATACTTTGGTGGTGGCGGGTGGTGAAGGTCGTGATGGTTGTATGCGGTTGGTGGTAGTGGTGGTGGTTGTGATGGTGATGGTGGTGTTGTCGGGTGCGTTGTTGTAGGTTTGTTGCAAGCGTCTGCCGCTGGTCGTGATGGCCGTGTGGGCGGCGGTAGTTGCGGTGTTTCTTGTGCGTCGCTGTCCGTGTGTTGATAGCCAGCGGTGGGGATGGCCGTGGTTGTTGCAGTGGCCGCGGTGAGGGTGGTGCTGTCGCTGTTTCTTCGTTGGTACGGATTACGTTGAAAGGAAACAACAGCTAAACGAGGGAAATGTCGAAGAAGAAAAAAAAAAATAAAGAAGTGGAGAAATTCGCACACCAAGATTTTTGTTCGTAAGACGCCTCGATGCGCTTGGGTGCCTTCTGCCTGGCTGTTTTTGGAACGTTTTTTTTTTATGTGTCGACCGCGGAACGTAGGAGAGCGTGTGTCAGGGACCTTCTATTTTGGGACTGTGCTTTGTTTTCAAAAGTCCAAGGATGACGCGACTCACCCGAGCAGGTCGACGGAGCGAGGGAGAAAGTTGGCTTTGGGGAGGGGGGGGTTAGAAGCTACGCCCGCTTGCGTTTCGGGCTGCCCGGCCTGGGAAGGGCTGTGTTGACTTACGCAAGGGAGCATAGACGGCAAGAAGCGGCCCTTGGATCGAGTCCGAGCCTTTTTACGCCTGTCTCCACAGACACACGCACCCCTGCCCCTACCGAACCCTCCCTCCCTCCTAGAAGATAGATGGCGCCCACAGACGACAAAAAAAAAAAACTATCGTAGCATGTACATGGAAGTAAGGCCCTGAGCGCCCAAAATGTGTGGAGGTGTCTCTTTTGAGAGTAGAAACGGTGCTCCGCCTGAAAAGCGACGGTGTAGTTTATGGTCAAATAACAAAGGCAAGCAACGACAATGAGGACGCCCCCCTCCCCTCTCACTCACTCCATCCCTTTCCCCCGTCGAAGCCCACCCGCCGTCCACCGCCGCCGACCCCCCGTCCTCCCTTCCTCCCTCCCTCCCTCCCTACCCTACCCCCTACCCGCCCCCGCCCCCCCCCACCCGCCCAATTCGCGCGTGCTGGCACGGTATGGCGCGATAGGTCACTGGATAGCCGCCTCCACCTTGGTACCGAATGTCCCGTACGTCTACGGCAAGGGAGAAACAAAGCCCTCGGGCTCCTCCTCCTCCTCCTCCTCCTCCTCGTCCTCCCCCTCAGGCGGGGCCGAGGATGGTCCCACCTGCACGCTCGGCGAGCTGGTCGCGGCCATCACAGGCAGGAGTTGCTCCGGCGACTTCGACCCGTCCACCCCCGTGCGCCCCCTCCGGGCCAGGCTGAGCGCGCTCAACAACACGGTCAAGGACAGAGAGATGCCCACCGTTGTTACCGTGGCTGGGTTCTCTCCCGCCGCCATCGCCGTCCCCGCCGCCCCCGCCCTCGGTAAAAAGGGGAAGGAGAAGCAGGAGAAGGGTGGTACTGGTTCTGAGGAGGGGGGGGGGGAGGAGGAGGAAAAGGAGGAGGAGGAGGAGGAGGAGGAGGAGGAGGAGTCGCGCGCCAACGTTGCGGGAAAGGACGACGTCGCGGAAGCGCTCGCGGCCGCGATCTCCTCGGCCGACCAGGGCCCTCGCGCCGCCGCCGCCGCCGGAGGCGCCGGGGTCAGGGCGGAGGGCTTCGGCCGGAGCGCGGACGATGTGACGCCGGCAACACCGGCGGCTCCATCGGAGGATGGCGCCGTCAGGGGGAGAGGCCAGTGGGGGGTCAAGGGGGGCTACCACCTCCGGTGGGAGTTCGACACCATGAACGTGGACCTGGGGGGGGACAAGATTTCTGGGGTGGAGGCGGTGGGGGGCCCGGGAGGGGGGGGGTGGGGGGGAAGGGACCTGTACGAGTTTTTCTTGGACCAAAACATGTTTATCGTCGCGTGGAAGGGGAACTCGCCCAAGGCGGAGGACGCGGTAGTGTTTTTGCGGGAAGAGGTGCCGCGATGACGCACGCGTGCGAGCTTATGGCCGTCACAACGCTTCGACGCTCATTCGTCACACCTGCCAAATGAGAAAGTTGGTGTCTACGTATTCGTTGGTTAGCTTTCGTGAGGGATTATATCGATCGGCGTTACGAGAAATAAATCTGGCCTGAAATCGGCGAAAGCCGAGATTTTTACTTTGCTTTTTTTGTTGTCCTGTTTTTCGGCACTCCTATTTTTTGCACTGGGTGGCAAGAGACATGACTACGAGCAATGAATTTTCTAGTTGAATTATGGCACTGGTTGCCCCTCTCGCTTACCCGAAGCGACTATTTCCGTCGGGTGTTGATATTTTTATGGTCCTACGAAGC